>BSBK01001278.1:277500-860000 GCA_027943335.1 Chamaecyparis obtusa
TATACAAAGGGCTCTCTTAAAACATGCATCGGCACCATCATGTTCTCTCTTCCCATGTCCAACCTCAAAAAAACTCCAAATATGTTGGATAGTTATTTTCTTATGTTTCCTACTCAACTAATAAAACATTCTAGCATTCCTGAATTGCCTTGTGCAATTATCTGACCATATTATATGTTGTGTTATATGAATAAATCTCTCTCCCTTAAATTTTCATAAAAGGTCTTAAAGAAATACTAGACAAAATTGAATGAGTGTAATTTATTATCACTCATATAGAAATGATACTCTCTCAATATTTTTTTGATCCTCTTCTGTACTATCAGGTGCATTCCTATAGACAATATGAACAAAAATTGTTACTTGCACTGAATTATAATATTGTGAAATTGTCCATCAAGCCATATAGAATTTTGAGAGTGTTTCACATACATCACATACACTAGAAATCTAATAATTTAAAATTTCCACATACATCACATACACTAGAAAAATATGCATTCAAAAGATAAAATTTCTCATTAGGTGGGTTACAAAACAAACTTGATATAAAATCCTTTACAGTTTGAGGTGGTATATTTATACCGCATTCCTGCAACATTTCATTAGTATGAATTGTAGAACCTATAGATCAAAAAATATCATAATGATAACTAAATTGAACATGATTTTTGCAACAACGGATGATTCTTTCCTTGCTAATCCTTACATACCATGGGTTACATTTTTCAAAAGATCTTTGAATAATACTAATAGTTGACACCTTATCATTCACAAATTTTTTATACAATTTAGTTTGAGTCATATCCAAAAGGTATTTGGATGTGAATCATGAACTTTTGAACCAACTCTTAATTTAAGAACATCTCTAGCATTAGGGGATACTCTTGTATTATCATGCCAAAAATTTTCAATCAAAGTTTTGACTTCACCAGTAAGTTTCATGTCAGACCTCGGGAGTCTGCCACTGAAGGTCCATAAATAGTTTTCCAGATCACTTTCAAAGTTAACTCTTCTCTTTACAACTCTTTTTAAATTTTTATGATGAATATTAAGATATCCACTTATGTTTGAAATCATTCTTTTATCAGTAGTAGTTTTGTTTACTAAAGTTGTTATTGCTCGTTGTACCGCATTACTATCTTTAGAATGACTTTTCTTTCCAATTGTGTCAAAGGCACTAGCAACAGTTGATACAACTTGTTTTAGAGACTCATTCTTCTTGGATTTCACATAAATGCCTAACCTCTTCATCACTTTTCGCATTTTAGACATTTTAATTAATTGTAACATTAGTTGACATTGAAACCCAAATTTCTTATTATAAAAAAATTGTCTAATCAATCTAGTTGTGTGTGTCCTAATCTATCTCCATGAAACCAACCCACGTAGATTGTCTAGCACATCACTTTTTATTTGAAATTGTTCATTCATTTCATTATCATTCAAAGGAGTTTCTTTTTCAATTGGTGTTTCTATGTCTGCATCCACATTGTTGATTTCAATTTGAATTGGTGTTTGATTTTCACTTTCAATCAGGGTTTGACTTTTAGTTCCTTTATCATTATGATTAAAATTACCAATTTGTGAAATTTGATGTGCAATTAAATTTATTACTCTATTTTTAGGAATAGAATTTAAATCATTTATATTATAACCTGCTTCTAGAAAATGATGAACTTCTTTATCGGAATAAGTTACATTTGGTTGTGAAGACATTCTTGTATTCAATACTGGATTAGAAGATACACCTGAATTTTCTTCTTCAACCTCTGCATCCATCATGGTGTCTTCATTGTTCTCCTCTTCTGAAATAATTGTTGAGCTCGATGCTCCAACCTTATTCAATTTTTAAATTCTTTCTCTTCTTTCCCATTGTCATTTTGCCTCCTCTCTATTTTTTGCAACCTCCTCAGTTGTCAGAACCTTCCTGAGCCTCTTTCTACGTTACTTTGATCCCATGTTTGCACCAAAATTTGAATTCAAATGATTCTCTTCATGTTAAATCCAAAACAAGACAAAAGAAAGAATGTTGATAAAAATATTCTATTTGCAGTACGGATCATTAAAAAAATGATTGAATACTCATCAATCATTGAGATCAGGCCCACGATCCCATTTTTTGGCTGCAACCAATCTTTATAAAATGGGCACCCATTATTTAAATGAAACGGGTGCCCATTTTTAAATTGGGTGCATGTTTCATATTCAACGGTCCAAACCAAAACAAGCACCCATTTTTTGAATTTCACAAAATGAGTGCCTATTTTTTTAATTTAAAAAAATGGGTGCCCATTTTGTAAAACTATGAGCGGGAACCATACCCATTGCCTTGGTTTTTGGTTCAAGGTAGGCTTGGTGGGACCAAGCCTATGCTTGGCCCTGCAAAAATATGGCTAAGGCATTACAATATAAAATTTATGCCTTGCCATAATTGTTTGGAAACCTTCCCGAATGAATTTTTTGACGAAGCGAAAACCCATTTTAGTTCTTATTTTGCAAATTATAAAAATATAAATTTTATAGTGATGTGAGAAATTTTAATATTTTTACAATATTTATTAAGCCAATGTGGTACCTAAACTTGAAATACTAAGGCTAACCAAAATTTTAATAACTTTTTTAATTTTACGCTTTTTGAAAAATGAGTTAAATGACATCAATCTACATAGAATTTACTTCAAATTAAAATAAATGTGAAAAAAGGTGAAGTTATCATTGAATTATGGTGGTCGTATACTAGAGGTTTTAAAAATGTACTTTATAGTCAATTAAAAATTAATTAAAAAAAATATTCAATAAAAAAAGATAAAATATTTTCATAAATCTTCAGTGTTTTAGGTACCTTTCCCCAGAAGGATTCACAAAAATACATTTATTTACTTCAAAAAAGGGTGGTCATGCACGTGTGTGGTGTGGTCTTGAAACAACATTTTGAAAAAGTGATTTTTAAACATGCCTACTAAAATTTAATTTATACCATGTGGGTATTGAAATAAATTACATGTTTGAAAAGTAGACTCCGAGCACTAAATTTTATATTACTGAAGTTTTCCGAGATTCAATCTTTAAGTGCCTCAAATTTTGACATCAATTGACAGAAATTTTGAAAAATAGGGAAAACACTTCCACTTTTTGCCCAAAAGTGGGACTCAACTTCTTGCAGCAACCCTTAAGTCCCACTTGGTTAAGATATTTTGTATGTAGCAATGGTTAGAAAGCAATAGTTTATGACCTGATTCAAATGCAACTTCCTTTGCTCATTTTTAGATCTATGCTAAGCTCAATAAAACTTTGGCCATCATAATCTCCAGCAAAAACTTTAGTGGTGATTATTCACCAATTGGCGAATGTCGCTTGTCGTCGACCCCCGATTTGGAAAATATATTGGCCATATGGGAATGGTCATATCACCCCGCATTTATGAAAATTGGGTCCAATGCCCAGGATCATCACCAATTGGTTTATGAAAATTGGGTCCAATGGTCGGGATCATCGCCAATGGCATATAATTTTTGGGCATAATATTTTTTTAACATTCACCTATAATTTCAAAGCGGCCCCAAATGGATGGCCTATATTCACCAATAGTTATATATATATATTTTTTAGGCGGACCCAACTTCGCCAGCCATTTTACAAACGCGTCTCTCAAACCGATTGATTTTCACCAACTTTATTAATATTACCATGGTATTGGACGACCCATAATCGCCTAGGATATAACACAAGACATGTTATAATTATGCAAACTTCACCAAATATTTGGACACCGACCTAATACCTCCTGCCCAATTCACCAATAAAGATTAGTATAAATACATTCATACATCAATGTTATTGTACACAATTTGGATCAGTTCAATTTGATCGATAATGAAGTTCAGACTATTGAGTCTTGACTACTTTGGCAAGTCATGACTGTGATTGAATTTGAGGCAAAGGTAAGTGATTATTATTCTATGACTATGTAAACATTGTATGTTATAGTTCTATTGTCATTTGTCACTTCTTCAACAAGTAAACATTTTTTTTCACTGGTAGGCTGGTAGCCTTTATTTCGTTGAAGAATCAAGATGTCGAACAAGAATAAGGGTAAGGCTCTGGCATATGGGGAAAGCCAAGAGAGGCCAACAAAATGCAGAACCTTATCATCATACTTTGGTCATGGTGTTGGAAATGTTTCTGGCCAAAATCGGGAAGCTACCTCATTACAAGAAGATTTTCAAGATTCACAACTTGAGGCTGAACCTAAGTGACATATTGAAGAAGTCGGTGAACCTGATATCTCAAATCACGATGAACTTGAAGAAGATTTTTAGTTAAATACCCAGAGTAGCCATAATGGTATAATCGACTTGGATGAGACTGAGAATGCTAGAGAAGATGATGGTGCAGGGAAGAAAAGAAAATACAAATCAAAGAATGATAGAATGTGGGATCTATCGAGGAATTTTCAAATAGAATGGGTGTTAAAGTATCCATTCATTGGGCCAGTGGATAATCCAATTGAAGGGGAGGCTCCGGTAGAATGTAGATGTAAGATTTGCAGTGAGATAAATAAGAAGGAAAAGAGGTTACAGCTAAAAATCGACACCATAGAGAAGCATATGGGTAGAAAATCGTAGATGGAGTTCAAAAATTAGTGATAAGATGGAAAACAAAGGAGGAATCTTAGCATGTTAGGAATGCAGAATTATATGAATTTCAGCATAATATAAAGATGAAGCCTAGTGAAGTTAAAGGCTCTATTAAAGCTTGTTTTGGAAAAGCATTGGAAGTAGAACTAATGGGAAAAGTTGTTTAGTTAAGTGTTGTGTTTAATATTTTGAGCAAAGGGTGTCCTATGATAGACTACCCATCATTGAGTGCTTTATTAAACTTTTTGAAAGTTTGTAACTATCCTAACAGTCATTGGTCAGTAAACAGTGGATGGGAATGGGCAAGTTGTCTTGCCGAGGTTGAAAAAGAGGATCTGAAGGAAAAAATTAAACAGTCAAATTTTATTGCATTGTCTTTAGACGAGGTTACAATAGTAGACAATACTTCCTGGGTATGCATGCATGTTTATACTGTACAGAATTTTGTTCACCAACCTCATCTACTAACTGTTGCTAAAATGAGGGATAATGTGAGAGTGGAAAATTTATTTGAACTAGTAAAGAGTTCTCTAATTGAATATGGAGGTATAAATGACATGACCATTGCCAAAAAGTTGGTGTGTGTTGGAACGGATGGAGCTTCAGTAATGCAAGGCCATAGGGGCAGTCTTTGCATAAAGATACAATATTCTTGTGCACCCTACATTACTCCCATTCACTGCATGGCCCACAGAATGAATCTAGCTTTTGGAGTTGTCAGCAAGCATGCTCTAGTACAAAAAATTGAAGCTTTAATCAAAGAGCTCTACCAATACTTTTGTCGAAGTCCAAAATGATTGAGGGAATTTCAACACTTTGCCAAAGGACTAACCGATGGGAACAAGCTTCTTAAGGATAATGATACCAGATGGATCTCTTTGGATGGACCAACACATCAAGTTTTTTCAGAATATCAATCATTGCTTGGTCTAATGAACTCAAGTCGTGACGAAGCAGGGAAACCAAAATTTCCTGCGTTGCTAGCAATGTTAACTAATGTAGAGACATTGTTAACATTAGCAGGTATTCTCCCCATGGTTGAGGAAATGAGAAATTTAATGAAAAAGGCCTAGCAAAGAGCTATGTATATTGTAGAATATGCTTCACTGCGTAAATTGACATGCGTGGCACTTGATAGTCTCTATCAATTATGTGAAGATGATGTAAAATTTGCCAGCTGGCTAAAAGTCACAAATTTGGACAATCCTGATAACTTTTTAAAAATTAGTTCAAACAAGGAGTTATGTGTATAAGTTCACGGAGTTGAGATACCAATGCACTACTTTGCCAGGATCAAGTCCGAGGAACCAAGAAAGAACACCAGGACTAGGCGAGTATCAAGTATTAAAAGGGAAGACTTTACCAAGATCATTGAGTCTGTAATAGCTTCTATGAAGCACATTGCCTATGATCTTTCCTTGTAGATTAGAGCAAGATTCCCTCCAGTCAAACTACTTGAATCCATAGCTAATGTGTTTCCTCAATATTGGAGTATGAACAATCCGAAAGATTTTAAAACTAGGCTACTAACTTTGATAGATCATTTTTGCAAAACCAAAGAGTTAAATGGAGTAACTCTAAATGGAATTTTAGATGGAAATCATTTGAGAGAGCAATCAAGTCATTTTGCAATAACAATGAGGGAACAATATAATATTATGCATAACCCTCGCGAAGATGGATCGGTATCAAGGCTTTGGAAAAATCTAGCTGAGAGCAAATTGTTGACTGATTCAATATCAGAATATTTCAAGCTTGCTAATTTATGTCTAACCATGATATTGGGGTCGGTGGAGGATGAGAGAGTTTTTAGTGCTTTGGGATTCCTAAAGTCAAAGCTAAGAAACAAACTAGACAAGAATCTAGAAAATTGTTTGAGGCTCTATACATCCAGTTATGAAGTCAATACTTTTCCTTATGAAACGGCACTGAAATTGTGCAGGAAGAAATGTCAGAGAAGAGGGTTGGAAAACATTTCAAACCAAAGTGGGACTAGGAGTGGGAATGCCAGAGACAATGATGTCATTGACTCATGTACTACTGGTACTAGTACTGCTAGTGGTGAACATCAGTTAAGCGGTGGTATGCAGAGTGAAGAAAACATATCGAAGAACCAAGGAATCTATGAAGTTGATGGCACTAAATCCAACAATCTCAATGATGATATGATGTGGCATCTTGAAGTTGAACCATTGTAGAAGTAGCAGGTCCTAGCCTCCTAGGTATTTATTAAGCTTTTTCCTGAAGTCTACTGTCAGTTTCTGTATCTCATCATCAATCATGCATAATAGCATATTCCAATGTCAAAAACATGAATGTGGTTGATAATGTCATCAAGATTCAATTCCACAATTAATAATGGTTTTCATTTGCATTATTCAGCTCATACGATACAATTCTTGTAGATTTTTCATTATTTATTTTGACAACATAGCAATTCATATGTTAGAATTCTTAGAGTTAGAAATACTGATTCTCATTAATTTAATTACAAATATGATACAATGTAACAATTCATTCATTAATACTAGTAAGAACACAACTCTGTGATTCTATTTACAAAACTCAATGACTCAATACCCATTGGCAATTTGGCACATTGCCCAATTTCAATTTCATTACCCTAAGCCAATGACCCTGAATTCCCTTTTATAGAAACAAGGGAGCAATAACAGCTTCAGGGCGATTTGCCTAATGTGAAGTGAAAAGTCTCAAAATCTAAATCAGTAAGACAACAACAAGTCTACAACATCTCTACAACTTTAGTTGTACATTTCTGCATTTGACAGGCCGGTTTAGTAAATTAGCATTGGCAATAGCTTCTGCAAGACTGCAACATTCATCCTGTTCAAAAAACAAAGTTCAAACTTGTTACTTTAAACTCAATTCTAGACTCTAGTATTTAGGATAATATCAAAGATATATACTAAAGATATAGAGATGATTGAAACTGAAAGTACTTTCACATACTATGATTGATGAGATCAAGATGATTCTGTCAGTTTCTTTAGTATGCTCCATTCTTCGTCAGTTGGAAGCGCAAAATTTTTCATGTTATAGTACATGACCTGAAACCTCGTCAGCCATCCATACTTGGAAGAGTGAGTTGAAAGAAATGTTCCTTCCATTATTGCATTCAAATTTGTGAATTTTTTGATGCACTTTGCAATGCCTTCATAAGTTATGTCCTGAGGAAGGTTGCCTAAATCAGACACCACTGTGTCCTCCAACTTTTTTTTGTAAGCTTCTCTTCTAACAAAACTCATTGATGAGTAATCAGGACCAGGACTCGGCAAACCAAGAGATATCAATTTGCTTGTTTTACTATTCATCTTGGCAAGCTTTGGCCCAAATAAGGAAACATTTTCTTCTACTTCTGTTAGTTTCTGACATTTTTGAAAGATAGAGTTTGCCTTTATTGTTGTAGCAATGTGGTCCTGAATTCCCTTTCTTACCAAATGCCTGTCACTACTTCTGTTGATTTCTTGCATAATCTGCTTTGCAGTTTTCTATCTCTGACAAAAACTTTTGTTCTTCTCAATGTGCTCTTTCAGCTTCCCAAAAACATCTGTAAGAGTTTCATTCAGTTCAAACCAATCACACAACCTATTAGAAGACATATTTATTTGGCCCTAGAAGTATTTTTTTATTTGCTTGACTATATTATTTACATGGTCATTCAAGCTGTTTTCATAATTTTTAATTGTATTATTTGCCTTCTTTAGGTCTTCTCTCATTTCTGAGAACTGGTGTTCACTATCTTTTCTTATTTGCTTTGCTTTCTCTTCCCACTCTTTTGCTTTCTCTTCCCACTATTTTGTTTTTACACTCTCATTCTCCAATTATTTCTTTAAGTTATTGGTTGCCTTTCCCGCACTCTCCAAGTTTTTGTAAAAACTTAATGAAGAGGCTTTCTCATTCTCAAGCTTTTCTTCGCTCTATTCCAATTTTTCCCTCAAAGATTTCAGTTCTATGTCCATATGTTCTTGCTGCCCAACTCCAATTGCTTCTTTAGAGGATGAATTTTTTATCCTTCTCTCTAATTCTTTGCACCTATTTTCTATTGTTTTCTCATTTGCCTTTACATCTGCCAAGTCTGCCTTTAACTTATCTATTGTGCCCTAAAGATTTCCTTTCTCTCTCTCCAACTTCATCACTGAACTATAGACCACTTGGTTGGTCATTTTGGACACATTATCTTGTCCACATTTTTTATTTTGGATAAATCCATTTGGAGGGTGCTAACTTGAAATTGAGATGGATCTAACTGACTCTCTGGTGGATTGTTATCTCTAGCTAGGGGCATAACAACCATGAATTCCATCATATCTTTATTTGGGTCATATGTGGGAAATAGCCTGTTTGTTGTAGGTTCAATATCATGAGTTGAGCAACTGCTTCCATCTTCATTGTCTTACTATGTTGTCTATTCCTATTTTTTGATTGTTTGTAGTTAGTTACAAAATCATTGTAACAAAAATTAGGGTTTTGTGACACAATTGAATGTTTTAATGGTGAAATAGCACTTGCACTGATGTAGGAGCTTCCACCTATGTTGCCTGTGGTGCTGATAATTACACCATGAGGATTAGCAACACCCTGACCCATTACAAGTGGAGTTTTTGGACTATTCTGAGCTTGAGGGTTTTGTCCTAAAGGTTGGGAAATTGTTGGAGTCCCAGTCACCATTGGCATTTTTGTACCAATACTTGTCAAAACCTTTTGCTTCTTTACACTGCCTTGATCTCTGGGAACAATTATTTTCATGTCTATCTGTAATGTCCTTTTCGAACCACTAGTTATAGTTGTACCCATGATATCCACAGCTGTGGGAGTGGCAATTGATTCAGATTGAATATGACTGCTTCGAGGAAATGGAATTGACTAAGTTGATGATTTTGATGATTGAACTTCAAGCCCAAGGCCTAGTTTCTCACCATGTTTTGGTGGAGCTACTGGATTAGGTGCAGACCAAACCCCTTCTCCAGTAGGACCCAAACCACTAAAACCTTGGTAGCCCATTTTTTCTATAATATCTGCCCCTTTGGTATATTGATCTTTTTTGGATGCATCAACTCCTCTACTAATTGAATATACTTTACTGGATGTGGGATTCACGCTGGATGTGGGATTCACAGAATCCTAGTCCTGGTCATCGTCATCTAGATATGCTTCAGTTGGATGCTCCTTATTCCACAATTCATTCAACATTGTATCCTCTTCCACGTCATAAAGATCTATAGAGGTCTTTGGCTCACCAAGATTCTTCCTCATTTCCCAAAAATTAGAAATTTTGGTTCGAGTCCAATTATCATCAATAATTCACTCATTAGCTCTTTTAGAATAGAATTTGTAGATGGTTGAGCAGCTTTCTGGTAGAAATTGGATGATGTCATACTCATGGCCTACACTTTTCCTTTCTATTTGTGCAATGCCCTTATTTGTGATGACAATTCCTCTATTGACATATTATTTTCAGCAGCATATTTCTCCATCTCTTTTCTGACCTCGTCCCAGGACTCCATGTTTTTAAATTTTTCAATCAATGGCATACTTTCATGTTGACATTTTCTTGTAGAGTTCCCATTCTCTCTAGGCTTTGTTCCAATTATGTTGAGTGGATCATACTGCCAGTGATTGTCAACATCAAAGTGAAAATTTGAAAAAAAGGCTTGTGCCACTTTGAATCCTCTTCTCTCAAATGTGAACCCTCCAAATAAGAAAGGCAAGGAAGGAAATATCATTTTCTTTTGCTGACCATTAAAGAGTACATCTATGCTCTCCATCTGCCATACATATTCCAATGCAAATACCCTCTTTGTTACATGTATTGGAAGTTTGTAGGGTTCTACCTCTGAATCGTAAAACCTTAACACAGTGTACTCTTCCATTAAGTACCAGTTAGTCAATTGTAATTGACTTCCCAGTTGAATGCAATTTCTACAAGTAACAGGCATTCTAGGTATCAGAGTGCCTGTAATTTTATGGTACATTGGTGCCAAAAAGAAGTCTCCAAAATTGTTGTAGTTTCTTCTGTTATCAATCATCCTTATCTAAGGTGTCCACTCATATATTGGATTTTGGCCCTGACCGCAAAGCTTGTTTGTCTAAAATACTACGTGATGCTTTGCTAAGAGAAGATAGCACAAGTAGGTTGTGAATCTAAATGTCTTATGTGAACCTCTTTGAATCATTAGTAATTGATCTTGCATGCAACGAACAATGTGCTCAATAAAACAATATTTTACTGGTTCTTTTTCAAAATGAATATGAAAAAACATTTCAAGAATGCTGGCACCCACTTGTTTGTTACTATCCAATCCCAAACAAAATGCTAGCAAGGAAATATTGTCCTGTGCCCATGGCACAAAAATATCATAATCATAAGGAGGCTTATGATCTGGACATAGACTATAACCATTTTTTATTCCTCTGATATAAGAATCTCTCTGTGTTACATCTAACTTTTCATAATCCTCTGCCAACTTTCCCAGGTCAATGTGCACGTTTGAGTTTTGTTGTTGAAACCCTAGGTTCAACATACTAGCAAATTCACTCTCGGTTATGGACAAAATTTCCTCCTGAGTATTTTTATTCACAATTGCTTTTCTATTTTCATCATAATTTTTAGCACAGACCATGACAATTTCTGGGCAAGGGAATAGTTGAGGTAACGCCATGTGTGCCAACCCAGCAACCCACGATCCAATTTTATTTGTCATTGCATTTATCACGGGGTTAAATGAAAAATAATTTGAAGCCTTATTTGGATCATTCCACTTGTTTTCAAGTGCAAATCTAATTTCCATTATTCCCTTATTTCCATGAATAACATGATCATAAATATCATGGAATAAATCAGTGAAACCTAGTGTTTTAAGCAGATTGTGGAATTCTAGTATCTGACTTGGCCTTTTACTCGTAGTCTTATTCTTGATATTTGTTTTGCCCATCGTGGTAAGTTGGTAAGTGGTATCACTATTTACTCATAGGAAAATTCAAATATTTATACATAGCTACAAGCCTACAATTTACAGGGGTGATTCAAAATTAAACCCTAATAGGATAAAAAAAAATTATAAAATATAAACAGTAAAGTTGATTTGATTAAACCCTAACAGGCTAATTTTTTTTATATAATATAAATAGTAAAGTTGTAAATGAAGAGATTTGAAAAATTTAAATGCAAGACATAGGTGTTCAGGATTTTAGAAGTTACCCGTTACCCTTAGTTTTGATTTTTGCAGACTATGACTGGAAAGAGAGCTGAGAGACTTTGTTTCTTTCCTTGGGCTCAGACATCAATCCTCAACCTAGAAATTTAGAATCCGTAACCCCTATCTAAATCTACAGACTACTTATAGTTTATACTTATGAATGAAAATTTAGATTGGAAACTTAAAGCGCAAAAATTGTACAATCTACAGCCGTCACACTTGTCACTGACTCACTAACCATGTGAGTGGACACGTGTCATGAATCCGAAAAGGGTTTGCAAAAATGGGTTTTGTTTTCCCTTTCGGGCCAAAATACAGCTTCGGTCGTTGATCTACAATCATCTAACGATCATAATGTCATGAGACTCATGACTCATTGTTAGTCACATTAACATGGGTCTCATTAATGAGTCAAATGTGTCACGTCATCATCAAATGACATTGTTGACAATTGGTAGACCATGCGAGACTGTGAGTGGAATGTGTTTAGTGAGTCGTGACATGTGTCATGATTCTGGAAAGGGTTTGAAAAGATGGGGTTTCTTTTCCCATTCGACCTGAAATAAAACTTCGGTCGTTGATCTACAATCATCCAATGGTCAAAATTTCATTGTTAGTCACCGTGAGTGGTGAGGTGGCCCCGTGGGTCCAACTCCCATTAACTTACCATGTCACATCATCATCAAATTGAAATGACATTGTTGGTAGACTGTGACTAATGTTTAGTGAGTGGAACGTCTTTAACTTTAGTGACATGTGTCATGATTCCGAAAAAGGTTTGAAAAGATGGGGTTACTTTTCCCATTCGACCCGAAATACAACTTCGGTCGTTGATCTACAATCATCCAACGGCCAAAATTTCATTGTTAGTCACCGAGAGTGGTGAGGTGGCCCCGTGGGTCCCACTCCCATTAACTCACCATGTCACATCATCATCAAATTGAAATGACATTGTTGGTAGACTGCGACTAATGTTTAGTGAGGGGAACATGTTTAGTGACACATGTCATGATTTCAGAAAGGGTTTGAAAAGATGGGGTTGCTTTTCCCTTTCATCTCAAAGTCCATTGTACATCATCGATCTGTTCTCATCCAACAGTAGTTATTTGCAACGGACATCGGACATTGTTAAATGTTATACTATTTTTTTAATAATATTACTTAAGTTAGTGTTTAGAGATTACAAGATTTCTCAAACATGAGTTATCAATTAAAGTAATATTTTTTATTGATTATATAGTATACTTAAAGTTAAAATGATATTTTTTATTGATTATAACTTTAACATTGATAATCATAATCACATATAATTCTCATACCTTATAATTAGAAAACCATAAATTCTTTCTCTAACCTGTTACCTTATTAATTCACTTGTCCATCAAATTGATTATATACTTATAGTATACTTAATGTTAAAATGATATTTTTTATTGATTATAACTTTAATGTTGATAATTATAATCACATATAATTCTCATACATTATAATTAGAAAACCATAAATTCTTTCTCTAGCCTTATTAATTTATTTGTCCTTTGAAATTTGTAAATCTTTCATATTAACTACATTGTACAACTGTGATATAGTGATACATTTTAAATATTCATATTTAAAAATGGAAATACCATCCGCATCGTTTGAATGTTTCCTTATTTTTACTGAAACATACTTACAAGTTACATCACACATGTCAAATACACAGATAAAGCATTTAAGCAACTAATTAAAATATTGCAATCACAGTGAAAGAGAAGTCTAAAATGTAGTACCTCACCCGTAGTTCACTTTTAGGTTTCTTTATGTTTCAGTGTTTGATCGAATTCTTTTAGGTCACTTTTGATGTGATCAATTATTATGTTGATAAATGAAGATTATGGATTTTTGTTCATTGAATGTGTATCAGGTTATTGTATAGATTAGATGTTGATATCATTTGATGTTATGCTTATTTTTTATATTGATTCATGGTATTGATCCCATACTGGCATGTGTATGGTTGTCATGTGTTTGTATCTATTTGACATGTTTGTTTGGTAGAGGACGGAGGAATAGTTACTCGCATTGTCGAGATCCACACGACCAACCGTATTCTATCATTGTTTGAAATATATTATTATATGTACATGCTTCATCTTGTGGTGACAGGTTTGCAGGTACAGGGCATCATCTTCCCTAAATTGGCAGGAGTGAGCGTGCCCACAAACATTCATCTCAATGGTAAAGAGGGGAGATAATACACAGACCCAAAACCCTAAACCTAAGCCTTATTGTCCTAAGATTGGACAAGTGTCAGTCTTACTACCCTACCCGAATTCACCTGGTTGGCATGAATTCGTGGATCCCTTCTCCTATGTTTGTTTGACTTATTATGTTTGACTTTTACTCTACATGATTCAGTTGATTTATGATTATGTGGGTGATTATTAATTTATTGATTATAGTTGAATTATGTTAATTTAGAATATTTTATGTGAATATCAATGTTAGGTGCATAGTTGTATTTAATGATTAAATATGTTTCTAGGATTTAATTGAGGGAATTAAATTAAAGTTAATTATTTTACTATTGGAAATTAATATTGATTATGTCCTAAGTTCATTATGATGAAATTTAATTAAAATCAAATAATTGATTATTTGGATTTAATTGAGTATTTTATTGAGAATTGGATTTTATTATGTTTGTGAGTATTATTAAATAATTAAATAATTAATTGAATGAATTTATGATGCATTAAGTATTTAATTTATTTAATAATAGATTTTATTATTAATATGTGCTTTATTGAGTTGTGCACAATTATATTTATTTTTAATTATTAATTAGTAATTTCTCTCAACAAAAGTATGAGAGTTTGATTATGAGTTTTGTGTGAGTCATCTAGGGTTTTGCATGTTTAGTGGAGTTGAATCCCTAATAGGGGGATTTTGCATTCATTTGCATTCAATCAGTTTGTGAGAGCAATTTTGGAGAGAGAGCTTTTGGGAGTTTCATGCTTTCTTTGTGTTCTTGAGTTTTTGGAGATTGTGCATGCTTTCTGGGTGAAGATTGTTTTCTTTGGATTTGGGAATTTCTTGCAATGTGACTCAAAGCCTACAAGTTGAGCTTTTCTGTTGATAGTTCTAGGATTGTATTCATCTCACAGGCATTCTATCTCAATATCTAGCATCGGATTGAGGTAGGGTTTGATTTAATTTTCCTGTAATTTCATTTACAAAATCATCATTATTTAGATGTGCTCAATTTTATTTATGGATGTGGATTTGTCTTTCAATTATGCTTCATTATGGGTATTAGGAAACCCTTTGAATTATGTCTTTTATTTTATTTTGTGACTTGGCATAGTAGTGTTATGCTGCTGAAATTTTTGGGGAAAAATTCATCTTAGGGCACCTAGAAAATGAGAAATTAAAATCTCTATAGTTAGTTCTATAGTATGAATGAATTAAATAATTGGGTTGTCTTCAAAAAATCAATTTAAGTGGAAATTTATCATTCTGGGTGAAAAATAATATTCCCTGTCAAAAATGACAGTCAATAGCAAAATTATCTCAGTAGAAAATAGATTTACCTGCAAATGATAGGAATTGCACAAGTTAAGAGAAAAGTATTCCCAAATAAATAAAGGAAAAAGACACTTCTGGAATAAGACAAAATTGCTATTTGATTTGGAAAAAAATTTGGCATATTTTCTATTCTGGAAAAAAACACAGGTCTGTTAGTTTATCCATTTTCGAATATAACCTGTAGTAAAAAAATAATATATAGAAGTTCTCTTTAAAAAAATAAAGAAAATGATTTTTGTTAAAAGAAAAATATTTATTTAAAAAAAAATCATTCTAAACAAATCACAATGCAAGTTTGTTTATTTAAAAAAAATTTATTATAAAAAAAATTTGCAAAGTTTTTAAAAGAAATGAAAAAGTGCAAAGCACTTGAAAAGTGCGCAGGTACTTGGCATGCAGTACCTGCCATGCACAGGTACTGTGCATGTACCTATGGGTGCGGGTACCCATAGCGGGCCCCCCCACGTATGTCTTCGCAATTTTTTTTTTTGTTAGATTAATTTTTATTGTTATTTAAGTTATGTTATGTTAGTTGTTAGTTTATTTATATAATTTGTTAAAAAATTAATTTATAATTTATTCAATTTGTTAATAATTTAATTTATAATATATATATTTAGTTTGTTAATAATTTAATGTTTAATATATTTATTATATATGTTCTTTAATTTATATTAAATGTATTTTATTATTTGATTAAAGGTAATTTTAAAAGAGTATTGGTAAATTAAGTATATTCTTTATTCAAGTAAATTTGATTTATATTTCTTTTGTCCTTTAATAAATGAATTCGTGTAGCTTAATTTATGAGGTATATGGTAATAGTATTGTCTATTAAAATTTATTTTTAATTGTACAAATTAATTGTGTTATTTATTTGTTTTCCATTCTAGAATGAAGGGTTTAAACTTGGGTTTTTTTTTAAACCTAGATTATTAGAAATGTTATATTTATACTAAAATTGGGCATTTTCACTATGTTGGATGCTTAGGTACTCTTTGGGAAATTTTCTTTACATAGGTTATTATTGGAATGATTATTTTCAGAATTTCCTAGTAGTCCTTCTTATGCATATACTTGAATTCGAATATGATGAATAAGGAATGTATTTGATTATAGTTTTATTTCAGTTCAAAATGGCGTGAGTGTTGAATTCTTCGTGTCTTCTTTTACATTATGGGTTGTCGGGTTCTACAAGACCTAGGGAAATACAGAGGCTTGGGGTATGAGTCAGATGTTCATGTTATCAGTTATGTTTGGTGTGTGTGTACTCTACCTGATTATCACTCTTGTTGACCAATGGGCTCATGTTATATTGTATTCTATTTGTGGTATATTTGTAACCATATCTAGTTCTTTTGTTTGAAAATGGATATGAGGTTACGTAGTTGTATACCTGATTAGATCTAGGAGAGATCTGTGAGCCTAGGGTAGTTTACCTTGACATGTAGTAGGAGGTGGCTTGCAATAAGCGTCGGGGCCCTCAAGTGGCTACCAGGATCACTTATTGTTAAGTTTCTTTAATCAAGTGATAACTTAATATAATTAAGGGGTATTTAATTGAACCTAATAAGATATGAGTCCTCACCCAGGTGTTAGTGCTAGTACAAACTAAGATGGGTTGAGAAGATGACTAGCCCCCTTTTAAGGGATGAGTTGGCATAGTTGATGACTTTGTCAGTACGAGAGGTCATTGATACCATGTATGGTCACTTGGGTACCGGGATCCAGAGAGATTACCAGGACAAAACTCAAGGGTTAGACGTACATGATGACACCTTCTTATGCATAGTCTGGTTATTCTACATGTGTCAGTTGCCTCTGGTTTAGTGAGTTGTACCTTTATCTTTGTTATGTTTATCTTGAGTTAGAATTCTTTCAGGATCCTTCTACTTAGGGTTTTATCCTTGTTTTGTTTGGTTATCTGATTGGGATTTGTGGTTATCTCCTCAGCATGGTGGGGTAGGCCTTTGTGGTTCTACACGGACGGGTGGTAGTGATTCTTTACCATTTGAGATTCGACGTCCTGGTGCCAATGCTTGATGGTGGTCCTTTAGTTGGTTTCCTTATGATGCTTCTTCACTGATGTTTCTTTCTCATCTTCCTTATTTGTAATCCTGTATTAGTGTATTGCATGTGATACCTAATCTAGACATTATATTATCATAGTTAGTTTTATTAATACATACCCTGTGACATGTGCAGTGGATGTCAGTTTATTTGGATATCATGGAAGTCCATGAGAACTGTATTTATTGTTATCATGTAATTGCAATTTATAAGTTATGAAATCTTTTGTTGATGTTACTTCTTTAGTTGTTTTGTTCTTAAGTAATTCTACGTCATGGAACCCTTGAGTCTTGTAATCTGTGATGGATGTTGTTTCAATGTGAGTAAATAGTAATTGCTTCTGCACTATTGTTTATCTTGTTTGTTAACTTTAGAAGAAAAAAATATTCGCCAAACTTAGTAGCATGTGTAGGATTAAATTCTCTTGGGTTCCCTGGCGGGGCGTTACATAAAAACCATTTTTTGTACCCTAAAACATAGTGACAGAGAAGTCTAAAAGCTTGCAAATTTTTCATTATACTTTTTCATAAAATTATAATTACATTGTACTCTTCCAGTACAATACTACAAAGAGAAACCTACTATTATACTATAAACAAAAAAAACATAAAAATGAGGTACATTTTTTTTCAAAAAAAACTACTAGTAGTCCACTAGTGATTTTTCCCTGCGGCTCCATCTGAGTAGAATTCTGCAGAGAGAATTAACTGTGAGAATTCATCGAGCCACCTGAATTCCCCCTCTTGAGCCTCCTCTTCATCAAGCATAAACCACTTACGAAGAAAATCCCTGGCAATCAGTGCCCATTTCCTATGGTGCTTCAACTGCCCAGCAGTCAGGCCCAACAAAAAAGGTTGCATGGCCACATTCTGGCCTGGGAGGAGAAGCTTGGGTATTTTACTTTCCCAAGGGATCCCCACCCCTATTTCTACATACACGACAACATTAACATTGTCCCCCAGGTATTCTGCTTTAAAAACCCTCCTTAGCAGCATTAGCATGTCCACCTTCTCTCCTTCGAGGTCGAGAAGAGATGCCAGAAAATGGGACATAATGTTTGTGCAAACCCAATGCCTATCTTCATTGTGCAAAAACTCTCTAACCAGCACCATTTTAACAGCCTCTAATATGATAGTCCCACCCTCCTTACAAATAGACTCTAAGGTTTCATCACAAAAGGAACCCAGAAAGGCCTTTTAGGCCTCCTCAGATGTGCATCTAAGCCTAATTGGAGTGTCCATCTCAAATAGTAAAACTTAAAAAAACTTTAAAACAATTTTTTTGCAAAGTGCAAAGTGCAGACCCTAAACAAACAAATTATCTAGCAAAGATGAATCGATGAATAATGAAGCAAGATCATCTATAAATAGCCCTTGAATCCTTGATCGTTACTTAGCAATAAATTGTTCTTTCTTTAATGGTATTAAATCCATTGTCCTTAACATGCCTCTAAATCTTTCATGTAAATCTTTCCCCTAAATGCATGCATGTGAGAAATTAAAACTTTGTACTTAATCTTTCATATCTAGCAGTAAATCTTTCCCATTTATGCAAAACTGTCAGAAATTGGTTAGATCGTCTATACAAATTTGGAAGTGTTGCATGACAGCTAAAGAATGTCACTTGTCACTGACAAGGCATTTATTTCTTACCGAATTAAGAGGTTACAAGTGTCACTATAGGACCATGATTATTGATACCAACATGTGTACACTGTAGTCTGCAGACACGTTGACAACCCTAATTTGATACGTGTCAACATTCTGATGACTTCCTGGACAATTCTATTTCCTTCAAATAATTGGGCCTGAAATTGAACTTTAGCCATTGATCTTGGATCATCATACGGTCTCAAATAATACATTTAACATTATAAAATAATGTATGTATGTTAGGAACTTAGGTTAGGTTACGTGTCCGTGTTATGTCCCATCTTTTGGAAATCGCCAATAAATTATTATTTTTCCTAGAATTAACGAATGATTAGCCAATAAATTATTTTTTTTCTCATAATTAATGAATGATTAGCTAATAAATTATTATTTTTCCCATAATTAATGAACGATTAGCCAATACAATTTTTTTTTTCCCTTCAAAAAAATATTATTCACCTCATATATTATAATTTTTTACTTCAAAAGAAAATTATTCGCCTCATATATTATAATTTTTTACTTCACAAGAAAATTATTCGCCACCAATTTATGAAATTTTCATTCGATGGGGAAAAAATCGCCAATACAAACTATGAAAAATCGTGAATTTGAAAAAAAAAATTCACCTAGATTAAAACAACTTCCCCCCTAAAATAGTGTACGATTCGCCAGGATTTTACACTTTTTCCGAAAAGGGGGTTTCTTAAAGTTATCCTTGATAATCTCTTCAATCTCTTTCTTCCTCCAACTCTGTTATGCTTGGTTATCTCCTTTTGATGTTCGGTGTTTTCTACAGAATCACTCGGTTCTTACTTCTATCTGTTTGACCAGCTTTGCATGTATGCAATCTTTCCTTCACGTGCATAACTCTCTTTGAATTTCTTGTCTCCTTATATAGACATGATAAACCATTTTCTTTCCAACCATAGATTTTGCCTCTTAATCTCCATCGTTGGTTTTGCCTCTTTAACCTTCCTCGGAACTTGTACCTTAAAACATTTTCAATCTTCATCATCTGAGCAACCTTGAATTTTTTTAGTTGTAGATCTCCATAACTAACTTTTTCTTTATCCTTGGAATATTCTAGATTCATCTAGCTCATCATCTTATGTCGGCAATCACATTGTCCACCTTATTTCTCCTACTTGGTCAATACTGTGATGTTTCGATGACTTTTTTCTCAGTTAATACCATACTCAATATACACTGCATCTTCTCGGTGTATACTAAGTTCTTCATATACCAACCAAAGTGTATGTGTATGTGTATGTGTATGTGTATGTGTATGTGTATGTGTATGTGTATGTGTATGTGTATGTGTATGTGTATGTGTATGTGTATGTGTATGTGTATGTGTACGTGTATGTGTACGTGTATGTGTATGTGTACGTGTATGTGTATGTGTATGTGTTTGTGTACATTTATGTGTATGTGTATGTGTATGTGTATGTGTATGTGTACGTGTACGTGTGTGTATGTGTATGTGTATGTGTATGTATTTAAATGAATATATGTATATATATGTGTGTGTGTGTGTGTGTGTGTGTGTGTGTGTGTGTGTGTGTGTGTGCATACATATACATGTGTGTTGAACACACCTAGAGACTGAGAGTGGGGGGGTGAATCAGTCTTTGACAATCTTAAAATTTTAACTTTAACTCCAAAACATGTAACTTCAATCAACAACAATGAAAGATAAAAAAATCAACTTCAAAACACAAGAGAATGCCAAAATACATGTAAAAACTAAAGATATAAAAAACATAATGATAATATCTCACAATATATGAAAATTATTACAAGAGGATCACTACCAAACTTGCAACTGAGACTCATTGTCTTAGGGCTAGATACAAATGACTTGGTGCAAAGACTCACTATCTCTGACTAAGATACAAGTAGGACATGTAGAGGAGACCCACTATATCAACATAGGATACATGAAATCTATTATAATGAATAATCCTTCAACATAATAATTCCATCATTATTCTTAGAATATAGATTATATTGACATGATATCTCAAGAAACCATTTGTCCATTCAAATCCACAACTTCTGACGCACGTTAGTTCTTCATCAATATCACATCTTCTACATATCACAATCATTCCACTAATTTTATTATACGTATATATTATCTAGATCACCATTAGACCTCAATTAGGTTGGCCAAAGTAGGGGACAAGTTAATCCTATCAAGTTGGCCACCTAAACAAAATTGTTGTGAAAGTGATCTTATCTAGTAGATAAAGAAGACCTAAAGAATTATATTTAAGCATCTTCCAAAGTAGCTAAAAATATTAAATACATTGGTGCACATCTTAGAAGGTTGGCAACATAGTAACACATAGATGTGGCATGTAGCATATCACCAATCGGCTCAAAAACTTAGTAACTAAATTTCCTAAAAGAGGATCACAATAGGACTCAGATATCACTTGTCACAATCTCCAAGACTTTTACAAACCCCCAAAATGATAAGAAGAAGTAGAAACAAAGACCCTATCTACCAAACATCAATATGTAACCATGAAAGCCAACTTCAAACATAATTCAATAATAAATAACTCAATCACTACTATGGGGATTTCATAGAGATGTTAGTTCAACATCCAACATAATTCCCAAGAACATATTGCATGTTTCCTTCTTGATCCAAGCTACCACAACCATTATGACATTGAATTATTCATAATTGAAAGGCAAGGAAGATATAGTTACGAAGAAAATCACAAAAAATGCACATGCAGTGCACTTCTCTACCAAAAATTTCAACTAAGAAATTGGAAAAAAATCATTAATATTTCCTCCAAGCCACAAAAATAAAATCATCAATGTAGAAAAATAGGAAGAATTTTCTAGACCAGTACTAATTGACATCCAAATTTCAAACAAATTACATATACTAGAGGTATCATCAAAAACACCAAGGACTAGAAAATATAGGAGTGTAAAATCAATAGAAAATACAATATATGTTCCAAAAAAAAATCCATATCATAAAACACAGAAGAATGTGGAGCATTCTTTTAGGAAGCTATCAAAGTACTCCTCTACACACAAACTCTTCAAGATTCTTCAACTATCAAAACACCTTTGTAGCAGCAATTTCTCATTAGGAGAAACAAGAGATAACTAAAACAAGTTGTAGCATCATAAAACCATCTACACTAATGGAATCCATCTAATCCTCATCTTAAAGAGTCAATGCTTATAATTATCATCTCAATATGATATAGTCACATAATATCATCACTATTGACATCTCTCAATTCTAACTATGATCATCAACACACATCATTATCAATAAAAAGGAGGTTTGACACCCAGTACTTCTACATCAGTGTGGAAACAAAACTAACCAATAAACCAACATCATTACCAAACCAACAAAACAACATAGTATAGACATAAATAGAAAGTAGGTGGACATCCATAGTAGAGAGCACCATCATCTATCAATCACTTATACAAGCTTTTTCCTCTTGCACTATAGAAACATCACATCTGATATATATTTGTCCTTCAACAAAATTTCTAAATCTTCACAATCATATCAATAAAGGAATCAGCTCACAATCATCAATGACACCATCACAACACATATCAATAATCTCGTAACTAAAACATCACCACAAGAAAAGTCCAAACCACGACACATATCATTATCATCATAATAAAAACATCAAAATACATGTCCAAAAGCTCTCAACTACAAGCAAGTAGAGGATTGACATCAATGAAAACATCAATTTCCAAAAATTTCTCGCTTTGTCATTGATGGAAACCCTCATCATCACCTAATGCTTGTTCTATAGTTTCTCCAAAATCTCTCCCCCTTTGACCTCAAGGAAAAAGGGACGAGGCATTCATATAATTGTTCATTAACTTCCCTTTTTATTTTCACATCAAACCTATCATATTTTATCTTTATGACATACCTTCTCCTTTTGTTAGTAGTAACCAATCACCCCACTTGACCCACCTAAGGAGTAGACCACATCAGTCCAAGAGACAAAGGATATACCTTCAACTTCTCCCCCTAAACACATGCACTATCTTATGCATCTAGTTAGCACAAGGGGATATATCTCGTAGCTTCTCTCAAAGATACTCAAAAGTGCCCTTAAAGAGTGCCTTTTTTGAAAATAAGTACAATATAATCCTTGGTGGGAACTATTGGAGTTGATGAGAAAACAACCCACATCTCCCAAGAACACCTGCATGCAAACACCTATCACAGAAAGACAGAAGAAAATGCTATGGAGGCCTAAATGCAAGGATCCATGAAAGATGAGACATTCTTGATGTGTAAAAGAAAAAGTTTCAATTCAATAAAAAATAATGTGTTATGGTTACAAGAGAGATCAATCCTTATACAAGGAGATCAAAACTCTAAAAGGAAACCTAGGTTGCATAATAATAATTAATAAAAGAATTAATCATTATATGCCTAAAGTTTAGCTTAAGAAAAGAAAGAGGTAATAAGTGACTTAATAATTAAATTAATATGATTTAATTAATAAGAAAAATAACTTATTACTATAATGCTCCCCTTAAGATAAACTTAGGGAGTAGTTAAAAACCTAGAACTACTACTGAAAGCAAATAGGTCCCAGAAACAAAGGCATGATCAGGTACCCAAGAATAAAAGAGTCTCTATAAAATGGAGAAATAGAGAAAACCACATGGAAAAAACTCTACTCCAAAAAGAGATGAAGACTAGTGAATGACTGAAGAAGCCTCCAAAACTAGGGAATGTTCCAGAAAATAGGAACAAAGAATGAACATGCAGAACACCACTGAAGCAAGAAGCTGCAAACTCTGTCAAGAAGTAACTTTTGATCTGAAGAACCTCCACTAAAATAGAACATGACCAAGTAGAGAATATTGTAATCTACATGAGTTCTCTCAAATGATACTACTTAAATTAGGAGGCAAACAAAGGCAAATCACTAAACTCAAAGATACATATGGCATAAAACACCAAAGCCTGAAGAGCTGATCAATCAAAGATGGAAGAGTACCTCCCAAAAATAAGAATGAAAGAGTTTCCATATGGTAAATGACTCATCTCTGATGCAGGAGCATCTCGGGTCCTTGGCAATCCTATGTCACCAAAAACATATTTGAAGTTTGTCTGTGTTTCTTGGTTCCTGCTTTGACCAAGTTGGTTTGGTGTTACTCAGTTTTCTTTGTTGACTGAGTTAGTCGGTTATCTCTCTAGCGCTCGGTTGATTCCCTGGCGCTCAATGATGCTTGTCTAGCACTCGGTTTCCTTGCTTGCCGAGTTATTTGTTTTGGATTTCTTTTGAGGCTGACTTGTGCATTTAATTTGGGTCACAAATTTAATGGTGGTATCCATCTTTGGGAAGTGTGTGGACCTAGATCTAGTCATTCCTTTCGTTGATTGTGGATCTGAAGGCCAACTTGATTCAGTAGCCTCTTGTATAAATATAGTTGTTTGGTTAGAGTTTAGGAGTCAGTTTGGATAAAAGATAGAAGATAGTAAATCAGAGATTGTTGGTAGATCCATGCATGTGGGAGGACTTCTATACTTGATTGTAATATCTGGCCTAAAATAGGAAGGCCTTACAGCCCGGCATGTATGAATCAATTTGAAGATAATATATGAAAGCATATGCATTCTATCTCTCACTATTGTGTTTTGTTGCTTCTACATGTGTTTCTGCAAGGTGGAACTGGTTAGGGTGTGCCTTTGGCCCCTCACTATATCCTCCCTTGTGTCAAGTGGTATCAAATCCAGGTTAGATTTAGATCTAGGTTTGCGAATCTAGGTTTGAAGGTTCCTTCTTGTGAAGCCCTAGTTGAATCATTGTGGGGTAGCAGATTGTGATCTGACTTGCAATTGTAAAGGGTTTTCAAGATGGTTCATGGGAGGCAAGATGTGGATCCAAGATTGGTAGACATGTTGAGACAACTTGCTACTAAATTAGAAGTTGTTGAAATAGTCCAAAGAAGAGGAAGACATCTTGAAGATGTTAGTGATGATGAAATTGAGGTAGAACAAGATGATGTAGAACCTGCACCTGTGATGGATCAAGGTGAGGAAAGATTCTTGAAGGCTTTGACAAGTCTGAAGTCTACACCACACTTTAATCTTCCTGAGTATAGTGGAAAATTGGATTCTGATGAATTGGTGGATTGGATCACTGGGATGGAAAAGTACTTTGAGTATGAAAATGTACCTAAGGAAAAGAAGGTGAAAATTGCAAGCACAAAGTTGAAAAGTCATGCATCCTTGTGGTGGGAACATCTACAGTTGCACAGAAAGAGGAAATGCAAAGACAAAATCAAGTTATGGATTAAAATGGTGAATAAATTGAAAGGAAATTTCTTACCTTGTGACTATAAGATTAACCTAGTTAGACGAATGAAAAGTTTGAGGTAGAAAGATAGCTCGGTAAAAGAATATACTAAAGAATTTTATAGATTAGATATCAGATCTAGACATGATGAAGATGATGTGGAAAGAATCACTAGATACCTAAATGGTTTGAGAGTTTCCATCCAACAAAAAATCAGTTTGGTCAAATTGGAGAACATTGAAGAGGCTTATCAATTTTCATTGAAAGCTAAGGAGAAATTGAACAAGAGACATGAGTAAAGAAAAAGAGGTAGAGGTGGTAGGTTCCCTAGAGGAAGAGGTAGATCTCATAGCAAAAATGGTAGATCTGAACCTGAAAAGACAACTCTGGATAAAGGCAAGACCGAGTGGAAAGGTGAAAGTTCATCTAGAGGTAGAGGCAGTAGCTACCGAGGTGGTTATAACAGAGGCAGTTTCTGAGGAACTTGTTATAATTGTGGAGAATAAGGACATAGATCATTTGAGTGTACACATGCAAGTAAGAAGGTCGATAATAGCCCAAATGCTTTGGTGCGAGAAGAATCACCGAATGAACCTAAGAAGGAAAATAACTTGATGGTAAGGAGAGCACTTTGGAATGAAGGTAAAAAGGAAGATTCGATAAGGAAAAGTTTGTTCAAGACTAGATGTAGAGTTTTTGATAAACTTTGGAAGGTAATCATTGATAGTGGTAGCTCAGAGAATCTGGCATCTGAGGAAATGGTCACAAAGTTGCAGTTGAAAAGGTTGGAACATCCAAAGCCCTATTAGATTTCATCGATCAAAGATGAGCATACACTCTTGGTAAGTGAACAATGTTATGTGAATTTGAAAATTGGAAAGTACTATGATAAGGTGTTATGTGATATCATGCCTATGGATTGTTGTCATATTTTGTTGGGTAGACCTTGGTAATATGATAGACATGCTATATATGATGGGAGATTGCATAAATATACTATTTGGGCTGATGGGAGAAGACAAATCTTTGTACCTTTGATTGAAGAACCTATTATTAATGTTTGCACATCTGTGAAAGTTTTTTTGATGGAAGGAAGAAATTTTTTTAAGGATTTGAAGAGTGATGTATGTTTTGTTGTGATTCCTAACAAACTGAGTAAGAAAATAGAGGGTAGTGTCCCTAAGGAGATTAATAAGTTACTCACAAAGTACAGTGAAATTATTTTTGATAATGTACCAGATGGTTTGCCACCAAAGAGAAGCATTGATCATTGCATGGATTTAATCCCAGGAGGTAGTTTACTGAATAAGGCACCACACCAATTAACACCTACCTAGAATTAGGAATTCAACCGACAGATTCAAGAATTGTTGCAGAAAGGTTTGATCAGATAAAGTTTGAGTCCTTGTGTAGTACCTATTTTATTGGCACCTAAGAAAAATGGAGAATGGAGAATGTGCACTGATTCCAAAGCAATCAATAAGATAACAATGAAATATAGGTTTCCTATACCAAGAATGGATGACATAATGGATAGTTTGACTGGAGAAAAGTATTTTACCAAAATTGATTTGAAAAGTGGGTATCATCATATCAAAATCAGTGAAGGTGATGAATGGAAGATTGCTTTCAAGACAAAAGAAGGTTTGTATGAGTGGTTGGCTATGCCTTTTGGTTTAACTAATGCATTAAGTACTTTTATGAGGTTGATGAATGAAGTTTTGAAGAAATTCTTGGGTAAGTTTATGATTGTATATCTTGATGATATTATGATATTCAGTAAGACCAGAGAATATCATTTGTTGCATGTTAGACAAATTTTGCAGAGATTGAGAGAAGAAAAGTTGTTGATAAATCTAAAAAAGTGTTCATTCATGAAAGAAGAGATTGTGTATTTGGGATTTGTGATTTCAGCTAATGGTTTGAAAATGGATCCTGAAAAGGTTGAAGCTATTTTGAATTGGCCTACACCTGAGAATGCTAGTGAGGTAAGATCATTTCATGGTATGGCAATTTTTTTATCAAAAGTTCATTAGGAATTTTAGTTCAATTTGTAATGCTATGACTGAGACTATGAGAGTAGACAAAAGAGAATTCAAATAGACACGTGGAGCTGATAAAAGTTTTGAGACTCTGAAGCAGAAGATTGTTGAATTGCCTATTTTGGCATTGCCTAATTTCAATAAGGTATTTCAAGTGGAATGTGATGCAAGTGGAAGTGCAATTGGAGCTATGTTGAGTCAAGAAGGTAAACATGTTTCTTTCTTTAGTGAAAAGTTGAATGATGCAAAAAGGAAATATTTTGTGTATGATCAAGAATTATATGCTATTGTTCAAGCCCTGAAGAAGTCGAGACATTATTTAATACTGAGTGAATTTGTGTTGTATACCGATCATAAGGCTTTACAGTAATTGGTTAGTCAAAATAAGATGAATTAGAGACATATGAAATGGGTTGAGTATTTGCAGAGTTATACATTTGTGATAAAGCATAAGAGTGGAGTCACTAACCGAGTTGTTGATGCATTGAGTTGAAGAAGATCTTTGATGACCGAGATGAAAACTAAAGTTCTAAGCTTTGATGACATGAGAGATTCTTATGAATTTGATCCTGATTTTTCTGAGTCATGGAGAAAGTGCAGAGCACCTATTCAAGATCAACAAAGTACTAATTGGGATGAATATTTTATGCAAGGAGGTATGTTGTTTAAGGGTATTCAGTTGTGTATACTGAGAGGAGAAATGAGAACTAATTTGATAAAGGAGAAACATAGTAGTGGTTTGGTTGGACATTTTGGTGTTGATAAGACATTGAATTTTCTTAAGGAGAAATACTTTTGGCCACAGTTGTATAAAGATGTTCAGAAATTTGTGAAAAGTTGTGGAATTTGTCAAGTTGCAAAAGGAGTAAGTCAGAATACTAGATTGTATACACCGATTTTTATTCATAAGAAACCTTGGATTGACATTAGTATGGATTTTGTTCTTGGCTTGCCGAAGACAGTAAGAGTTAATGATTCTATATTTGTTGTTGTGGATAGATTTTCTAAAATGGCACATTTTATACCTTGTAGAAAGACATCAGATGCAATACATCTAGCAGATCTTTTCTTCAAGGAAATTGTCAGATTGCATGGATTACCGAGGAGTATTATCTCTGACTGAGATAGTAAATTTGTTGGATACTTTTGGAAGACTCTTTGGAGAAAGTTTGGCACCCAGTTGAAATATAGTTCTACATGTCACCCACAAATCGATGGACAGACAGAAGTTGTGAATAGAACTTTGGGAAATCTTTTGAGATGCTTAGTTGGAGACATGCTGAGTAATTGGGATTCTATGTTGGCACGAGCAGAGTTTGCATACAATAATTTAGTGAATAGGAGTACTGGAAAAACAACTTTTGAGATTGTAAATGGCATACAACCGAGAGGTATATCAGATTTGAGAGATATTGCTGATGAAAGAAAGATAAGTGCTGAAGGAGTGAAGTTTTCTAAGTACATGAAGACATTGCATGAATATGTGAAATACAAGATGGAGAAAAGTAATGAGAAATACAAAGACAAATTTGATAGATCAAGAAGAGATAAGACTTTTGATGTTGGTGATGAAGTGATGGTTCATTTGAAGAAAGGCAGATTTCCTATTGGAACATATGGGAAGCTGAAAATGAAGAAGTTTGGACCTTGCAAGATTTTGAGAAAATTTGATAATGGAAATGCATATGAGATTGAGTTACCCGATGACATGGATATATCACTTATATTCAACATTGCCGATTTGTATAAGTTTCATCAACTTGATGAAGACATGATAGTACCAATGGATTATCCTAAGAAATAGAATGAAGAAGTTGAGAAAATTTTGGAGCAAAGAATTGGGAGAAGTACAAGAGGAAAATAGTATACGGAATATCTGGTAAAGTGGAAGAATAGATTGATCAAAGACAATTCATAGATTTCATAGTCTAAGTTGGATGCAGCTTGGATCATACCTATTTCATGATTCGAAGAATCATTTCAAATAACCCAGGTGTCTGATGCAAGAGCATCTCGGGTCCTTGGCAATCTTGTGTCACCAAAAACATATTTTAAGTTTCTCTCTATTTCTCGATTCCTTCTTTGATCGAGTTGGTTCAGTGTTGCTCGATTTCCTTTATTGACCGAGTTGGTCGGTTATCTCTCTGGTGCTCAGTTAATTCCCAGGTGCTTGATGATCCTTGTCTGGCACTCGGTTTTCTTTCTTTCCAAGTTGTTTGTTTTGGATTTCTTTTGAGGCTGACTTGTGCATTTAATTTGGGTCAGGGATTTAATGGTGGTATCCATCTTTTAGAAGTGTGTGGACCTATATCTGGTCATTCCTTCCATAGATTGTGGATCTAAAGGCCGACTTGATTCGGCAGCCTCTTGTATAAATATAGTTTTTTTGTTAGAGTTTAGGAGTCAGTTTGGATAGAAGATAGAAGATAGTAAATCAGATATTTTTGGTAGATCCTCACATGTGGGAGGACTTATGTACTTGATTGTAATATCTAGCCTAAATCGGGAAGGCCTTACAGCTTGGCATGTATGAATCAATTTGAAGATAATATATGAAAGCATCTGCATTATGTCTCTCGTTGTTGTGTTTCATTTCTTTCATGGGTGTTTTTGCAAGGTGGATCTGGTTAGGGTGTTCCTTTGGCCCCTCACTATATCCTCCCTTGCGTCAATCTCACCGAAATGCATACGTACCCAAAGCTCCCAAGAACACTTGCATGTAAACACCTATCACAAAAAGAGAGAAGCAAATGGAGGCTTGAATGCAAGGATCCATGAAAGAGGAGGCATTCTTGATGTGCAAAAACAAAAGTTGCAATTCAAAAAAAAAAGTGTTGCATGATTACAAGAGAGATCAAAACCCTAAAAGGAAACCTAGGTTGCATAATAATAATTAATAAAATAATTAATCATTATATGCCTAAAGTTTAGATTAAGAAAAGAAAGTGGTAATAAGTGACTTAATAATTAATTAATAAACAAAAAAAATTATTACTCTAACATCCCCACTTAAGAAAAACTTAGGGAGTAGCTAAAAACCTAGAACTACTACTGAAAGAAAATGGTTCCCAACAACAAAGGCTTGATCAAGTACCCAATTACAAAAGGAAGTCTCTATAAAGTGGAGAAATAGAGAAAACCACATGGGACACACTCTACTCCAAAAAGAGATGAAGACTAGATGAAGGACTGAAGAAGCCTCCAAAACTAGAGAATGTTCTAGAAAATAGGAACAAAGAATGAACATGCAAAACATCACTGAAGGAAGAAGCTGCAAACTCTATCAAAAAGTAGCTTCTAATCTGAAGAACCTCCACTAAAATAGAACATGACAAGGTAGAGAAGATTGTAATCTACATGAATGCCCTTAAATGACACTACTCGAATCAGGAGGAAAACAAAGGCAAATAACTCAACTTGAAGAAACAAATGGCATAAAACACCAAAGCCTAAAGAGTTGATCAATCAAATGTGTAAGATTTCCTCCAAAAATAGGAATGAAAAGAGTGTCCATATGGTAAATGATCCATCTCACCGAATGCATAGGTACCCAGCCACTGCATCCACCTAGTACATAGGATCAAATACTGAATACATAGCTCACTCTGTCGAACCAAGGAAGCATAAGAACCAACAATAGAAACCCCCCATAATGTTGACAAGGGAGAGGTGATAGGTACACTAAAAAGATTGGCCAATAAGAACTGCATCATGAAGAACCAGGAACATCAAAGGTGTAGAGAAACTACAAACATATATAAAGACATCTTGAGGCTAATGTCATGGAAGGAACACTCACATGACAAAGGTAGATGAAAAACAAAGGAAAACATCAAACCCCCCATGGCACTTTATAATGTAGTGCAAGTACAAAAAGAAAAAGACATGTGCAAGATCCCAAGCATGCAATTGAGTGGAACTTTATCTTAGTTTATTTTCATAAAAGAATGCTGACAAATGATGTATACAATGTTTAAAGAATATCTAAGGTTGTTGAAACAAGAAGAATAGTCGAAGAAGATTCATCCCATATAGGGAAGAGATCCTAGGAAGTGAAACATCCAAGATAGTCACCAAAGTGTAGAAATGTAAAAAATTAATAAAATATACAAGTGGAGTAGAATCTGGAAAAATGACTCATAGCACTAGAAAGATCATAGAACAAGATTTCCAACGATATCTTGTTTGAAAAAAAAGGAGTCTGGATGCGCAAGATATGGCTCCCAAAGTGCAAAAACAAACTTTTTCCTTTGAAAGAAAAAAACCATCAAAAAAGAAAAATTAGAAATTCAAACCTCCATATCTAGATAGAGCTTGGAAAGAACTTTCTGACAATATCTTGATTGCCCGATTTTGATACCGTATGCTCAAGTTATGAGCGAAAAATTGACAAGTACTCTAGAGGGCCCAAATAGTGTGCAAGAAATGTGTTGATGTGTGTTGATGTCATCAATACCAAAGATTAAATTTGACTGTTGTATGGTTATCACTGCAAAAAAGCAATAGGCCCCGAGGGCCAAAACATTTGGGCCCCTAGTCGCCACATGACCAGGGGGCTAGGCAACAGGAGCTAGCAGTGAAGGTCCTGATCCTCCATATAACTAGAAAGCTTGGAAAAGAGGGCATGAAAAATGGGCAAAGACTGTGACGGTTACTGCAGCCCGCTCAGCGATAACCCTAGCAGTGATCGCGGCATCACTGCGTCCCACCAGCGGTAACCATGGGCGGTGACCAATGTGTTGTCCAACGGTGTGAAACAGTGGTTGTTGGGTGGCCATTGAGTGGCCACCCAAAAAGAAAAAAATATTTTTTTTTGTTGATCATGCATCAAGATGCGTGCCAAGGCTATACGGCCCTAGTACAAAAAAATTTGCCTCAAAATGCAAAGTTATCCAAATTGGATAAGTTTTATATGGAAATAGGGGTTCTTGGGTGCTTTGAACACAACGGTGAGGTTTGTTTGAGCCCAAAGTGGCTAGAAAAAGAGGTCCCCCCAGATCTGACAGAAAATCCTCTAAAAATTGTAAATCTAACAAACAAGGTCAAATCTCTCAAGAAGAGAATGGAGGCATGAAGATCTAAATCTCTAATACCATATTGGAGTTGATGAGAAAAAAAACCCATAGATCCCAAGAACACCTACATTCAAACACATGTCACAAAAAGAGAGAAACAAAAGATATGGAGGCCTGAACATAAGGATTCATGAAAGAGGAGACATTCTTGATGTGCAAAAAAAAAGTTGCAAATTTAATAAAAAATAATGTGTTGTGATTACAAGAGAGATCAAACCTTATACAAGGAGATCAAACCCCTAAAAGAAAACCTAGGTTGCATAATAATGATAATTAATAAAATAATTAATTATTATATGCCTAAAGTTTATCTTAAGCAAAGGAAGAGGTAATAAGTGACTTAAATAATTAAATCAATATGATTTAATTAAAAAGAAAAATAATGTATTACTCTACATACTCCAAATCAAACTTCTTGTTTTGTGACCTTTTCTCGCATAAAGTGATATTTGATAGAAATGTGCTTGGTCCTTGAATGCAATACCAAGTTCTTTGAAATTCTTATAGCACTTTAATTGACACATATAATTGGAATGATTTCATCATACACCACCTTGATGTATTTTAAAGTCTACTTCATCTATATAACTTGAGAGAAATAAGAAGCTATAGCAATATATTCATATTATGTTGTAGATAAAGATATTGAGTATATTGCTTCTTACTCAACCAAGAGACAAATTCATCTCCTAAGAAAAATGCATTTCTGCACTTGTCCTATCATCCACACAACCTTCCCAATCAGCATTAGTAAGATATATTTTTGTGCCATGCCAATGAAGATTCTTATGACAATCTCCTCCTTAGTTTCTTATTTGGCTCGATTTAATGGGAATGGTTATAGATTAATCTATCTTGGTGTAGCTCAATTTTGTAGGACTTGTATTTTTTTCTTTTTGGGTAGCCTAAAATTTTTAATAAGAATGTGTGGGTGGTACTTGGGATGTCCTCCTTTGCTAGGAAGGAAAAGAGGTTTAGTTTATTATGGTAGGATGAGCTTATGAGAAAATTTTGGACAAGGATTAGGGTTCCTAAATTTTTGAGTGTGAGACCATCAAACTTCTATTGTAGGCAAGGGGATAGATTGATCACCCCTCTAAGTGGGAGGTTAAAATTTAACTTTGATGGGGCGGCCAAAAGTAATCCTAGTCAAGCATGTTTTGGATGCTTGTTAAGAGAAAACTTTGGCAGGGTTATTTGGGCCTTAGTTGGAAACCTTAGGTCGATACAAACAATGTTATAGAGTAAACAAAACTTAGGCAATATATTGACATTGAAGGTGATCCGATGTTGTATATGAATGAACTTAGCTAATAATTAAGGTGGCACCAGATGATTTTTTTATGATCAGCAATAATTATTGAAAACAAATAATTGAAGAAATGATTAAAATGTTGAACCATGCGCCTAGCCTATAGGCAAGGTTTTCAACCTCAGACTTCCATTCCTTAATGAGCATAAGATAATTGATCCATAGATTATTCCTAATTTTAGATTAACCTAAATTTTTTATTTATAAATATTGATAATGAATATTTGCACAAACCCCAATGTTAGATCTAGATGTTACAGCCCTTAGATGGAGTGGTATGGTTGCAAGGTGAATGGTATGATTGGATTAGGAAGTTTCAACCCTTTAATATCTTCTCATAAATTGTCATGTATCTTTTGCAACAAACTCATAGAGGAAATCTTACAAAAATTACATCAAACAATGCCCAATCAATCTCCAAGTGACATCCTTATTTATTAAATAATTTTAATCTAAATTCACCAAATCCTAGAAACCTTATTTTTGTAAGAAAAATTTTGAAGTCTTCATGTAAAACATCCACTCTAGCACAGATAGAAACCCTATATATATTTCCATCAATGGTGAACTGGGCTTTCATCAAATTCACAATTCTCCAAGAGTTTTCGTCCTCATAAAATGCATTACAAGATTCACTTTGTGAAAGAATTCTAAAAATTGATCTCATAATAATAAAATGATGCCTCCTCATGTTACTTTATTGACTTCAAACCCTAATTGGCCCTTTTAGGGTTTCCACTTTATTTAATTAAGTTTATTTTTTATTCATGTGTTAATACCCCTCAATGGCCCCCCTTTTAAAATAACATTATCTCCCTAGGACATGGGGTCATTGTATTACTTTAATAATTTAATATAAAGTGACATTATTAATCACTTTATTTTATTTTATTAAATATTAAAGTCAATACTTTAATACTTAATTTTTCTTCAAATATTATCACCTGTCCATCCCAAACTAAAAATTGATGATACATGTGTCATCCCAATGATGTCTAAATATAGAAGGTGAAATAATAGTCCCCTCCTAAAAATTAGGGATCCTCCCTAAAAAATAGGAACTACAACAAAAGCCTCTAGAATGATCTCTGAGGTCTCTTGATGTGTTCTGGTCAACTCTTAATCAATCCCTAAAAATTGGAATCCTTCCTAAAAATATAAGATTGTCTCAAATTGTCCAAAATGGCTTATAAAGCTCCTTGCTAAGCTTCACAACCCTTGGTTGGGTCCCTTATCTGCTCTACTCTCCTAGGGAAATTTTGATAGTAGGCTAACCCCTGTTCACAAGTGGACTATCTAAGGAAGGGACATTTCAACTCCTTAGCTACTTCATGAATCTCCCTACCTAGAAATTGTCATCATTTGTAAAAGTATAAGGATGATAAATTTTCTCGGCTAGGCCCATTATCATGATGTTATCCAAATGTAGCTTATCCAAACTCCTCAAGGATGAATGGGGCCTCCAAAATCCTATTGTTGACTTCTAACACAATCTGATGAATATAATTCTAAACATACCCACAAGATATCCAATTTGATAGACATGTGGGAGCTAATACACCCGGGAAGGATACCACAACTGTCTCCACCACATTAGTGTTAGCACACTCATTACAAGCTCCATCAACAACTTTGTTGATCTTGTTAAATAAATGCTTTTCTTATCATGTTACTATGTAAAAACTATTTGTAAGCATCTCTAACTTCCAATCAAGATTCATGGGCTTTACTTTTCCATATTTCCTCATTCTAAGAAAGGAGCTTGACATGTTCATCTGATAGGGCCTTCTCTTTTGAGAAATCTCAAAAACCATGTCACCACAGATGACTTTTAGAATGATTGTAGCTAACTCCTCTTCAACTCTAGATTTTTATTGGAAGATATTCTTAAAGGAGGTAACATTCAAAACTTCTAGTGTAAGTTATATATGAGAAATCTTCTTAGAAAATATGAAACTCTTGGTGCCACCATATTTGGGAACTTCACCCCACCACTTCTCAATTAAGTCAATAAGATCTAGAAATCATGCAACATACAATGAAATTTGAAATATGATTTTTTTGAACACATCCAAATGTTGAGAGGGGGGTGAATAGGCATAAACTATAATTTAATCATTTTTTGAACTTTAAACCATTAGATCAATGTCGCAAAAACAAAAAAACAAAAGAAAATCAAAATACATAGAGATGCCAAGATTTTGCAAAGAAAACCCTAGGAGGGAAAAGCCAAAAAAATTAACTCACAGTAATTGTAACTAATGATACAATTGTTTTTTTAGACTCAAACAAGGAAGGAGACTGCACCCTAACTTGTAGATTAGGATGCACTACCCTAAGACAAGATTAAAAAAAAATTGTCAATTGAAGAGAATTTTTTTACGGCAAGATATAGATGAGTTTACAATGAAACAATATGAAATAAATTTATGCAGAAGAAAATCCAATAGATACAAAAGATGCAATCCTCTTTAAAGCACAAACTATTTGTCGCACTGATTTCTCACATTTCATACTTATATGATTGTTTATTTCCCTAAATTTTGCATTGTACAAACTTTATGTCAATCTCACATCACAATTACTACTCACACTTCACAAATGAATTGTCATTTTTATATATCCTATGCATTATTGTAAAACATCCATTAAGTTATCCCAAAAGGAATTAGTAAATGAACCATCTTGGCCTAAAGTATGTTATCTCCCAAACATATACCTCAACTAAAAAATTAGGTTGTAGATCAACTCATATCTTAACAAATCCTTATTCATATCATAATTATTTCTTATAGTAATGCAATAGATTAGAAGCAATTGCAACTGAAAGGAACATAACTAGTCATCCCAAAAATAATGCTACTATTATCATCAATCTTCATATCTTGAAAGATAGATGAAAAACATTGTGCAAGCCAAAAATATGGTACATAAGACCATTTACAACCTCTCCATGAGAATTCCCAAAGATAACAAATATTAAGAACAAGTTCTGAATACAATTATCATCAAACTGGTAAGTACTGCATAGATCATATAGACACAACTACATCAACTCATCATATCTTATTCATCAAAACACCAACATCCCTAAAATTTATCATCTCAATCCAAAACATTCTCATAAACAATACCCTCTCAAAGTAAAAAAGAGATATATATCACCATAGTAGAATGTAGAGCATTCTAGTGAGCCATTTGAGATGCAATATTATGGTAGACTATTAACCAAAGTATAGTGCTTACAACTTTCTCTATGCAAATGACTAACTCATAAAATTTGGGGCAATGGAATCTGACATAATCCTTTACATGATTATGAAACTACAAGGTTGAGAAATGTGAAATAGAAGAATCAACACATATACATGGGAAATCGGGTAGATCAGTATTTAGATGAATTTACTCAATCTCCCAATCATAATCTTGATCTTAGTCACCCAAAAACTTACATTCAAGTCTTGTAGACACTAACCAAACCAACTATATCATATAAATAAGTCAGGAAGGGACCAATATAGACCATTTGACCACTACCATCTATTCTATACCAAAATGATGTCATTAGATGATTCTCCAGACTCTCTTCATCTATAATCATTCGCACAATTATACTCAAGTATCTTCATCAATGGTATGCTTCACCAAACATGTCATTGTAGTTATATTCTTAGTGACATTAGTGTGTGTGTGAAAATTGTACCTAGTTGCGGACACAACACTTCAGTAAAACATTAAAGGTTAGCAAAATCAAAATCTGCAAGTAATTGAAACTAAGCTAACCAGGCAATTTACTGCCTTCTAGTAGGTGTGAGTATGTATTCTCATATTAGACCGTGATCAGTGATGATGCAACACCTAAACGAAGGATTTGAAATGCAAAAGATGAATAACTGTATGAATGCAGATTAATCTTTTTTTTTTGGATTTTGAATGCAATTAGGATGAAAAACTATATGAATCTAATCTAGAATTAAATGAAATGATATGCAGATTTAATCTAATAATGATATGTTGTGAATGAATGCTATGATATGCTATGACCAACAATGAAAAATCTCACAAATCGCCTATCGTGAGTGCTCGATCCTTCAGCTGCAAATTCGCCAAAGTAATTGTGCAAAGTCGAGAGTGGTAAATTATGAAGAGCTGAGCCTTGTTTTTATAGAAATCTAGGGCTTGAGGATGCATTGAGAAAAGCCATAAATCACTCTTGATAAACTCAGGTTGATTTTTGAGTCAACAAGAAATTAGAAACATATTAACTCACAAAATCATGCAAATCATGCAAAAATAGCTTTTTAACTCAAATCAGAAGTTTAGATCAATTTTCAACTCAAAATAGATGTTGAGTTTCCAAAAGATAACAACTTGAATTGTTTTTCTGATTTAAAGTTTAACTGCTCCTTCAAATGTGCATAGATAATTATGAATTAATTAAATAAAAAAAAGTGATTTATCTTCAACTTAACTGATTTTTGAAATAATTGATTTATGGGTTAATTAATTATTAAATCAAACTTTATTCAAAAACTATATTATTAAATATTGACAATTGACATTAATTACTTAAATAAGAATTTAATCAATTAGTCATAAGATTTTTGAATTATTGTCAAAATCAAATAATACAATTTAGGAATAAATGTAATTAAATAAGTAGGTGGCAGAATTAAATCTAATTAATTAAATATTCAGAATATTCAATTAATCAAACTTTAGGATAAATAAGATTTATTGCCAAATAATTATCAAATTAAAGATAATTAGGATAAATAGGAATATTCAAGGAATATCCCCCAATGTAGAATTAAGATAATCAATTAGGGTTTCAATGAACTGATGTGCAGATGTGCCTTAGGTTAGGACTTTGATGTCGATTTCATTTGATTTGAAGATGTAAGAGGTCAATGAACCTATAGCCCATTTTTGGGGTATTACATTTCGCCCCTCTTTGAATTACTGTGTGAAGCACAGTGGTTCAAAGAGTAGTCTATTTTTTATGTTGAAACTGATTTGAAAGATGAACCGATTCTAAGAGAAAAATCGATTGAAAGATTTGGAAAAGCTGATTTAGGTCCTGGTTGACCAAGAATCGTGATGATGTCAACTATAGCAACAATGAACCAGTGATTACGAAAAAGTATCAAAACACCTGATTCTGAACTTTATGATTACGAAGAAGTGAGTGACCTGACTCCAAACCTAATTGTCCAAAGGAATCGAAATGGTATCACATTTGAACCCTTCAGTTATGAAGAGCCAAGGAAAGAATACTAATGAACCGATGATTATGAAAAGCTGATACAGTTTACAAGATTGATTAGGATACCAGATTGATATGGATCTCGATGAATCTGATATACCCCAAGCGGTGTGCCCCAAGTGATGAGGTCTTTTGATGAATCAGCAACTAGACATGGCTGTTGTCTTGATTACTAAGGAAAGACTTGATTGACAGAATTAGATTTATAGACTTGAATGATGTGCAATACCATGCCCCCTTCGGGATGAAAATCAAAATCTGACAAGAAAAGTCAGTGTTGAATGGTTTAGAAGCATGTTAATTAATTTGAGAAGTGGCTGTACACATCCGAAAATGCGTTCTGCATCGTTTGGAGGTCTTGGAGACCAAGTTTGACTAGGTTTGACCATGAGTTGACCATGGTTGACCAAGTTGAAATTTTGATAGTTTGATGTAAGATAATCAGCTAAGTTGAATTTTGGATTTCTGTGATGATTGAAGGTCAATTTTGCTAGCTGTCGACCATCCTGGGTCTGAAAATTTTTAATTGTGTTTTTGACAATGTAAATGATCTTAGATTTTGATTTTGATCCCGAAAATAGGTTCAAAACGTCGAAATTAGCCAAGGGTGCAATTTTCATGGAAAACGGAGCACTTTGAAAGATTAGGTCAAAACCTATATAAGGGCCAAAAGGGTCATTTTCAAATCATTATTCACTTTTGACTTTAGAAACGTCCATAGAGCCCTCTGAGCGAAAAATGGCTAAGATGAAGGTTCATGTATCCTCGCATCATTTTGAGTGCAGCTGGAAACATCAGGGACCTCCGCAGTACGGACATCTGGTAAGTGGACCTCTGTGCCTCTTTGTAAATTCAAAATTTTGCATATTTCAAGCTTTTTAGATCATTTTTCGTACGTTAGTAATTTTTGAATTTCGTTAGCATAGAAACTTGTACGATGGTCCCCTAGGACTCGTATGACTTTTGAAATTTGTATAAAGTGTCATCTCGGAACCCTTGTAAACTCATATGAGAGGGACCCAAGAGTCGTACGACATTTCGTCAGGTCCCTCAGTTGTCGTATGAGAACATATGCATTGTCATATAACCATGAACTATCGTATGGGACCTTGCTGAAACTTGTACAAGTTTTGATACTGAACTGTATTGTCGTATGGAAAACAGTGAGCTAAAATCACCCTTTTAGGTTAAATTTTTGAATTGTCTAATTTCATAGGCCAATTCCGTAGCATTTAATGTACCTTCTGAAGTGTTCAACTATCATATTTTTGTACTTTTAGCCTATTTTTCAACCAAGTGACTGATAGGATTCCCTATTTCTATGTTGTGTAGGTCATCTATCCTGATGTACATGTCTGTATTTCACATCCGGCCACTCAGAGACTCTACATGTCACTGCCAGACCCTATGAGAGTACATTTGGTTTCCTATGGTTTTGAGTACTTGATCCATTTACCTAAGCTTCAGGTAAACCATGGGCTACGGACTGAGTTCATTGAGCACTTCCATTATGAGACTCATACTTTCCATCTACCTACTGGAGAGATGATAGTTACACTAGAGGATGTCTATCAAATACTCTGCATTCCATTTCACGGTCCTTGTCCTGACTATGTGAGTTCGGGGAACTCAAGTTTACATGCTTTTAGGAGATTGTTTGGAGATGATACACAGCTGACGTAGTCCATATCATGGGAGTCCTTAACTCAGTGATATGGGCAGACCCATAGATTAGAGTGCATACTAGCTAGTATGATAGGTGGCATTATCATGTTCGACCATCAGCAGAATGGTCTTTTGATGGGTTGGGCCCCTATGGTTGCTCGTTTGATGGCCACTCCATCTGAGTTGGGTTGGGGACAGTTTATGTTGGACCATATGTTCTCTGAGATGCACGAGATCATGTATCAGGATAGTAAGTCATTTGCATCAGGTGCTCTAGTACTTCAAATTTGGGCCTGGGAGCACATCCCAGTATGTCAGACCCAACGCCAGCCACGAGAGCCAGTTAGTTACATTTATTCAGGATATGTCACATAGGTGCGCATGGGCATTACAGAGTATTGGAGGCGTGTCCTTGATGATATGACATATGTGATATGGTGACCATACTTTCAGATAGAGGCGTGGCCTACTACCTGAGAGTAGTTTATTTATTTATTTCAGAGCCAAGTGCTGATTGGGCGATCTACCATAGTGATTAAGAGATTCATTATTACTAGAGTGTGGCGGTAGTATGGTATCATTCAGGATGCCCCACAGGACTATGCCACAGATGCACGGATAGTCTGAGATATTGGCTCAGGATGGACAGCACAGTTGTCTTATGCTCTTTGTACATAGGAGTACAGCGGATATGTTAGCAAAGACTAGGACTACCATCCAGATGTGGCAGATGCTAGAGTTACAGATGGATACATTTCTTGGCTCATAGAGCATCCTATTTGAAAAATTTTAGATCCTACCAAGTTGATTCCTAGTATGGAGGAGGCTATGGATGTTACAAGGGCACCGATGGGTTAAGGTCAGAGACAACGTGATGTGCAGATTCCTATGCCCCATCCTACACCTCCGAGGCCAAGAGCAGTGGTGACACCACAGAGACCATCTGGTCACATGAGACCATCTCATCCGACTAGTTCTATAGCAGGCAGGCCTACAAATGCACAGAGATGATTCACTAGAGGAGAGGGTGGCACTTTGGGCAATATTGATAGTGCCGATGAGTTACTAGGTGCACGGCAGGATGTAGGTGCTAGTCCTGATCCGTCACAGGATGATATAGACTTTGATCTTGGAGCTGAGGTGAGACACCATAAGGTGCGCAGGGCAGAGGCTACTAATTAGCTAGGTGTGGATACAGAGATGCCCACTCTAGATCCTAGTGTAGCATAGACTCCTCATGAGTTGATTAGGCGACTCAGGTTACATGTCAGGGACCTGAAGTTACAGAGTGCTACCCGCAATATATAGCGAAAGGAGCTAGAGAGGTAGCTTTTGTTGCGAGAGGTAGATGTCAGGAGATTACAAGCAGAGGTGACACACCAGATAGCTCAGGCCTCATATTATGTCTCAGCATATTATTATGTTGTTCCAACGGCTCAAAGGGTTCCCACATATTCACAGTATATGATAGCTTCAGAGGGAGCCAGGGCACCATGAGCTGAGGTAGTGCCAGATGCACCACCACCACCTCCATCAGATGTAGAGGATTAGGCTGACAACTGATCTATCTTGATATTCTATTTTTGTCATTTTGTTCATATACACTAATCTGACTACTGATAGCTCACATGAGCTCATTCTTTTGTATCTTGTGCCAGTAGTGCACCCTTGACTAGTTCGAGTTATATGATATATATGAGATCGAGATTGTGGTTATGACTTCATTTGTACTTGTCATTTTTTTATTTATGATGATATCATGTGATGTAAATGTTATGAGTAGTGTAGAATGCATGTATGGATTTCTGCAATGCAATGATTTCTTTCAAATGTATGGATTTATGCAAATGTAATTGATTATGGAAAATGTATGGAAATGTATGATTTTGATTATGCTATGCAATGTTAAATGCACATGTATGTAATGCAATACATGGAATGATCATGGAATGCAATGTAAATGCAATGATACACATGATATGTTTTGCAGGGATTGATGAAGACAAGTACTCGGTCTTATGTCAAAAAGGATGTTTAACCCAGGATGGTGACTGCTTGTGGTTCTGCGAAGAAACCTTTGTGTGAGATTCAGCTCTTCATGTCAAGTTTAAGTTTAGTTTTGAAGAATCATTTAAGCATTTTAAGTGTATTCAACAATTTGTGAGATCATGCAATCATGCAAAGTGCAAAATGACGTGCAAAATGAAATGCAAACCTAATACCTAGGACCTAGTCACTAATCATGTGTCGGTCATTTTCATCATTGAATTTTTAGGTAACCGGATAAATCAATACAATGCCCACTAGTTAGGAAACTATAGACATATGAATATTGATTTGTATGCGCAAGAATCAACACAATGCCCACTGGTTAGATAGCCATGGACATATGAATATTGATTTTATTTTTGGAATGTCGGATTATATATAAGCACCAAGGTACAAACGCCAGGATGACCTAAATATCATGTCCATTTTGATATAGCAATTTGTATAAGCATCAAAACATAAACATCATGATGACCTGAATACGCCTTATGGTACGAACACATCAAGCAATCAAGAGATCATTCTAAATCCAATATGAATTACCCGTAGTGACCTTTTATCATTCACATCCTTAGGTAAGATCGTGTTTCACAGTAGGAATGAGAACTCACTCAAAAAGAAAATAGTTAGAACAAACTTCCTTGAATTTCCTGGGTATCAATGGTCGAGGTACTCATGGTCATCCAATACGAGATGAAGACTCTTACAGACGGACACCATTTCAATCCAGAATTTCCAAAGTTGTTAGATTTTCACTCAAAGCAAAAAACAAAGAAAAGATCATGCCCCAGTCATCACTCTCTAAATCCTATAAAGGACATCATCGAAGAGTTCGAAAGGACATAATATGCAAAAATCTCAATGTGAATCAGTAAGCATACAAGGAGATAAAAGCATGTGAAGCATAGATTGTTTTCAATTTATTGTTATTTCATTGCGTTATTGTAGATGCAAAATCCTTTCTGGAGAGGAGACTGACAGACTAACTCAGATGTAGCTTCAAAGGACCCTAACTGGATATGACACATCTGAGATACTGAGGACTGTAGGATATGAATTTGATTGCCCCCAAGTTTGAACATTGATAGGATACAAACGCTTTGTTGATTGGTGTACAGATAGACTTTATTGAAACAAGGATATATACAGACTAAAGAAGACTAAAAGCTGGGAAAGACCAAGATTGTGCTGATAGATGGAGCGTTTTGAACAAGTGGTGCCTGTTTTTCAAATTTTCACCACCTTGGTAGAGATTTTATTTTTGCTACCAAGGCACCTGTTTCCAGGTTTTCACCAATGCACTTTTTCTTTTTCTCATCTTTTTGTATTTTTCATTTTTTTCAATTTTTTTGTACTTTTGATATTTTTTAATTTTTTTGGTGAATCACCAAGGTGCCTATTGCTAGGTTTTCACCAAGATGTCCATTTTTTCAGGACTTTTTCATATTTTTATGATTTTTTCAGGATATTTTTTAATACTGAATGCCTTAGGCGTAGAATTTCTTCAGATGGAGAATGTTGATTGGTTCTTAGAGCTGTTCTCCTTCAGTCCTTGAGATTTGATAGGCTCTAGAGCCAAAAGTAGTAGTGATAACAAAGGGACCCAGCTAGTTAGGTTCAAACTTCCCCTTGCGCTCTCTATGTGATTAATTTTTAGGATTCTCTCTCAAGACTAGATCGCCAACTTGAAATTCTTTGTGTCTGACTTTCTTGTTCTAGACTCTAGACATTCTTTTCTGATAGACTCTGAGATGATCATACCTTGTGTGTCTGTGGTCATCTAGTAGTTCAAGTTCTTCCAACCTAGACACTTTGTAGTCATCATCAGTTACTAGACTATGCATTCTGATTCTTAATGATGGGATTTCAACCTCAATAGGCAGTACCACTTCAGACCCATAAACTAAAGAGAATGGTGTAGCCCTAGTGGGTGTTCTGATACTTGTTCTGTAAGCCCAGAGAGCTAGATTGATCATGAGATGCCAATCTCTTCCTATTTTATTAACTGTGTGATGCAATATTTTCAATAGATTCTTATTTGAAGCCTCTGCTTGTCCATTACCTTGAGGATAGTAGATAGATGAGCAATGTTGTGTAATCTTGAATTTAGCACATAAATCATCTAAGTCTTTGTTCTTCAATTGACCACCATTATCTATGAATATAGAATGTGGGATTATCATGCCCAAAAGTTGAGCAAAACACAACTACAAAATTTTTCTAAAAACCTACTAACAATTAAAACTAAACATACTTACGCAATAGGAAGTGAAGCACTATCTAGCACAACACCCTATGTGCACGCAAAATGGAGCAAGATAAAATAGACCACTGATAATAAAGGAGGGTCTGACTAAAGTTCAAAGGTCAATCAAAAAGGTTGACCAAGTTTGACGAAAAGTCAAACTTCATCAAACAACTTTAAAACAAGCTACAAGGTTGCCCATAGTTACTAGCTAATACTGGAACGCAAATCGAGATAGTTGACTAAAAAGTTAACTAGGGTTACCAAAAAGTCAACCATCACCGATTGGTGTGAAATTGAAAACCTAAGCTCCGAGGAGCGAAGGAAACACCCAGTTCAAAAATCGAGACAAACAAAGATAGTTTGACCATCGTTGACCAAAAGTCAACTGAGCTTGTTGCTTGTCAAAAGTAGTGATAATATCCTTGAAAGATATCTATGCGAGGATAAAGGGGTTGTCATGACCCCCTTATAGAATAAAATGATATTTAAGTTATTAATTTAAAATGAATAAATTATTACAAAATCCCTAATCTCGAAATAATAACTAAACCACTAAAACAACTTCATAATCATAGTTGATATAAACAATCTATTGAAATAAATATTTTGTTATTTTAAATATCTAAACGCAATAATAAAATAAATGAAAACATTAATACTAAATGAGGTTGTTATCAAATTTAACATAACAATCTCCTTTTATAAACTTATTTAATTTACTAAAATATCTATAATCTATTATACCAATTAAACTATCAAAATTCACAATTAATCAATTAAATGCTAAAAGAAATTACGGAAGTTGTAGAGCCGAGGCCAAAGAGGAAACGCGAGGGAAGCGGTTGGAAGAACAACCGCGCGCGTGCGGGAGATGAGTGCTACGACGTCAGAGGCGGCGGCGTCTGTGATGCCGGGCGGAGGAAGGGAAACGACGGAGAGAAAAACACAGTGCGGACGAGGAAGGCGGTGGAGTAGAGGGGAACAGTGGCACTGAGGCGGCGGTCGCGGCAGTGGGTAGAGAACAGCAGAGCAGGGGGGGGTTTGGGCGGAGAGGAGGGCACAGCGCTGGCGCCGCTCGGCCTCCTTCGTCGGCCACTGCGGTGGTGCGGGGATGAACTCCTGCAGCTGGGGTTAGGGCTTCGGCCCGCCCCAGCTTATATATTTTTTAAATAATTTTTTTTTTTTAAAATAGCGCTAAGCGCTTAAAACAAAACCCTTTTCAAGAATATTTAAATTACTATGCCTTTTGATTGTTATAATAATATTATTATAACATTGTTTATTATATAAAATTTTTTACTAGTAAAACATTTATTTCCTGAATACTTAAACAGAGGGTACCAGGATAAAAAAAATTTAAAATTTAAATAGATCATTGCAAACTATAAAACAACATGGTCAATTTAGAATTTTGATTAAGGTAATTTAATTTTTTTTGAAAATTTGCAAAATAAATCTAAGTACAAATTTAGTCTCTATTTTGTACAAATAGTGATTTTTTTTTAAAATCAAACAAGAATCTTTGTATCTTTAATCAAGATAAATTATTTAATTTTGAAATACTATTCAAATTAATTAGCAATTTCAATTCTAACATTAGAACTTTGAAATTACTATATCAACTAAGAAATTTACAACTTAATAATGATTACATATAAATTGCATTCAAACTATTATTTCCTTAATAGTATCTAATGAAGATTTTGATATAAATATAGAAAATTTAGTGTTACAATCATAATCTATTTCGTTATCGTAGCCAACATTAAATATTCATTAATTTTGTAACTTCCATATTCTCATTAACACGAAATGACATTTACATCTTGAAAGAGGGATACAAAGGGACCCTGATACTCATTCTAAGCATAAATTTGATATTTAAATGTTACAACGTAAATGGAGAGAAAATTACAACAAGATACGAACTGAGATTTCCTTTAAGTCCACAATATCTACAAGCCTTGCGTCACCTAGGTACCTGTTTAAGCATGGTTGACCATGGAGGCTCACCTCCCAACCTAGGCCTTTTCAAGGCCACTCTCGAGCTAGGGGATCCAATAAGAAATGAGGTACAAACAGACAACCATAGCAAGAAGGAATTAAGCAAGACACAAAGACAATCATCTGATATTCCCAACTGGGTTTTACAAGGGGAATCCCTCCAAGAGACCTTCCTAAAAATGGGGTAGAGGTGGACTACCGGGTGGAGAAGCCAGAACAAGATATAAATATCCCAAGCCACACATGGACTTGGGAAGACCATCTCCAAGAGATACGATCTAACCCTCCTTATGCCCCCCAGGTGCCCGTAGGCCCTGTTTGGCATCATGGGTATCGTGGATCCCCATGTTTTATCCCTCCACACAAGGGAGACTCTGCACATCCTAGGTCTACATCCTATTACCCCCTCCAAGGTTACTCCACCTTCCCTAAGGTGAGTAAATCTTGAAGAAACCCATCCCAAAATGAAATCACAAAGTAAAAATAACATTTTTACAAAATATAAAATTTACAACATGAACCATAAAAAAAGCTATGGACTCCATTAATGGAGCTCCAAGCTCAAACATATGCAAGTAATAACAAAAATAGCACAAGGCCTACCTTGATCCAAGCAAATGTTAAAATTCTGAAAAACTTTGAAGCTCCTTCCAACTAGTCTTCTTCCTAAGCTTTTTCCAACAAAGTGGTCTCCAAATCTAGAGAGTGGGTGATCAACTAAACCTTACTTCAAAATTCTCCTAAATAGGAAAACCTCCTAAAATTTAGGAGCCAATCAGAAGAGGGGAAGAAACTTTCATTCCCTTCTTCCCACTTGCCTTCCTTCACCATAAATGGAGTTGAATGCAAGCTTGGGAAGAAGAGAGAGGTTAACCAAAACCTCACAACTCTTCAATCTCGACCAAAATGAAAACCTTGACTTTAAAGGGGTCATTAATGAGTTTTAAAGCTCTTAATGGGTTGAAAATGACCCCTAACCCCTAAGGTATCAACCTAGGTAGCTAAAAATGACCTCAGTTAGCCTATGGGAGCCCAAAAGACCCTCCTAAACCCCACCTAAAGTTTATGCACGGATTTCTGGTCTTGGTTGACTTCTAGAAACTTCCCAACCCAAAGTTAGTTGATCCTACCCTAAGGTTACACCCTAGTCAAGCCCTTGACCCAAACAATAATCAAATACTTAACCATGTCAACACTTAAGCCACATTTTGCCAAATTTGGCATATTTAATAAAACAAAAGACATGGCTAATACACATAGACATTTGCTAAATTAGATACACTCATGCAAACCACATATACGAATAAAAGACTATACAGTGAGGTCGATGTCTCTTTATACAAAGAGGACCTTGGAATGCAAGGTATAAACATAGGTTCCAATATTGGATCCCTGCATTTAGATCCATGGTCAACTTATCCTGCACACTCATTGCACACATTAGTAGGTCCAATAAACATGATATAAACATAATACATCAATACTGTATGGTTTAAAACTACATCTGTAATTCAATCAACTAAGCATAACTTCGGTTTCCTAAACCAACTTTTCATAGCAATAGTTTTAAAACATCATATGTAACATAATCATAACTGAAACTGAATCAAAATATGTAGTATCTCAAGTGTACCCTGATTACATAATCAGGTACCGATCATATAAAATAGGATTCAACAGATCCTCAAATACATAGGTGTCCAAGTAGTCTAGTATGTCTATGAAATAAGTACTGAAAGCAAAGAAAACATAATAGTAATAGTATAAATATCTGGTAGGTCTCACAGGGATTCCATACCGACATATGATGTAGTTCAAGATGAACATTGATATTTGTTTGTCGGTTTCTTGAGTCAAAGGGACTGCTTCTACCCATTTTTTGAAATAGTCTGTAGCTGTAATAATATGGGTATGCCCATTAGAAGAATGAGGATGTATGGCTCCTATGAGATCAAATGCCCATTGGTGAAAAGGCCATTGTGTAGTAAAGGGAATTAGATCTCTCCCTAGTGCATGAATTAAGTTGCCATGTACTTGACACTTTTGACAATTCTTTGAAAACTTGATAGCCTCTTTTTTCATTTCAAGCCAATAGGACCCAGCCCTAATAAGTTTTCGAGCTAGTGTTAAACCGTTGGAATGTGATCCACAAATACCATCATGGACTTCCTCTAATGCACATTGAGACTCTTCTCATTCTAAACATCTAAGGAGTGTACCATCTAGACCTCATTTGTACAGATCATTACCAATGATGGCATACCAAGATGCATTTTGGATAAGGTATCGTTTCTCATGGCAATTGAAGGTATCGGGAATGATTTGGCCTTGGAGATAGGAGAAAAAGTTTTTGTATCAAGATGAATCATGACCAACAATAGTGCAGATCATGTGGGTTTCTGCGGAATCATATGCAAGATAAGATAGTGCTTCCACCAAGAACTCATAGTGTAGCTCATGTTCAGGCTGTTGTATTAAAGTAGAGAGTGTTGCCATGGCATCAGCAGCTTTATTCTTTGTTCTAGGAATTTGTTCAAAGGTGGTAGATATGAAATATTTCTTTAGATCCTCTACCATTCTCTTGTATGGGATTAGCTTTCCATCTTTCATTTGATACATAGCATTGACTTGGTGTATTACAAGTTGTGAGTCTCCATGAATGTGTAGTTATGTTACTCTCCATTCAATTGCTATCTTCATGCAGTTAAGAAGAGTTTCATATTCAACAATATTATTTGTGCAAGGAAACTTTATTCTGAATGCTTTAGAGATTGATTATCCTTGAGTTGTGATGAACAATATGTCTTCCCTAGATCCATTATGTGTATAGGAGTCATCAAAGAATAACTTTCATGCTCTAGAAGAAAGATTCATGATAGAGGAATTAGGGAATTCCATTTGCATTGGTGTATCATCAAACAATGGTGTGTCAGTCAACTGATCAGTAATGACCTGGCCCTTGATATCTTTTCTTTCAACATATTCAATGTCAAATTCACTTAATAGCATCACCCATTTAGCTAATCTACCTATGAGGACAGCTTTGCTCAATAATTATTTCAATGGATCTATCTTGGCTACCAATTGTGTGGTATGAGCCAACATGTAATGTCTCAGTTTTTGTGATGCAAAGATCACAACTAGACAAGCTTTCTCAATCATGGAATAGTTCTTCTCGTATGCTACCAATGTTCTACTGATATAGTATATAGATCTTTCCTTCTTGTTCTCATCATGTTGTGCTAGTAGTACCCCCAATGATGTATCTATAGCAGAGACATTTAACATCCATGGCTTCCCTTGTATAAGAGACATCAAAATAGGAGGATTTGATAGATATTTCTTGATATGATTAAATTTCTTTTCACATTCCTCGTTCCATGTAAAATTCACACCTTTATGTAATGTTTTTGTGAAAGGTTGTGATATGTCTGCTAGCTGAGATATGAAACATCTAATAGATTGTACTCTCCCTTGTAATGTTCTTATTTGACTAATATTTTTGGGAGGTTGCATCTCCATGATAGCTTTGACCTTAGTTGGATCTACTTCAATTCCTTTCTTTGAAACAATGTAGCCTAAGAGCTTTCCAGAAGTGACACCAAAAGAACACTTCTTAGGGTTCAGTCTGAGACGAAACTTCTCCATTCGATCTAGTATTTTTCTCAAATCATTTAGATGTTCAGATCTTATCATAGATTTTGCTAAAGTATCATCAACATAATCCTCCATAGTTTGATGCATCATGTCATGAAAAATAGACGTCATAGCTCTCTGATATGTAGCACCTACATTTTTTAGACCAAATGGCATGACATTCCAATAGAAAGTACCTCATGCACATCTGAAAGCAGTTTTCTCTTGATCTTCTGGAGCAATTTTGATTTGGTTGTATCCAGAAAAACCATCCATTAAAGAATACATCTCGAAGCCCGCAGTCATGTCCACTATCACATCAATATTTGGTAATGGAAAATCATCCTTAGGGCATGTCTTGTTTACATCTCTAAAATATGTGCATACTCTTATAGATTTGTCTGGTTTTGATATTGGAACTATGTTAGAGATCCATTCAGCATAGTCAATAACACGGATGAATCCAGCTTTTAGTAGTTTCTCAAATTCAGCTTTGACCAAAAGTGCAACATGTGGATGCATCTTTCTCAAAAAAAAATTAACAGGTTTGATCCTTGGAGCTATAGATAAATGGTGCATTATAAGATCAAGATCCAACCCTAGAATATCTGAATATTTCCATGCAAAATTGATCTTCTTTTCTGTTAGGAATGTAGTAAATTGTTGCTTTTCTTCTTCTGATAAGGATTGTGCTACATGGATCAACTATGGTTCTTTTGTTGTTCCCAAGTTGATGGATTGAGTGGGCTCAATCAGTACTGGAGATCTATCATGTAAATGACTCGAAAGGACATTGCATATCTCATCCTTAGGTGCCTCAAAAAGGTTTTCACCTTCAGATACGTCTTTTATTTTTACTTTTGTAGGTTCTGAGACTGCCACAAAGTAGTTTTCACCCTCAGAACTCCTTTTCTTCTTATTTTTATTTCTATTCTTTTGACTAAGATACTTGATGTCTGACTCCATCATGCTAACGCTTGGTTCACCGATGGAAGTCATCATAGGCTCAACTGCATTGAGGTAGCAAGCAAGGGAATAGTCATTTGGAAAGGTATATATACCTTGGCTCAGATTCGTAGAGGTTTGGTCAAGAAGTTTGGGATGTTGGATAGTCAAAGTGGTGAAAGATTGGGAAATAGTGTTTACAGATATGGATCTTTCATCATTGGTCCTAACTCGACTCTCAAGTTCAAAGGTGATATTACAACTCAAAACGTTCAATTTGTGAATAGGCTCAATGTCATTATGGGAGTCCACTTCAGCCATAGGTGGATTAGACTCATTAAGTTCATCATTTCACTCTAGACTCACGTTGGGTTTAGGTGCATATTGGTGAATAACATCAATATGTTTTTCTGTGATGAGCTCATTTTCCTCTAGAATGGCTCCTCATTCATAGTTATTTGATTCCTCATCTATGCCTCTAGGAAATCTGAGAACATGTGTAAAGTCAGGATGAATACCCCAAGAAGGGTTACCCTCATATTCTAATTTGAATTCATACTCATGAGAATCTATCTTAGAATAGCTACCACCTTCCTCCTTGTCTATTTGGTTTCCTTCGAGATCAGCTGGTTCTTGTGGTGCAACTGTCTCTTGTTCCATGGTAGGTTCTTGTGTGTCTACCACATTGATTCTTTTGATTGGATCAGCTTCTACTTCAAGGAGTTCTTTTATTTCTTTAGGCAAACGCTCATAAGGAATCAGCTCATCAGTGGTGTTTGAATCATCACTGTCAGATTGTTGTGTGGTTTCCTCCTTTGGTTCAATCTATTCTAAGACATGTGGGGAGTTCTTGCTAAGATAGAAAGGCTTCTTCTTATATCCTAGACCTATTGTATTCTTGTTTGTTCGGCCACGATGGTTGAGAGGTGATAGAAGACCTTTACCTTGTAGTCCTAGAGGTCCTTTTCCATTATATCCCATTTTTGTGATCAATTTGTCTCCTGGTCCATATGAATTTTGAAGAATTTTGCTTGAAGTGGAGTCACATTTCTAGACTAATTTGGATTGAGACTCATCCTTGTATAACCATACAAGCATAGCTTCTTCCTCCTCAAACTCTTGTTTAGATACGTGTTCTGTGACAAAGCTTCCATTGAATATGACTTGGGATTCTTTAGCTGTGGGTTTCACTTTGTCAGAAGGTTGTCCATAAGATTTAGGGGACAAAGGGAGAGATGTGAGAGATAAAATAGGTTCCATTGTGTATTCTCCCATGCCATTGTCTTTGATTTTGACCTCTTTAGGGTGTTCTTCTATCTTGGAAGTTGATGCAATGTCTAGCTGCTTAGTGGAAGATTCTCTATTATTAGGAACAAGTTTATCAGCACTTTCTTTCAATGCATTGCAAGTTGTAGATAGGTCAGTTGGAATCATCACCTCTACTCCTTCATAAGGGAATTTCACACATTGATGGTATATGGAAGGAATAGCTCGCATTTCATGTATCCAAGGTCTCCCTAGGAGGATGTTGTAAGCCAAAGGTAAATCAAGAACTTGACATGTGATGTCTCTGATAATTGGACCTGTTCTGATAGGTAAGACAATTGTTCCTTTGGAAGATCTTTCTTGTTCATCATATGCCTTGATAGTTATCTTCTTCTTAGGATCAATGGCAGCTTCAGATAATCCCAACTGTGTGATCAAGTTGTAAGAACAAATGTTGAGACCAGCGCCTCCATCTATCAACATGCATTTGACATGATGGTTTTGGATCAAGACTTCAATGTGCAAGGGCTGGTTATGTGGATGACTCAAGGAGTTATCATCTGCCTCTGGAAAGGAGATATACTGTGGAGACGTCAGATGACCAACCATAGTCTAGAATCTATCTAAATCAAGGTTTTCAGGAACATTGGATCCAAGCAGAGCTTTGTCTAGAATGGCTCTATGAGCTGGAGATATCCGAAGCAACTCAAACATGGAGATTTTTACGTTTGTATGCTGGAGTTGTTGGACAATACTGTATGATGTTGGCCTCATGTCTTTAGGATTTGATTTAGAGGCATCCTTCTATTTAGAAGCAAATGAAAGATTAAAAGGCATCTTAGGGACATTTGATGAATCAAAATTTTGTCCTTATAGATGCACCTGAGCTTGTGATCAAGTAACTACATTTTCTGATTGATTATCTCTATCTTTTCTTACAATTGTGATGACATTGCAATGCTTAGATAGGCATGGTTCAACCATATTTATGACAGCATTGTTTCTAGAGTAAGAATAATTGACCTTAGCACCCACATTAGGCTGAGAAGATGAATCTCCTTGACCATGTTTCAGAAATGGCTCTATAAATGTTGTATGATCATTATTGCTTTTATGATTGTCAATTACGATTTCTCCATTATCAATTTTGTCTTGTATGATGTGTTTCAAGTAGATGTAGTTATTAGTTTTATGACCCTTATTGTGATGGAAGTCACAGAAATCATTCTCTCTCCACCATTTCGGTTTAGGTTCAAGATCAAAGACTTTTATCTCAGGCAAGGTGATGATGTTGTTGGCCAACAAAGTTTTCATGGTAGATTCCAAGGACTCTCCAAGAGGAGTAAACTTGCATTTAGGATCTGTAGCCCAAGGTTTATAGTTAGATCACTTCTTGTTTGATTATGTTTCTTTTTCCTCTGAGGCTTTGATAGCTTGGGTGCCAACAGTGAGATTGAAAGCGGGTGCCTTAGATGGGACATGAATAGTATCAACAACACCATCTGTGACAACACCTTTATTCTTGTTCCAGTTTTTGCCTTTGTCTTTAGAATTAGATCCAGATTCATACTTGTCCTTTTGAATTGATATGTCTCTTTTTTGTACAAGTACTTTCTCAATTTTGATTGCATTTTCTACCATCTTATCAAAGGATGTATGATTTTGCATTTGAAAATGGTAGTTGATTTCTGGAACAAGATTGTTGATGAAAATTTCCAGCTACTCAGTTTCTGGAATGGGTCTAGCATATAGAGAAAATTTCTTCCTCCATCTTTTGAGAAAATTCAGGAATGGTTCTCCCAAGTTTTTCTTCAAATTGTAGATGTCGATCATGGTGACCGGATGCTGGATGTTGTAAGAGTATTGTTGATAGAACATTTTGATTAACTCCTCAAAATTTTTGATAGTTGGAGGCATTTTTTAGAACCAATGAATAGCTGACCCTCCCAGAGATCGAGGGAAAAGATGCATTAGGTAGGTTGGTTTGTGCATGAACTCCATAGATTGAGTATAGAATTCTCTGACATGATCTTGAGGATCATAGTTTCCATCATATTTGTCATATTTAGGCATCTCCACTCTTTTAAGGAATGGCAGCATGTACAAGTCTTTATCAAATGGAAAAGGGCATAGAGCCTCCATGGAGAACTCCTTAGGTTCCTTTTCTTTTTCGAGTTTGTTGAGTTTGACTTCCATGGCATGCATTTGTTTCATCATAGCAATGATAGGAGTTTCTTCCTCATGCGTAATGATATCTTCAACATTAAAGTTTGGAGGTTGTTTAGCTCCTTGGCGAGCTAACTCTAGGAAGTACATTTCTTTGTCTTCTTTCAAGAAATGCCTCATCATTCTCTTGAAGTCATCATCATTTTGATATCAAGCAATTTCAGAAGGTGTGGGTTTGTGATCCTCACCATGTTGGGATTGATGTCCTTGGGACCCTTGGTTCATCCCTCCTTGAGACATAGTATTGTTAAGAGAACTACCAAGGATGGATTGATGAGGAGTTGCTTGATGACCTACATGGACTGATGCAGGGGGAGTGACATAACCACCTATCAAGTAAAGATTTCCAAGAGCATCTTCTACAAATTTAGTTTTTTTGAAAGGTTGATGAAATGTCTCAGCAATCATAGAAGATGTGGCTGAAGAGAATCTGGGTTTTTATCCTTGTTTTTTTTGTGATGAAGCTCTAGTTTCCACCATTAACCTTGGGTGAAGAAAAAGGGAAAGATGAAGACAACCGAAGAATGACTTGATTCAAGAAGATCGAATGACACAACCTTGTCAAGATTGGATTGATTGAAGATTAGATTGGACGTAAATGAAGGATACTGTGTCCTAGTAGTATGGGTAGACACCCAAAAGATGGTGGACACGAGCTCGTAACACTTAGCCATTTTTGTTGTAGATTGAATTGAAGATAATTTTGACAAGGTTTTGACACAAGATGAAAAAGACTCAAATCGATAAATCAGAAGGCTAGATCAGACTCAAGAGACCACTTTAGGAAAATGATTGAATTCTTTCTAGTTTCTGCTCTGTTCTTGACACAATGATTTGTTTGACAGAATCTGGAAGTAGGCTGTAAAAATTGGATGTTTGGCAATTTTGGCAAGTTTTTGGAAAATTTTCAAATTTTTGATATGAGTTTCTCCAAGCTCGTATGATTCTGGGTAAGCTCTAGAATGACAATTGACAAGAATCGTACAACAATTGCAAAGCTCGCACGACAATTGATAGTAGGTTTTGACATTTTATTTGTGATTTCTGACAAAACTCGTACGACAATATACAAGCTCTCATATGACAATCCTGGGGTTTTGATATGACAAACGGTCAAAAATCGTATGACTTTATGATCCTGTGGGACAACTTTTGACTCCAGAAAGGAATTTTGCGTCAGATTTTGCAATTTTTCAATTTTCAAAATCAATGTGTTTTGCAAGGTTTTATGTCCAGATTTGAAGATTATTTCAGGATTGTTTGTTTTCAATAACCAAGTAAGTAAACAAGCACGCATAATAGTAAGCAAGTGATTTCAAGTACATCTAAAAACAATGAACAAGGAACAAAGCAACCATGTGCATGAACAATCAAGTGACTTAATGTGCTAATCCCTAGGAATGCTAGTTGTGTATGTTCCAAAAAGTTTTTCAATAACACACATAGTCCTAGAAAATAAAAATTTTGGCTTCGCTAAGGTTTGTAGTAATGGTCTGACTCTGTAACTTTTATAATCTCAAGAGGGCAAACTCTAATCCAGGTGCATGGGGGTTTTGACACAGTCTAAGAATTTAATTAATCAGGAGCTGCTAGGGAGATCTGATATCCCAACAAGAGACCACACCTATGAATATTTCCTCCACAAGGACATTTATATAGCGATTGTTGCTACCACGGTGAAAATGGCTATTACCGCTTGAGGTTTCATCCACATGGTTGACCCAATAAAGGGAATGTCCACTACGGTTAACCCTCTCTAAAGGTGACTCACAAAAGATACCACATGGGGACTTGGTCCAGATCCAAGTATTTGAGTTTTTGATACTACCCAAAAAGGGAGTAGAGCATAGTCCTCTAGCCTTATCACTTTTACCCAAACATAGCAGACAGATTAATCTGACACACTAAGACTGAAATTATCTCACCAAGATTTGTGATGTCAACAACTATCCTCTATTGATCTCTCTAGAGAGGGAACATATCAATCAAAAGTTGAGGACCAAACCAAGTAGAACGCAAGATAATCTCAGTATCATCCCTACCTACAAGGGGATCCTTCGTCAAGAAGAGATTTGCATGCATGAACAAGAAAATGAAGCCCACTCTCTCAAGATCATCCACAAATAGTGTTCATAGGGCCTATTTACTATGTGTAATAGATATGCAAAAAGCAAATCTATGTTCATTTTTATAGCCCAAAACTAAAGTGTGAATTATGAAAGTTGGAAAGGCACACAAGCTTGACACGTGAGGGTTTGTTTTAAATCCAAATTGAAATTTTATTAGACCATAGTAGAATACATGAATTCCTAGCAATGCGCTTAGTAGATTTTACCTATTTTAGCAATTCTTCTTGGACTTTTCCAATCAGAATCAACAAATACCAATCAGAAATAGAAGACCTCAATTGTTAGGGTTAGCTGTTAGTCCAAATCCAAAAATCAAATCTGGAAAACTACTTGAAAATCTGAAATGACAATTGAATTCTGATGGAAAAACTCATATGATAGAAACTTACCTCCCGTACGACAATTTGGAAACTCGTACGACAGTGGGTGTCTTCCCACATGACAAAGTAGCTCCCAAATGACAATATGTAAGTTCTGATATGAGCCTTGAAAATATCAAATGTCGTACGACAGTCAAGGGGTTCTAGTACAACTTTCTCGCAAAAGTCATACGAAAAATGTACGGACAGAATCTAAAAATCACAGAAATGGCAGAAAATGACAAAAAAATGAATGAAATTGTTAGAATAGAAATGGAAACCCGTTTCAAAGCCCCACGGTGGGTGCAAGAAATGTGTGTGTGAAAATTGTACCTAGCTGCAGACACAACACTTCAGTAAAACATTAGAGGTTAGCAAAATCGAAATATGCAAGTAATTGAAACTAAGCTAACCAAGTGATTTACTGCCTTCTAGTAGGTGTGAGTATGTATTCTTAGATTAGACCAAGATCAGTGATGATGCAACACCTAAATGAAGGATTTGAAATGCAAAAGATGAATAACTATATGAATGTAGATTAATCTATTTTTTTGGATTTTGAATGCAATTAGGATGAAAAACTGTATGAATCTAATCTAGACTTGAATGAAATGATATGCAGATTTAATCTAAGAATGATATGATGTGAATGAATGCTATGATATGCTATGACCAATAATGAAAAATCTCACAAATCACCTATCGCAAGTGCTCGATCCTTCAACTGCAAATTCACCAGGGTAATTGTGCAAATTCGAGAGTGGTAAATTATGAAGAGCTGAGCCTTGTTTTTATAGAAATCTAGGGCTTGAGGATGCATTGAGAAAAGCCATAAATCACTCTTGATAAACTCAGGTTGATTTTTGAGTCAACAAGAAATTAGAAACAGATTAACTCACAAAATCATGCAAATCATGCAAAAATAGCTTTTTAACTCAAATCAGAAGTTTAGATCAATTTTCAACTCAAAATAGATGTTGAGTTTCCAAAAGATAACAACTTGAATTGTTTTTCTGATTTAAAGTTTAACTGCTCCTTCAAATGTGCATAGATAATTATGAATTAATTAAATAAAAAAAAGTGATTTATCTTCAACTTAACTAATTTTTGAAATAATTGATTTATGGGTTAATCAATTATTAAATCAAACTTTATTCAAAAACTATATTATTAAATATTGACAACTGACATTAATTAATTAAATAAGAATTTAATCAATTAGTCATAAGATTTTTTAATTATTGTCAAAATCAAATAATACAATTTAGGAATAAATATAAGTAAATGTAATTAAATAATTAGGTGGTAGAATTAAATTTGATTAATTAAATATTCAGAATATTCAATTAATCAAACTTTAGGATAAATAAGATTTATCGCCAAATAATTATCAAATTAAAGATAATTAGGATAAAATAGGAATATTCAAGGAATATCCCCCAATGCAAAATTAAGATAATCAATTAGGGTTTCGATGAACTGATGTGCAGATGTGCCTTAGGTTAGGACTTTTATGTCGATTTCGTTTGATTTGAAGATGTAAGAGGTTAATGAACCTATAGCCCATTTTTGGGGGTATTACAGTTAGATACTATCAAATATCAAAATCAATGACATGTTCACATATTGTCAATAGATTTCTTTTGTCTCTGAGCTATGCATATGTGAAGAGATACTAGGGAGTGATCCAAGAGTATAATGTGAAGAATATAGAACTCCAAAATAACTTGTAAACATTTTCAATTGTCTAAAACAAGAATCTATCTAAACATTTTTCAATACTAGGGAAACCAACTCTTTGATTGGTCCAAGTTTAATGACCATCCTTGGGGGAACATCACCCAAGTAGTTTGAATCCACAAAAAGTCTAAACTTCACTATCGATCACTTTTCTCTACAAAGACTTCCACTCTTTAATATCGAATCGAGAATAGTCTTGAAATCACCCCCAATAACAACTCTATTACCTATGACCATAGAAAACATCTTGGACAACTCATCTTATAATCTTATTTTATTTTAATAGGTCCATAAACATCATCCAAAATAAAGGATATATTTGAGGATAGACAAGTCACTTTATACAAGATCCAATAATGATTGTGAAAATAGAAAATGGATAAAATAAATTAACCACTTATGGGTCTAGAAACTAACCATCAACTAATTTATTTAATCAGCATAAACTATAATACTAATCTATATTAATGTAAAACTCCAACATCTCTCTCTTATTACATTAATCCAAACAAGAGTAGAATATTGCAAGTATTTTTTCCCCAACCCTTTTAGAGACTTTGATGAAGCACCTCCACCAATCCACCTCACTCACCCAAGAAACACCGAACTAACTTCATCAGTGGATCTCTTGACTATAGAACATTATGGTGCAGGGCACCCAAGACCTCATCCAGGATGTTCCTCATGTTTTGGTTTTGTTTTGTTTTGTAATAAAGGGAATGGATCTTAGGGATAATTCCTTCATGTTCTAAATCCTATTGTATGGTCAAGGATCCCAAAGGCAAAGGCATGACTATAAGCCTTGGGATGCCTTAGTCCATTGGGGATCCTAAGTTGCTTAGGGATAGGAACCTTAGTGGTTTTGAGTCTTTGAGACTTGTTTTAGATGTTTTCCTATGTATTGGTGCATTTAAGGGATTTATATCTTGGATCATCCTTTTTTATCACTTTTTAAGACTTTTGGTGGCACTTTGTGCATTTTTGTCAAAGTTGCAATAAAAGTTGCAAAAGTTGCACAAAACTTGCTCGAGCAACTTTTCAAAGTTGCTCAAGAAGTTGAAATATTGGTTACCAACGGTCACAACTATGTGGAGACCAGTTTTCAACCATTTTTTATCATATTTAAACTTTGTAAGACCTCTAGAAGAGGTTAGGACCTAAAAGCAATAAGTTTTAAGAAAAAACTGAATAAAATCTACCATTTTCCTGTGCAAATTGGCTGTGTACGGATGTGTACAAAATAACTTGTGATAGTAGTCTACATCTTTGGAAAAATTCTCAAATCCATATTTTAATGCAGTTGGTTTGATCTTAATTGGTGTTGTGTAGATAAAGATATCCACCGGTTTGTGGAGACAATAAGGGAAGAGGGTTTCACCAGGCCTGTCTCACAAATGGGGGTCTAACTTGCATTTCCTCCAATGGAAAACCCTCATTTTTTGGGGAATGAAATTTAGATGTATAATGTGTACAATTCTAGAAGCATTCCATAGGAACTAGTCAGCAAGGAGGTTTAGCATTGAGCCCTAGACTGAACATCTCTATGTGTTCAGTCAGAATTGTTGGAGAAGGGGTTTATTAGGAAGAGTATTAGCCCATGTACTATACCTATATTCCTTGCCCCTAAAAAGGAAGGCACTTGGAGATTGTGCATTGATTCTAGAGCCATCAATAGAATCACTATTAGATACCAGTTCCCAATGCCTAGAATGGAGGACCTCATGGATTTCCTAGGAGGAGCTAAGTTTTATTCCAAGATAGATGTCAAAAGTGGCTACCACAAAATAATAATTAGAGAGGGGGATGAGTGGAAGTCAGCATTCAAGACTAATGATGGTTTATTTGAGTGGGTAGTTATGCCATTTGGCTTGTCCAATGCCCCAAGCACATTCATACACCTAATGAATGAATTTTTAAAGCCTTTTCTTCACAAATTTGTTGTGGTTTACTTGGATGACATATTAATCTTTAGAAGAAGTAGAGAGGAACATCTTCATCACATTAATTTGGTCCTTAGAAGACTCCATGAGGAAGGATTGCAGGTAAATCTTGAAAAATGTTCATTCTTGCAGGAGGAGCTTGTCATTTTGGGGTTTGTGATCTCTAAAGGTAGTTTGAAGATGGATCCAACCAAGTTTGAGGCTATCCTCAATTGACTACCACTTACTTTAGCTACTGAGGTAAAAATATTTCATGGATTGTGTAGTTTTTATAGGAAGTTTATAAGAAATTTTAGTGGCATTTGTACTCCCATAATAAACACAATTAAAGGTGGTAGGAATTGTGTTTTTTAATGGACCAAGGAAGCTAATGAGTACTTTGAAGTGTTAAAGAAAAAGATCTCGGAGCATTTAGTCCTTTTGTTACCTGATTTTCATAAAGTCTTTGTAGTAGAATGTGATTCCAGCAATAAGGCCATTGGAGGGGTCCTTAGTCAAGAAGGGAGGTCAGTAGCCTTCTTTAGTGAAAAACTAAATGAGGCTAAACAAAAGTATTCTACTTATGACCTTGATCTTTATGACATGGTCCAATCCTTGAGGAAATGGAGGCATTACCTATTTCCTAAAGATTTTATTGTTTTTACAGATAACCATGCACTTAGTTTCGTTAATAGACAAGAGAAACTCGATCATAAGCATGTTAAATGGATGGAATTTTTACAAGCTTATACTTTTACTATTAAGCATAAAAAAGGTATTTTGAACAAGGTTGTAGATTCTCTAAGTAGGAGAAACCTTACCATTCAAGCCATGCAGCTGGCAAGTGCAAGTATACAGGCCATGTAAGATATGTATGCTGGGGATGAAGATTTCAAAGACATCTATCAAGTTTGTGTGGATGTGACTGCAAGATATCACATTGAGTTTCCTGAATTTTTGATTCAAGATAGTCTCTTGTTCAAAGGAGGTTTACTTTGTGTACCCAAGGGTTTTATGAGAGAGAACATTATTAAATAAAATCAATGTAGTAGTTTGGCAGGACATTTTGGAGTGGACAAGACCTTGGAATCAGTTAGAAGGTTCTACTTCTAGCCCTAGTTGAAGACTGATGTAAGGAAGTTTGTGGAGACTTGTTTAGTTTGTCAAAGATCTATAGGCCATACATCAAATGCGGGACTCTACACTCCATTACCTATTCTATCTAAGCAATGGGACTCCATTAGCATGGATTTTGTCCTTGGATTACTCAAAACAAAGACTGGTTATGACAACATAATTGTAATTGTGGATAGGCTCTCTAAAATGGCTCATTTTGTTCCATGTAAGACCACTCATGATACCTCTCATTTTTTAGGGTTATTCTTTAAGGAATTGGTTAGGTTGCATGATCTACCAATGTCCATTGTTTCAAACAAAGACCCAAAGTTCTTAGGTCACTTTTGGAGGACTTTGTGGAAAAAAATAGGTACAAATGTGTGTCTATCTTCAGCCTATCACCCCCAATCCGATGGGAAAACTAAGGTTATAAATAGATCTCTTGGAAACTTACTTACTGATGTCTCACCCAAGAGCATGGATCAAGTTGGGATTCAATTTTGGCACAGGTAGAGTTCTCTTATAACGACTTAGTCAACTGGAGTATAGGGAAGACTCCCTTCCAAATTTTATATGGTGTTCATCCTCAGGGTATATTGGAGTTAAGGGATATCAGTGAGTTTGAGAAGCCTAGTGCCTTGGAAGATGATTTTGTGACTATCATGAAAGACATACAAAGACAGGTCAAGTCCAAACTACAACACACCAATGCTAAATACAAAGAACATGTAAACAAGAGAAGGAAAGATTTGCACTTCCAAGTTGGTGACTTGGTCATGGTTCACTTGAAGAAATAAAGAATTCCCAAGGAGAGGGAGAGGTACACCAAGTTGATGGTGAAAAAAATTGGACCCTATAGGATCCTCAAGAAGTGTGGTTCAAATGCCTATCATATTGATCTTCCTGCTCATATCCATTTATCTCCAATCTTTAATGTTGTATATTTGTAAGCTTATAAGGGCTTTGTAAATGTCGATGTTCTTGTAGGTAAATCAAGTTCCCAACAAGAGGATTTGTTGAACGATCTTCCCAAGTCATCTCCTTCGGAGATTGATGTATCTTGGAGAGAAGAGTGGCCAAAAAGACTCGAAAACACACCTATTATGAGTACTTGGTCAAGTGAATTCTAAACCATTAGAGGATGCTACATGGTTAACTCCTATAGCCATTGAGAAGACTAGTTTTCCTCTCTCAAACTTTCCAACTCAAGGGACTTAAATTATTTTGTCCTGAGGAGCATGGTGCAGGGCACCCAAGACCTCATCCAGGATGTTCCTCATGTTTTGGGTTTGTTTTGTTTTGTAATAAAGGTAATGGATCTTATGGATCATTCCTTCATGTTTTGAATCCTATTGTATGGTCAAGGATCCCAAAGGCATGACCATAAGCCTTGGGATGCCTTAGTCCATTGGGGATCCTAGGTTGCTTAGGGATAGGAACCTTAGTGGTTTTGAGTCTTTGAGACTTTTTTTTTATGTTTTCTTGTGTTTTGGTGCATTTAATGGATTTATATCTTGGATCATCCTTTCTGATCACTTTTTAAGACTTTTGGTGGCACTTTGTGCATTTTTGTCAAAGTTGCACAAAACGTGCTCGAGCAACTTTTCAAAGTTGCTCGAGAAGTTTAAATATTGATTAACAATGGTCACAACTATGTAGATACTAGTTGCAACCATTTTTTATCATATTGAAACTTTGGAAGACCTATGCAAGAGGTTAGGACCGAAAAGCAAGAAGTTTGAAGAAAAAACTAAATAAATTCTACCATTTTCCTGTGTAAACTAGTTGTGTACAGATGTGTACGGAAGAACTTGTGATAGTAGTCTACATTTTTGGAAAACTTCTCAAATCCATGTTTTAATGCAGTTGGTTTGATCTTAATTGGTGTTGTGTAGACAAAGATATCCACTGATTTCTGGAGATAGTCAGGGAAGAGGGTTTCACCAAGCCTATCTCACAAATAGGGGTCTAACTTGCATTTCCTCTAGTGGAAAACCCTAATTATTTGGGGAATGAAATTTAGATGTATAATTTGTACAATTCCAAAAGAATTCCACATGAACTAGTTGGCAAGGAGGTTTAGCACCAAGCCCTAGACTGAACATCTCTATGTGTTCAGTCAGGATTGTTGAAGAAAGGGTGTGCAGCCCAAGGTGCTGGATGAAGTGAGTAGTAGGAGTGTGTATTTGGAGAGAATAAATGGTTCTTGAAGTTCCTAGAATCCTACATTGATCTTATATTCCCATTCATAGTCATTACTAGAGTAAACCAGGGCTAATCTAGTTAATTAGGCATGTGTACCTAGTGGTGGTTAGGTGGTGTCGGAGTAAGATCAGGATTAGTGGTTTTAGGGAACTTTGTAAAATTGAAAAGGGTATCCAAGTCTGGTGTTAGTTTGTCCAAATGCCTTGGAAGTCAAAATTTGTATACCTGGAAGTAGTGTGGAAGACCTACAAGGGTTTGTAGGTGAAGTTGTGATCGGAGAGTTGTGAGAGTTGGGGAAGCAATCAGGTGGTTCATTCTCTATATTTTGTTGATAAGTGAGGTGTTCCAATCATCAGATTGGACAAGAAACTCCACTAGTGTAGAGTTCCATTATTTGGTCTCAAATAGGGAAGGGGTCCCTAAGACCATAACTTGGAGAAGTTAGGAATTATTGTTAAGAGTTGGGAGTAACCTTGGAAAAGGGTTAGACATCTTAAATTGATAGACATCCATCCCAATCAAATATTGGATGAGTGGGTCATTACCTAAGGATAGGTTGTGAAGAGTTGTGGGTATAAGGGTATTGTTACTTCTTACTAATGTGTGCTCTGCATCACATTAAACCATTTATAGAACATGAGAAAACATAATTATGTTTGCACCCTTCATTCATAATAAGACACGTTTCCTCTGAAATTACACATCTCCTCCATGTGTGTCTAATGCCTCCTTTAGTGTTACACATGAGCGATCTTTTCTCCAAAAGTCCACATCTCCTTGAAATTTGTCTAATGCCTCCTCAAATGTTGTGGACACAATCTCTCCTATGTTGCACAAATTACCAACCGAATGTCTGCAATTGAGACACCTTTTCTCTTAAATTCCACATCTTCTCTGAGTGTGTCTAATGTCTCCTCAAGTACTCGACAATTCATCAAAAAAATGTAAATACAAAAAAGTGCACACATAAGAAGTCTTGACCCCCCTTGCATCTTGAAGGGACACAAATATGTCAAGCCCCATATTTTATGTGGGGACACAAATAGGGTGCTTCTCATGCAAGGATTCATCCATAAGAAAAAATATAACTTGGAATGATAGATATCCTCCTACTTTTGTTAACTCCAACCTCTAATAGAGTTGTTCTTAGACCTTACCTATCATAGATATCATCCATACCTTTGAGATTTTGTGAAGTGTGGCATGAATGGCCCTAATAGAACAAGTATTTGGTGAGTTATACATAAAAATAAGGATGTTTCATTCAATAGATAATGTTCTTGAAACCCTAATTCAAGGTCCACCTCTATCCCAAAATAATTTGAATTGCAGAAATCACCACAGAATTGTAGAAATCAGTATGGAGAACGCCCTTCCTAATAATTAAATTCCAACAGCCCTCAAATAGATTACATCATTTCACAGACATAGAAGTCAAAGGCACTCTGATATCAAATGAAAACAAAGAAGAAATATTTGATTAATTCAAAATAAGATGCCACATGCATTACATTACTATGGCTTATAAAGGTTTATTTTATATATGAAAAACTATCAAGAATTACTTTCTAGGAACTAATAACCAACTAATTTATTTTATCAATCTAAATTATAAAACTAGCCTAAATTAATCTAAAACTCCAATAGGTTGTGCACAGTGTCCCCAATAAAAATATTTGAATATTACTAAAGAATGCCTAAATGCCCCACAAATATTTGCGAGTACACAAACACTCAGCTCAAGCTTCTGCAATGCTTTAAAAAAAAGTCCACTTCAACAACGTTGAGCTTATTTTCTTGCATCATCATGATATTGACTAAATTTTGTCTGAATGGAACTTGGTCATGCTCCGCTTGTTGGGGTTATTTAAGCTCCTAACATTCTACCCGACAATATTCATTATCTTCCAAGAGAGGACTTGGCTCCCTTAAATATATGCATATATTCTTTGATATTGGGAAGACCTTTCTCAATTTCCACCTCATCCCTCTTTTGGTTGTTGGTTTTAATACCTTTTACTTTTTTTACTGACTAGAATCTATTCAATGGTCATAGTGGAAGATTGGCTAGTGTAGTGCATTTCCACTATCCCAACATCATTTTGATCTATCAAATCTGTCTAAAAACATATCATCCTCCAACATAGAACTCAAAGACAAGGCACCTTTAGAAAAATCCTTGCAGGTTAGAACACTCCAAAAAGAACCTATTCACCATTACATTAACCTTTGGTGGAGAAGAAAGAGGAGAAACCTCCTTAATCAAATTTTTGAGGCCAACTCCTATCAAAATGGATTGCGTCCTTATTAGAAAAGAGTTGAAAGACACCCACACATTCGACTCTCATACCAAATGATCAAAGGCTCCATGGTTCTCAAGCCTTCTCTCCAAACAAAAGGAAAGTATCCCTACCATAGAGCGAAGGAAAATCCAAGAGGGTAAAACCTTAACTACAATCAAGAGGATTATTTTGAAGAAAATTGAATTGCCTTTTTCCATATCCAAATTCAAAATATTCACTAAGCTATCACCTAATTTGACTAGGATTCAAAGCGGGGGTTATAAAGTTGAATCCAAAAGGGATTACCCAAGAACTTTAAATCCTTAAAAGTAGGAAACCATTTTTACACATTAATGAAATCACCTTCAAATTTCCACGGAAGTCTCCCTAGAAATTTATCACAATCAGGTTTAATTAAACAAATTGAAAAAAAATATTTAAGGTAATTTATCATATTAGGATAAAATTAACTTGAGAAAGCTTTTAGAAAAAGCACTTCATACCACTGACCAAAATCCATATGATCAAATTTCAAACTTTTATGTTGTTTTATATGCCATGTTTTTGTTTAGATAATCTTTTAATATATTCTATATTTTTGAAACACCACCTCCCTTCTTTGTCAACTAACATTGCCAAGAACTAAAATTGCAACACCTTCATTCTCAAGGTAAAATAAGTATTATTCATCATTAAATAAAACTTGCGTAAAACTACAAAATATATGCAATGTATAAAAATTTGTATCATGTTCACTTCCACTAGTAAAAATAGAGAATGCAATGCATTTATTTTTGTTTCATACCAATTTTTCTTTCATAAAACAAAGATTTTTCTACATCTATAAAAAAAATTAATATTATTGTTTTGTATAAAATAACTATGCAAACTTTGTTCCACATGCAAACTACTATATCCAACTCTCATGGCTCCCATGTTATTTTAGATCAAGAGAGTTATCTATGAAAAAAAAATATGGAGAAATCGTGTAAAGCAAGAACTTATACAACTTCTACAACTTCTGAGAGGAAAAAATCATGTAGAAATCTAAAATTTGTTGGCAAGTGATGTTTTGGAGCACTAGGGATCACTTGAGGGTTGTCATTTATGGCAACACTTATGATTGGAGTGATCGCATGTTGAGAAGATTGCCACTGGAGTCACAATCATGAAAATGAATAAGTTCAGAATCAGGATAATAGGGTACAGTGCTACAGTTTTGGTCAACGATGAAGATATACAAGGTATTAGAGCTTGCAAAGTTAACTAAACATATTTTGGGATGTATACATGCTTCAGTTAAGAGTGCATGAGTTTTAGTTACGAGACATGTGAGATATAGTGTTCGGAAGGTATGCAAAGATAGTAAAATAGCATAACAGGGCATATGAACAATCGTGAAGATCAAGGAGAGTATAGTGGATATGGTAATGTGCTAAGATAGGTGAATATAGTATATTTCTGACTCTTTGGTAATATAAGATCGCCGACTCCATATTTATCATTTGCATAAGTTATTATTATGTTTTAGATGGTATTTGTGAAGCCAACTTGAAGGCTAATTTTGTATAAGTATAGAGTACTTTTGTAAAAGTGAAGTAATGGTTATGTTATGATGATGAAGAAAGATTGTGAATCTGAAAGCAGAGATTAGATGCGAGATCAGTAAGAGGTCGAGCTATAACTAGAACTATCTAAGCAAGATAAGTACTTGTATTGTTTACTTTTTGAGAACTCTTTTGAGATAGTTTTGATTGTAAGAGAAAGTGTGCTCACCACCTTGAACCAGGTGTTTTTTATACCCCTAATAGAGTTTTGTATTCCTCTAACAAGGAAATGTACTATGTAACAATCAGCTCCTAACAGGGCTAGATCTCCTAACAGGGATATTATATTTTAGTGCATATTTGTGGGTACCATCCCCACCAGGGTTTTCCATTGGCTGGGGTTTCCTTGAGAAAAAATCATGGTGTCATGAGTAATGTGTTATGCTTATATGTTCTTTTCATTTCTGCATTACTTTGAATTGTATATAATTACTTGAAGTTAAAATTGAGATCAAAGTTCTGTAATACTGATTCACCCCCCCTCTCAGTATTACCTAATCCTAACAATTGGTATCAGAGCTATTGGCCCTTGGAGAAAAATCCTAACATCTTAAGGGAGATCATAATGGATTCGGGAGACTTGAAAGAGAACTTTGAGACTACACTTGAAGATTTGGATAAAGTGAAGGCCAAGAATGGTGAATTAAAATTCAAATTAAGAATAGCAGATGGTTTCATCAGGAAACTGAGAGAACAGCTTGAGATTGCAAAAAGTTAGAGACAAGACCTTATGGAGAAGATCAAAGTAGATTCAGATAGTGACACATCAGACAAAGTGAAGAAGCTAGAGCAAGAAAAAGAACAAATCAATCTCTTGATGATTAAAGAAATTCAGCATGAAAAGGATGAAAGAAACAAAGTTGAAGAGTCACTAAAAGAAGCTAATATGTAGATAAGTCAAATGAAGACTGAACTTGACCAATACAAAGATAAATATCAATAATTGGAAAAATTTAATTAGATCATCAAAGGTGAACCCACTCAAGCCAAAATACACATTGAGAATTTGCACATGAGCAGTGACAAGATTGATGAACAAAGAGCAAGACAAACACCTAAACGAGACATGACTGGAGTTGGATTCAATGAAGCAGAAAGTACAAAAACTCAAGAAGAATCAAATTAAACAAAGACTGAAGAAAGGCCTACTTCTGAAGAGAGAACTACTCATGAAGAACCTAGAGAACAGTTCAGACCTTTCAGAGGTAGATGTTTCGGATGCAACAAAGTTGGACACGTGAAAAGAGATTATAGAAGTAAAGGTAACTCTAAGCCCTTTACCAGTTACTATTTTAATTTCTATGAATATGGACATAAGAAAGAAAATTGTAGAAAACCTGATCAGTCCAAGTATAAGCAAGACTATTTCAAAGAAGAATCAGTAGTCAAGATTACATGTCAAAAATGTAACAACTTTGGACATACAGCATGGTATTGTAAGTTGCAGATTAATCAAGAAAGAAGGAGACCACCTACTCCTTACAAATGTAACAATCTAGGTCACATTGCAAAGTTTTATAGATATAATAGAGAAGACAACAGAAGAGGACCAAGAAGATCTAGTGAACCAAGAGGACCACCTCCTGTGGTTATAAGGAAAAATGTTGGTGATAGTGGTAAGAGTCTTAATGATTACATGGATGAATTTGGGAATTATTTCAAGAAATCAAAAACCAAGGAGGATGATCAGATATGGAAGGTGAAATTTTTAAACAAAGCAGTGGTTCAGGGAGAGACAGTTGATGATATTGTGTCTTCACATGATAAGTTTTTTGAGGCATCGACCTAAAGGGTTGCATGGCCTTATGGGGAGCATTAGATGCAGTGAATAGAAAATATCTAGCCCTTGTATATATGGAGTAAGCTCATGCAATCTTAGGTATGATGTGTAAAGATAGTGAGGAGTCTTTGGATGAGAGCACAGCACTTGGAAATTCATCTTTTGTGTTCACAAGTTTTGTATTGATTGGACGGCATGCGAAGTTGAGCTACCCATGTTTAATACACATACTCAAATTGTGATGGATAAAAGGACTCAAAAGACCTCAAATCTACACCATTTATTGATTAATGCTTAAGGATAATAGAGTTGAAAATATTATCAATCATCTGGCAAAGTGATTATGCAATCGCATGAAGCAAAGCATAGAATTCAGGCATGTTTAAGGTATTTAGGCCTAATCTCTCAGAGAAGTCATGGATGCACAAGTAGTTTATGATGTTGTAGACATACCTAGGTATAAGTTCAAGAGGCATCCATTCAAATCCTGTGAGAATGATCTGGAAGGAGTGTTTTCACAAACCCCTGTAGGCGTGTTGTACATAGAAGACATTAGGGCTTACATACACTACAAGTATGAAATCATTGGTGAGGTTAACATCTACAGTGAATTGGATAGTATGGTAGAAGCTGATGGATCCATGGTAGATGAATTCAAGCACCTAAAAGACCAATCAATCCTTAAGTTAACTCTACTCACAGAGTTCACTGAAGTTGAATGGTTTAAGATCATTTGTAGCAGAGTTCATGGCCAGTATTTTTGGATTGGTGAACAACCTATGAAAATATGTGCACAGTTGATACATGAGATCACAGGCCTTGTAATGAAGGATCCCTACATATACCAGAAAAGAACCTAAGGAATCTGGTAGAAACCCTAACACACTCAAATTGAGATAAGAGGGAAATGACAGATAATGATATTTATCTATAAGATGTCAGATTGGTAGCAATGTTGCTAGGCTACAAGTTATTTTATATTAGCAAACCTAATTTTGTATCTGATGGGGTCATCATGATGGCATACAAAATGGTGAAGGAAAACAAGAACTATAATCTCTGTGAAATCCTAGCTCAGCAGTTTATTGATAATGTGAAAGCTATAAAGAAGGACAAATCTAAGGCATTTAGGTTTGGATCATTGCTAATTCATATCATTCACAAGTTTCCTAGCATGCATCCTAGAAAATGGAAAGATAATGAACCCACTGGACTTCAGATCTCAAAGTACTATAAAAGACAGAAGAAGGACTGGGTAGATGGAGAATTATTTGGCATGATTAAGATACTGTAGAGGCATATGAAAGAGAGGTACATAATACCAAAAAATTTAGAGGAAAAATATGAGGACACTATCTGTTTCATGGTTGAAACTGATTGTGTCTTCTTTGAAGCAATTGAGGCAAGAACGAAGTGGTGTTATCCTATGGGATATGAGGTAAGTGTTGAAATCCTAACTATGCAAGTGGAGCATGTACTAGCAGTGGAAAAAGACCCTACCCAAGAAAGATGGGGAACATATAGGGAGAAGTATGAGAAATTCAGAGAAGAGAAAGAGAAGGTTTTAACGAAAAGGAAAGTAAGAAAAATTGTTGAAGATATCACTGCGAAGGTGGCAATCATAAAAAGGTAGTTAATAGATATAAGAAATAAGATGGAGGCATCTTCTAGCATTTCCACAGATGCACCCATTCCTTTGGAGATATAAAATACAATACCTCCTACTATTGATATTGTTGATTTGTCAGCCTCTCAGGAGGAAGAAACACAAGATGTTGTGCCTGTAGTTATTCCCAGGAGATCCACAAGGACAGGTAAGCAGGACAGTCCTAAGGAAAAAGAGATAGAAGTGAAGAGGAAGAAGAAGGAAGAAAAGGCAATTGAGAATCCACAAACCTTGTGGAAACCAAACATTAAATCACTATAGAAAAGAGTAATCAAAGATGGAAATATATTAACAGTAAATAGATACTATGAGAGATATAACTCTGAAGACCAAGAAGTCATTGAAGATACTATCATTGAGCATCTACTAACTTCTAAGAAAAACTTGTTGGAGATTGAAGGAAGCATTCCCAAATATCTATACAGAAAACTAGAAATCAGGAAATAGTTAGCACACTCATAGGATGAGAACATAAGGAACAAGACAATTGAAGATATGTTACCGGTTGTGTCTATACAGGAAAGAGAAAGAATAATAAATGCACTAAAACCCCTATTGAGGACAAAGGCCAGACTAGTCAAAATCATGGCTAGGAAATATGATGAGGTGATAGAGGACACCCAAATGGCATTAGATCAAGTTCTAATGTATGATATGCTGAAGAAGGCCTCACCTCCCAAGGCTTCTAAGCCTATATATTTGGGTTTAGGAGAAACTTCCAAGGTAGTGGATGAAAGTGTTCAAGATAGCATGCAACCAGATTTCTTTGTCACTAGTGTGCTTGTGACCCTTGACACTTCACAGGATGTTATTGATCCATTTTTGGATAATGCAGATAGTGTGATGGAGGTTGGAGACCAAGAGTAGATAGAGGAAGAGAAATTAGAAGAGAAACAAGAAGAAAAAGTATAGGAGGAATAAATTCAGCTAAAGAAGGTAGAAGAGATCAAATTACAAAATATTGCCGAAGTTAGTTTGGACACCTCCTTATTGTTGGCAAGTATGGCCAATCCAGTAAGATTTGATGTGGACAACATGGATGAGGATGAACTGATGAGACTATCATTTATGGCTTTTGCTAAAGCTAAGGAAAGATCAGTTCAGAAAGGTAACAAAAGAGCTGAAGTAATGGTCAGGGATGTAGAAATAGTGAACAAGCTACTCCCCTCACTGGTTATCTTCAAAGAAAAGGATGAAGCTGAGAACCTTGGTACAATATTGGATAGCTTTGATAATCATTTTGATTCATTGCTAAAAATTTCAGAAGAAAAGGTTGAGAAGAACTTCTTGGAAAAGAAGCTGAGAGAAGTCTGTAAGTCCATTTCATGGGACTTAGACATTCTAAAGGATACTACTCTTAAGGCCAAGAGTTGTGTAGCACAAGGTAGGAAAATATACAGCTGCTGTACAAGTCCCTACAAACACATAAAGAACATTGAAGAGATCATAGCCAAGGATAGGGCTACCCTTGATAGTCTTATGGATAATTGTGAATCATCTTCACAAACTGTGGGAGAAATGAACAAAGAGACATCGAGGCTATTGGATAAGATAGAGGTACTAGAAATGGAGAAAGGGAGAGTCATAGATAGATTTGTCTTATTAAGAAGCCTATTGACCCCTAAGCTCACAATGCTTGAGGCACACCTTTTGGAGATGGTAAAGGTTGAAGTCTCAATGACTATGTCTACACTCACAGAGCTTAAGGTAGTAGAGATAGCATCATATGCATTAAATGGATTAAACCATGTTAGTGAGCTTCTACTAAATTCATGGGCTGAGGAAGTAAAGACCTTGGAAAACTCTTTCCAAGATGTCTTAAATCTAGTGAGTAAGCACTAAATCTTTTGTGCTTAAGTTTTGTAATTTTGAATGTACCTTTTCCATTGATGTCAAAGGGAGAGCAAGAGAAAGAAAAATAAGGAAGAGAAAGAAATATGAGAGAGTAGAATGTAGAGGAGAAAATAGTAAAGAAAAAAAAAAGTAGAAAAGAGAAAAAGAAAAGAAGAGAGTTGTATTGTGATACTTAGTCATTTTTTTTAAGTGTTGCCATCAATGCCAAAGGGAGAGATTATTGGAAAGTGATGTTTTGGAGCAATAGGGATCACTTGAGGTTTGTCATTTATGGAAACACTTATGATTGGAGTGATCGCATGTTGAGAAGATTTCCACTGGAGTCACAGTCATGAAAATGACTAAGTCCAGAATCAGGATAACATGGTACAGTGCTACAGTTTTGGTCAGCAATGAAGATATACAAGGTATTAGAAAATAGAAAAAGAAAACAAGAGAGTTGTATTGTGACACTTAGTCATTTTTTTAAGAGAAAAGAGAAAAATAAAAGAGAAAAGAGAAAAAGAAAAAAAGTAGAAAAGAGAAAAAGAAAAGGAGTTGTATTATGACACTTAGTCATTTTTTTTAAGTGTTGCCATCAATGCAAAAGGAAGAGATTATTGGAAAGTGATGTTTTGGAGCACTAGGGATCACTTGAGGGTTTTCATTTATGGAAACACTTATGATTGGAGTGATCGCATGTTGAGAAGACTGTCACTGGAGTCACAATCATGAAAATGAATAAGTCCAGAATCAGGATAACATGGTACAGTGCAACAGTTTTGGTCAGTGATGAAGATATACAAGGTATTAGAGCTTGTGAAGTTAACTAAAGATATTTTTGGATGTATACATGCTTCAGTTAAGAGCGCATGAGTTTTGGTTACCAGATCTGTGAGATACAGTGTTCGGAAGGTATGCGAAGATAGTAAAATAGCATAACAAGGTATATGAACAGTTGTGAAGATCAAGGAGAGTATAGTGGATATGGTAACGTGCTAAGATAGGTGAATAGAGTATATTGCTGACTCTTTGGTAATATAAGATCTCCGACTCCATATTTATCATTTGCATAAGTTATTATTATGTTTTAGATGGTATTTGTGAAGCCGACTTGAAGGCTAATTTTGTATAAGTATAGAATGCTTTTGTAAAAGTGAAGTAATGGTTATGTTATGATGAAGAAGAAATATTGTGAATCTGAAAGCAGAGATCAGATGTGAGATCAATAAGAGGCCAAGCTATAACTAGAACTATCTAAGCAAGATAAGTGCTTGTATTGTTCACTTTTTGAGAACTCTTTTGAGACAATTTTAATTGTAAGAGAAAGTGTTCTCACCACCTTTAACTAGGTGTTTTGTATACCCCTAATAGGGTTTTGTATTCCTCTAACAAGGAAATGTACTATGTAACAATCAGCTCCTAATAGGGCTAGATCTCCTAACAGGGATATTATATTTTAGTGCATATTTGTTGGTACCATCCCTACTAGGGTTTTCCCTTGGCCAGGGTTTCCTCAAGAAAAAATCATGGTGTCATGAGTAATGTGTTATGGTTATATGTTCTTTTCATTTCTGCATTACTTTGGATTGTTTATAATTACTTAAAGTTAAAATTGAGATCAATTTTTTGTAATATTGATTCACCCCCCCTCTCAGTATTACCTAATCCTAACAAAATTGTTCCTTGATATTTCTATTCACAAAATCTCTTTCATTCGACATTTATTAAATTAACTGAATAAATTATGTTTTTATTTAATTAATTATTTGGATATTTCTATTGTTAATCAAACTTATAGTTTGTAATAATCAATTATTTGATCTAATCAATCATTTACACAATCTAAAACATGATAAATCAAGACAGGTCATATTCAAGCTTTAAGATCATGAGTTAAAATAATGATTGGTGTATGTGTATAACCAATATTTCACAAGTCTCCATGTAGTCCCCTTATCAAGTCAAGTATATCCATTCAATCTAGAAAATCCTAACCATATAACTCTTAAAAAAATAATTTTGATTAGTATTCTTGGATTCTTATTATGCAATTTTTTTCAAAAACATCTCCACCATCTAAATTCCTTGAATCGTGAAACTTGTTTTGTGCACCAATGACAAGGCGACACCTAAAAAACTTAACAAGATGAATCCTCTCAAAACAATCTCCTTCATTGATCTCACAAATATTAGTCCCTGATTATTCATCCCTCAAATCTATAAGTGGCTCAACATACGAAATATCTTCAAGATTTTTGAATGTAATATCATGTCATGCTCCTGATATAAACAATAATATCCAATCCTTCATTACATTATATCGACATTTTGTGTGCATGACAAGAAACTTTTAATCAAATATTTTTTTTTAATTTATCATATTTTATACTTAATCTCTTACCTCAATTGCATCAATATCTATTTGTTCACAAATAATATTAATCATGCCTAGCTAAATTGCTTTTAAAATGGCAACAACTTTAATAAAACATTTAATTTTCAACCATCCCATGCAAGTAGTTAAGGACCATCAATTATCATTTTGATTAGTACCCTAATATTAACATCAGTATTATTACACTATTACAAACACCTATTCACTAAAATGACATCAAGACAATATATCAATACTACTAAATAGTGGGGGCCCATCTATTATTCTAAGAAAAAATCTAAAGTTCAACCTTAGGGAGTACAACCTTATACCCATACTCTTTTCAAAAATTGAATTCTTTTAAGTTTGTTGTTTGTTTTTGGAGAACACTATTCTTCATTTTAGCTTTTCCCTAAAGAGATTTATGCCTTCACCCCAATGTTCATCAAACTTCAAAAATTCATAAGTAAATTGTAACACCCCGTCTAGGAACCCAATGGAAATTAACTAAACATGATACTAAGTTGGTGAAATATTATTTTTTTTAAATGTTTAAACAATAGATATGTGGAAGCAAGTACAAACATAAGTTAACTAAATACTAAGTACAACCATAAAGTAAACTCCAACATACAAATATATTGTAATTGCATCAGAAGATACATCATCATATTAATGTAAGCAAAGATACAACTTAATTATAAAAATAATATAAAAATATTATTTATTAATTACTGAATTTACTAATTAATATATTAGTTAATTTAATAATTAATTAATGTATATATATTAATTAATTTTTTTATTAAACAATAAAAAATTAAAATAGCAACTAAATAAAACAAACTAAAAAAACATAAAACAAGGGGGCCTCATGGGTGGTCCCCACAGGCCCCACACTATGGTACTACAATGTACTGTGGTTGTAGTTACTATGGGCCTCGCAATCACTACAGGTTACCACAGAAACTCATAGTTGGGGGTGGTGGGGGTTGATGGCGCCACCACCTCCCAACCTATTAGATTTTTTTCTATTGTATTTTGTTTATGTTGTATCTTTGCTTACATTAATATGATGATATGTTTTGTGATGAAGTTACAATATATTTGTATGTTGAATTTTACTTTACATTTGTACTTACTAGTTTAGTTAACATTGTAAGTAACACTACATCTTGGAACCCTTGGGATGGTTAACTAGATTTATGTACTTTAATATTATGTTCTAACGTATGTTTGTACTTTCTTCCGCATATGTATTGTTTAAACATTTAAAAAAATATTTGATCAACTTAGTATCATGGTAGGTTAAATTATCTTGGGTTCCCAGATGAGGCGTTACACAAATACTCACCAATCAAAAGATTTAGTATTGTCCCTAGAAGTGATTTCATGAAAAGAACTAGATATTACCAATGGGAAGTAAAACTTATTACACTTCCTACACCTTTTTAAAGGCAATAATTCTAAGTGTCGAGATGGGAAAATGGTTTCTTATTATTGTGGAAATTTATTTGCATATCCAATCAAAAATACTATTAGGAATTTGAATTAACCAACCAATTCACCAAACTATTAGGAATTTGAATTAACCAAGTGTTTTGTTTTGCAATTAAAGAAAAATAGGTTTTACAGGGACCCGAAACCCAAAAGTATCAGTACATAATAGATAAAGCCTTAAAGCAACTAAAGAAAAAACAATAAAAAACTAACAACCAGGGGGGAAAAGACACCCCAACGCAACAGAAACAAAAAAATAGAACTAGCACCAGCAAAACAACTAGTAGATCAACTAGCAGTATATTCCACCCCTAGGGTCTTCATGGTAGTCTTCAACTAACCATCCAACTCGGACATCCTCTATAGAATAGCCCTCAGATCAGTGATTTCCTTAGGAGAGGAGATATGTTTACTTTTAGCTCTGGTTCTAGAGCCTGGTCCTTTACCTTTCCCCTTTGGAGTATCCACAGCATTCCCTTCCACAAAATTATTGCCCTTATCCAGGAAGTCAAACAGGATCTTCAAATTACTAATGGAAATTTGCATACCTTCCTTGTTGTGCTTGATAATGTTGCAAAGGGCCCTTTCCATATTCTCCATCCTAGTAGCAATACCATGATCATCCTACATAACATTCGACAAGGAAGGGGTACTATCCAAATTGTTGACTTTATCTGCCAGGATGTTGTGCTTAGCCTCCAACGCTCTGTATTTGAGATTTAGGTGCTTAATTTCATGGAAGCACCATTTATCCAGCTGAAACGTATACAAAGCCTTATCCTTATCAAATTGAAGCATGCCAATGGTGATTTCCTCATGATTAGTAAAATCTTTTACAATCAATTTAACTGAAGAATCCCTAATTTTAAGATCACAGGGTTCAACATCTTCCACATCCACTTAATCCTCAGTAGAAAAAATAAACATCATGCTTCTCTCCATCAAATAAATATTCATAGATAGGGATCCTAGTCTTCCCCTTAGCCATTATGCTACCATCATTCATGCCCTTATTATCTCCATCATTACCTTTATTTTCCCCTTCCATATCACCAGGACCAACCACAAATTCAACACCCTGAACCCTCTCCGAGTCACCACCACCCTCAACAAACTCCTTTGAAGCTGACATGGAGGATGAACCCTCAACCTTCTGGCCTTTCTTCTGATAATTAGGATTATAGTCCTCATCCTCATCTGACGAAACCTCCTTGGAAACATGGTCAAAATCTCGCCATGTCCTCCGAGCTACTCAAGTAACCAACTATGTTTTTTTGTCTCGCAAGCACCAGTAGGCTCTTTGGTCAAGGTCTTCTCAATCTCATCCTTTTTCCCAGAGGTAATGATATCCCCCATATTCAAAGAACCAGAGCTCTTCCTTTTCTCCTTAGGGTTCTTTCTAATGAGGTCAAGGATATATTCTCTCATGTGCTCATAAATGAGGATAATGAGGCCCTCATGAAGCACAAATTTCCCCACATTTTCTCTGTTCTCAACCAGACTATGATATAATGAGCTATACAAATAAAAAGGAAAATAAATCCTATCTTTGTGATGGAAATGGTTCAGTAGCACAAAATGGTGAGATTGTGCTCGTGTGAACCTTCTGTCCAGAGTAAAATATTTCATTATAACCAGAACGATTTTCTTCCAAAATTCATCAAAGTGCTCAATAACAAAAAATACCTTATTCTTCACCATAGCATTCTTTTCAACCACCGAAATAGGAAATTTTTTAACAGCCATCTTAGAAACCTTCCTATCCCTATTAAAATTCTTACCATAATTATGTAGACTCGTAACCTAGGCTATGAGGTCAACCGTGAGATCAATCTTCTTTCCCCCAATATTAACAGAATCATTCCTCCATCCATCAATAAACTTATGTGTGATGCTCTTTCCGTACCCATGCAACTTCTCAATGTAGGGTGTCACCCTCCCCTTTTTTATTTTTTTCCAAACCTGGACATCCTCCTTAATCTTGGAATAGTCATTTGGCTCTACCTTCATCAAATCACCTCCCATCGTAGCAGAAACCAAAAAAAATACACTTTGCACCAGAGAATCTCCACAACTGAAACAAATTGTAGTAGCACTAGTGGTACAAAATGTAGCAACAAAATGTGAGAAAAAAGACCCACAAAATGTGAGATCTAAGGAGGAAACAATGAAGTTCATTAAAAGGACCCCTTCATAAGTACCCCTGAAGTGGCCTTCATTCCTTATTTTTTGTGCCATCATTAATAATAATCAGCGCTTCTCTACTATTAGTCTTGTCAAAATGAATAAGACTAATAACATCCTCTTTTAAATCTTTTTGATCATTAAAAGTAGTGGGAGCCTCCAAATTAAACCCTAAATTGGCAAAGTAGTCCACTATTTTATTTGATTCTCTATACACATGAGAGAAATGAATATTAGCAAAAGAATCACATAAATATTTTATCAAATTAATAAAATTAGCTAAGGACCAAGAGATTTTATTCTTCACCCTTAAGCAATTAATGATATTTTAAGAATCTCCCTCGATCCAAATATTCCTAACATTTAAATCTTTAGCTAGAGCAATAGTATGAAAATCCCCCAGTGTTTCATCCATGTGATTGTTTTGAAACCCAATGGGAACAGCAATCGTTGCTAGGAAGTTTCCCCTGCAGTCTCTTATCACACCACCACAACCAACTCTTCCTAGATTCCCCTTAGCAGCACCATCAAAATTAACTTTAATCCATCCTTCAGGGGGAGTCATCCAGGAACAATTCTCTCACTTACTATTCTCCTCCTCAATACCATTAATATTCCAACAATCAATTTCCATAGTAGTACCATGGTTGAATTTGGAATCGTAATTCTCTTGGATGCCTCTGAAAATGACATTAATAAGCATCATAAGGGACTTGAGTTATTCCCTAAAAATCCTGTTGTTTCTTTCTTTTCAGACATTCCAAATGAGATGTGTAATAGCCATGTTCCACACAATGCTAACACTATGATTTGAGCTAGTGTAGGACCACTACTAGAAGAAATATTGGAGAGAGTTCAGAAGCACCCAGCAGACATTCCATCTTTGTAATAAAACCTCCCACAGTTGACGAGTATAAGAGCATCTAAGTAATAAGTGGGGAGCGGATTCTTGATCATTACAACATAAGCAACATCTATTGGGAAAATAGAAGCCCCTCCTAACAAGGTTATCCATAGTTAAAACTTTATTTTGGAGGAATAACCAAAAAAAGGTTTCCACTTTAGGGATAAGAAAGTTATTCCACGGCTTAGCCCGGAAAGGAGGATTAGAATAATGGACTTGGGTCTTACACGCAAAAGCCACAGAAAAAGATCTAGAAGGGTTGAGACCCCATATAAAAAGATCTTCTTTCTCAACAAAAACTCTATGAGAGATCAACAATTTATTTAAAAATTCCACCCCTAAGATATTAACCCAGCCACCATCTCTCCAATAGTCCTTAACAAAATCCCCAAAAAGATCCAAACATCTATCTTTGATATCTAGCAACTCAGGGATCGAGCTCAACCGTTTATCCATAATCCAAGAGTCATCCCAAAATTTGATTTTTCTGTCATTGCCAAGCATCCCTCTTCCTCCAGCAGCAACATCTCTAGTGTAATGTCCCTCCTTCCGGTTGAGCTGGAAATTCAACACAATCACCTTCTTCCAACTTGTTGCTCTGTCGATTAGTTGGAACGAGAATTGGGAAAGGTTATTCCCACAATATCAATCACTTATATCTATGAGATCATCCTTCCTTTTTGGTATTAATGATGATCATATGTAATAATGATTATAGTTATTTAAGATGCTCCAGTCCTCTTACTTATGCAATGAATTAATTATAATTATGATAGTTGATGAGATGAAGAATTGGCAATCACTAATGATTAATAATATCAGATTTCCACAATCCATTTCAAATGTGTGTGCACTTCTGGATTAGATTGTGTTTTTAGCATCAACGTTTCGAATCACACTCCGTGATCCAATCTAATCCAAAAACGCACACACAATCACTGATGATTATAAAGTTTGCATTCCTCTTCTTATTAATCTGTTTGTGCAATGCTCCTCCTGTCACTATGTTGTTGCAAGCTTCGCATTTAACATTTAAATCTTTTCCTTGTAAAAATACTGACCATCACTAGGGGCCAAGCCCAACGCTCTTCAATTTTAAATGATGTTGGTATCCCTTTAGTATGCAAGGCATTTTCAACTTTTCATTATCTTAAACAAATAGCACAGCTTGAATATTTGACATTTTCATGGTAATCTCACCTTACATGAACAACTAATCAGTGACTAGTTAACAGCTTTCGTGTACTTCTTTTGGCAGCGATAATGAACGGCATTAATGGTTGTTTTGTGTGTTCATGTACGATATAATAGTTCATGGAGGATTTGATTAAATAAATCCATAAGATTGTTCAGTTTGCATCCATAATATCATTTGCGATCGCTCTCAAATTATATATATTAACTTAGGAATAGTGAATTATTCCCCCTTCCTTACTGAAACGTTGCATCCTTAAGACATGCCTCCTCTTTTGTAATGAATCATTCAGTTCCTAGACAATGCGACTCTTCATCAATGATTGGTTTATCATTGTCTTAGACTAATCGTTATTTATTAGTCTTTAGCCTAATTTATTCTGTGTTGGTAATATCCTGGTCAGAGTTTTTACGTATTAGTTATTTTATTAAAACAATGGTATTGTCGCTGACAAATCATATCATTACTATCGAGGTAGCCTTTGTATGTTTGTCGTGTATATTCAGTATTGTTTAATTTTAATGTTTTTATCGCTGCATATATTTCAGTCGAGATTCCATATATGAACTCGCATGCATTAGTTATATTGTCAGGTATTAAAACAAGGATATATATCAGGATATAGTTTGTGATTATATTATATTACTATTTGTTTATTTATATTTATAATTTAATTCTATAATTATTTATATTTCATGATAATGGTATTTTATTATTTGATTGTAGTTGGTTATAGTATTAATTATATTAATATTATATTATTATATTCATTTATAATATTATACTATATATTATGTTTCTTTTCTTATAATATAGAGAATTTAATAATAAATTATATTATAACTTATTATTATTTATTATATTATCTTTTTATTAATATTAAAGTTAATTTAATAATAAATTATATTATAATCTATTATGATCTATATGTTTATTAATTTATTTATTTTATTAATTATTAAATCATATTTTTGACAGGGACATTACATCTGGTTTTGAGGACACTATTCTAGATTTCTGAGCCAGCAATATGGAAATCCCTTTGGAGGATTTGATCAAGCGAAAGGCTAAAGCTATACTTATTTTTCCAAATAGTATTCCACTCTTTCTCTTCTCCAAAGAGTCTCCATAAATGTTTAGCTAGGAGGGCTTTATTCATTTGCCTGATAGTCATCATACCCAAGCCTCCCAATTTTTTTGGTTTGTACACACTGTCCCAAGCAACCAAAGGGATACATTTTCTATTCTTAGTATTCGACCAAAGGAATTTTTTCTGAATCCACTCCATCTTATCTGCAAACTTAGTAGATATCTTAAATAAACTGAGGGTGTAAATGACTAAGCTCTACAAAGAAGATTTCAACAAAGTGATCTTAACAACTTGAGACAAGAATAGCCCTTTCCATCCAGCAAGCTTTTGGTTAAATTTGTATATAATATCCAGCCAAAAAGAGTCTACAGTTCTACCTACCAAAGGGAGACCTAAGTAGGAAGTTGGGAAAGAGGCAATCCTGCACCCCAGAATGGTAGAGATCTTCCTTTGTCTTTCTCCCAGGGTGTTGATGAAAAGAGGGAACTCTTATTCTAATTAATACTTTGCCTTGTGGCTCTAGTGTAAGTGTTAAGCACAGCCTTCATGTTTTTTGCCTCCTTAATACTAGAGAGGCCCATAGTAATTGTGTCATCGACAAACTGTTCATGGGAACAGACCAAATTAGCAAAGGATGGGCTAACCCCTTGGAGAAGGCCATCATCGATCAACTTCAAAAGATATACTCCCAAACTCTCAGCCATCATGGTAAAGATGATAGGAGACAAAGGGTCACCTTGTCTTAATCCCCTGGAGTTTATGAAGAAACGAGAGGAAGACCCATTAATCAGAACAGCAAAAGAAGCAGTACAAATTGTTAGAGTTGTCATATTATAGCTAATAATTAATTTATTTAATTATTAGTCTATTATACTCTACACTTAAGTTAAACTTAGGCATCTTATTATTCTTTAGGGTTTTCACCTTTAGGGTTTCGGTATCCTTTTATAAGGATTCCCTCTTTGTATTTTATTAATTCACTTATTGGATCATAATGTAGAACAGATTATCATATTGTAACATTGTTCACAATAGAAGATTGTTTTCATGTGCATATGATGCCTCAGGGTTTTTGGCCTCCATAGATTTTTCTTGCTTTCTATTCTTTGCTTCTTCCATGTGATAAGGTTATGCATGCAGGTGTTCTTGGGAGATTAGTTTTTCACCTAATCTAACATGGTATCAGAGCCATCTTGTTGCTCGTTGTTCGTGTTTTGTTGAAGTGTTCAGAAGTAGGAAGTTTTCTATATTTTTTAGAAGCTTTTATGTGGATTTAGGGGGGACCTTTGTTTCTGGTTATTTTGGGCTCAAATGGACATCACCGTTGCGCTCAGAGCCCCCAAAAACCTTAGAATCCATATAAAATTTATCCATTTTCGACAACTTTGCAATTTGAGGCAAATTTTTTTGGGCCCTTAGCCATACGAATCTGGCACGCATCCCGATGCAATAATTTTTTGTTTTTAGCACACATCCCAAGGCAAAAAAAAATTAGCATGATTCTTGAGTTAGTTTTTTTGGCACGATTCTCGAGTCAACTTTTTTATTTTTTGACATGCATCCCGAGGCAAAAAAAAAAAAAAAAACTAGCACGATTCTCGATGCATCATTTTTTACTTTTTCGATATATTTTCCAGTGTAAAAATTTGGCACGCCTCCTGAGGTGTTTTGCATGTGTTTTTTGGCTTTTTTGTTCTCCTTAGCGGCTTGTGGTCTTTTGGTCGTATCTTGAGCATACAGTATCGGATTTTTGACTTCTTTATATCATCAAAAAGCTCTTTCTGAGCTCTTTCTGATTATGGAGGTTAGGTTTTTGGGCTCTTCTATTTTGATAGTGTTTTTTGCTATCAAAGTCCAATGTCTACTTTTGCCTTCCGGGAGCCATATCTTGCTCATCCGGACTCAGTTTTTGGCCCACCAGATATCGTCGGAAAGCTGGTTCTGTGAGTTTTGCAGTGGTAGGGGTCTTTTATCTAGATTCTACTCTAGGTTTTTTCTCCTCTGAGTTTTTCTCTTTTGCACTCTGGCGGATTACTTGGATTCTACAGGTCCTGGGATCTCTTCTTCTGTTCTTCTGGCTCACTCTTCTTTCTAACTTTTTGAGCATTGTATGCTTCTCTTCTGTAGCATTTTTTTTCTGTAAACGCACTAAGATAAAGTGTCTACTTCTACATATCTGGGATTTCGAGCACCTTGTGTTTGTTTGTACTTGCACTCAGTTATAAAGTGCCATGGGGGGTTATGATGTTTTACCTTTTGTGCTCATCCACCTTTGTCAAGTGAGTGTACCTTCAATGACATTAGCCCATACTATGTGTCTATGACACCACCCTTTATCCCATGCTTCTACTTCTGTTGCACTATTGGTGTTCCTGATTCTTCTTCTTGCAGATGTTTCTGGAATTGCATTTCAGTGTTCCTGACACCCCTCTCCCTGTTCAACATTATGGGGGGTTAACCTGTTGGTTCTATTACTTCCTTGGTTCATTTGAGTGATCTACGTATACAATTTTTGTTCCTATGTACTAGGCGGATGCAGTGGCTAGGCACCTATGCATTTCGGTGAGATGGATCATCTACTATATAGACACTCATTCATTCCTGCTTTTGGAGGCCACCTCTTTGATTGATCAGCTCTTCAGACTTTTTCTTCTCTACCTGATCATGCACTTCTTCAGTGGAGGTTCCAGCAATTACTTCTAACAGTGTTTACAGCTTCATGCTTCGGAGATGCTATACATGCTCTTTCTTGTTCCTTTCTTTGGGACTTTCCCTAGATTGGAGGCTTTGTTTCCTTCATCTAGTTTATTTCTTGTATTTGGGTACCTGATCAAGCCTAGTTGCCGGGACCCATAGTTCTTTCATGCATTTTTGTTTTCATGCATCTTTTAGTCCTTAGTTGTTTAGCTTCTCCATAAGTTACACTTAAGGGGGGGTGTTAGAGTTGTCATATTATAGCTAATAATTAATTTATTTAATTATTAGTCTATTATACTCTACACTTAAGTTAAACTTAGGCATCTTATTATTCTTTAGGGTTTTCACCTTTAGGGTTTCGGTATCCTTTTATAAAGATTCTCTCTTTGTATTTAATTAATTCACTTATTGGATCAATTAATGGAGAATAGATTCTTGTATTGAGATTCTCTCTCTCATTTATTTTTTCTCAATCATGGCTTCTCTTTCTCAGATCTGTGATTACATGCCTCCATAGTTTTTCTCTCTTTTTGTGACAGGTGTTTGCATGCAGGGATTCTTGGGAGCTGTGGGTTGATTTTCGTCAACTCCAACACAAATAACTTGGTCAATCAATTGGATGACTTTAATCCCAAACCCAAACTTCTCCACCACCTTAATCCAAAATTTCCAATCCACCCTATCATAAGCCTTCGCCAGATCTAGCTTCAAAAGAAATCCCTTCTTATTGGCTAAACATAGAGAGTGAATATTCTCATGGACAAAAATGACAGAATCCAAGATTTGTATCCCAAGCACAAAACCATTTTGTTTGGGCGTGATAATTCCAAGGAGAATATTGAGCAATCTTAGGGTAAGCACCTTAGAAATGATTTTATAGAAAGAGTTGCAAAAGATAATAGGTCTAAACTAATCAAAGGAGTCAGCTCCTAGCCTCTTGGGGATGAGAGCTAGATTAGTGGCATTAATTTCTTTAAATAAACTTATACTATCAAAAAATTATTTCACCGCATTAGAAATATTCTTCCCTCAAGATATGCCAGTATTGGTAGAAAAATAACATAGGAAAACCATCCAAACCCGGAGCTTTGTCCCCTTCAAAGGAAAAAAAATAACATCACTAATTTCCAAAGAGGAAGGAATGGAAGAAAGGCAACAATTTTGGTCCCTTGTGACTAAGGGAGAGAAGGCTTCTAAAATCTTCAACTGCTCTCTCTCATCTAAATGAACATCAGCAGAAAAGAGGGAGGAGAAAAAAATTCACAGCCTCCTTAATGTCCTCTTCCTTGTCTAAAAAAGAGTTCCCCTTGGTAATCTTGGCAATCCAATTAGAATCCTTATGCTTCATGGTGGTTATGTAGAAGTATTTAGTATTTCTATCCCCTTCTTTCAGCCAAGTGGCTCTAGATCTCTGCCTTCAATAGACTCTTCTTTATAAATAATGTTATGGAATTTAGTTAAAACTTCATTCTCTTGTTTTCTACTCTCCTCCGAGTAACCGTTTTGTTGGATAAGATTTTGAATCTACTGGAGATTATTCTTAGCACAGTTTTTGAGTTGAAAAATATCTTTAAAAATTGTTCTACTCCAATTCCTTATCTCATCCTTAATGAATCTTAACTTTTTAGCCACCTTAAACATGGCAGTACCTTCAACCTTAATATCCCACCACTCATTGATTTCTAGAGGAAAGATCAGGGTGTAAAGACCACATCTTTTCAAAAATATAAAAAATTTTGCAGAGAAGTTCGAAGGTTGGTTGCAGAGTCATTGAGTAATCTAATAAATTCATAGAAAAAAACCTTCGGCACAAGCAATCTAGATTTTTTAAAAAAAATTGAAGGCTTTGTCACACAAGAGCATAGACTTCAAATTTGTTGATACAGAGGATCCATTTACAAAAAAATTGAATTGCAAAAATCGGTATGGAGAATGCCCTTCCTAATAAATCCCAACAGCCCTCAAATAGATTATATCATTTCACTGACATGGAATTCAAAGGCGCTCTGATATCAAATGAAAACAAAGAAGAAATATTCGATTAATTCAAAATCAGATACCACATGCATTACATTACTATGGTTTATAAAGCTTTATTCTATACATGAAACACTATGAGGAATTACTACGTGAAAATATTCATTATATTCCAAAAGTGGACTTGGATCCCTTAAATTATATGCATATATTCTTTGATATTGGGAAGACCTTTCTCAATCGCCACATCCACCGTCTTTTCATTGTTGTTTTTCTACCTATTGCTTTGTTATTGGCTAGAATCTATTCAATGACCTTAGTGGCAAATTGGCTAGTATAGTGCATGTCCACTATCCCAACATCATCTTTGATCTATCAACTCTATCTAAAAATATATCATCTTCCAACATAGAATTCAAAGACAAGGTGCCTTTAGAAAAATTGTTCTAGGTTAGAACACTCCAAAAAGAACCTATTCACCATTACATTTAACTTTGGTGGAGAAGAATGAGGAGCAACCTCATTAATCAAACTGTTGAGGCCAACTCCTATCAAAATGGGATTGTGTCCTTACTAGCAAAGAGGCGAAAGACACCCACACATTAGACTTTCATACCAAATGATTGAAGGCTCCATGGTTCTCAAGCCTTCTCTCCAAACAAAATGAAATTATCTCTGTCATAGAGCGAAGGAAAATCCAAGAGGGTAAAACCTTAACTACCATTAAGTGAATTATTGTGAAGAAAATTGAATTCCCTTTTTCCATATCCAAATCTAAAATATTCACTATCCCCCAATTTGACTAGAATTCAAAGCAAGGGTTATACAGTTGAATCCAAAAGGGATTACCCAATGACTTTAAATCCTTGGGATTAAAAGTACGACACCATTTGTACACATTAATGAAGTCACTTCAAATTTCCACTGAGGTCTCCCTATAACTTTATCGCAATCAGGTTTTCTAAACAAATTGAATAAAATTTCTTTAAGGTAATTTATCATATTAGGACAAAATAAACTTGAGAAAGCCTTTAGCAAAAGCACTTCATACCAGTGACTAAAATCCATATGATCAAATTTCAAATTTTTATGTTGTTTTATATGTCATATTTTTGTTTAGATAATCTTTTGATATATTCTCTATTTTTGAAACATCACCTCCCTTATTTGTCAACTAACATTGCTAAGAACTAAAATTGCAACACCTTCATTCTCAAGGTAAAATAAGTATTATTGGCCATTAAATAAAAATTGTGTAAAACTAAAAAATATATGCAATGTATTAAAATTTGCAGCATGTTCACTTCCACTAGTAAAAACAGAGAATGCAATGCATTTATTTTTGTTTCGTACCAATTTTTCTTTTATTAAACAAATATTTTTCTGCATCTATAAAAAAAATATTATTGTTTTGTATAAAAGAACTATGCAAACTTTGTTCCACATGTAAACTACTATATCCACCTCTCATGGCTCTCATACTATTTTAGATCAAGAGAGTTGTCTTTGAAAACAAAATATGGAGAAATTGTGTAAAGTAAAAACTTGTACAAGTTCAAAGAGGAAAAAATCATGTAGAAATCTAAACTTGTTCCTTGATATTTCTATTGAAAAAATCTCTTTCATTCGACATCTATTAAATTAACTAAATAAATTATGTTTGTATTTAATTAATTATTTGGATATTTCTATAGTTAATCAAACTTATAGTTTGCAATAATCAATTATTTGATCTAATCAATCATTTACACAATCTAAAACATGATAAATCAATGCAGATCATATTCAAGCTTTAAGATCATGAGTTAAAATAATGATTGGTGTATGTACATAACCAATATTTCACAGGTCTCCATGTGGTCCCCTTTCAAATCAGGTATATCCATTCAATCTAGAGAATCCTAACCAATAACTCTTAAAAAAATATTTTTGAGTTGTATTCTTGGATGCTTATCGTCCATCTTTTTTTCAAAAATATCTCCACCATCTAAATTCCTTGAATCATGAAACTTATTTTGTGCACCAATGACAAGGCCACACCTAAAAAACTTAACAAGATGAATCCTCTCAAAACAATCTCCTTCACTGATCTCCCAAATATTAGCCCTTGATTATTCATCCCTCAAATCTATAAATAGCTCGACATATGAAATATCTTCAAGATTTTTTAATGTAATATCATGACAAGCTCCTAGTATAAACAGCAATATCCAATCCTTCATTACATTATAACCACCTTTTGTGTGCATGACAAGAAACTTTTAATGAAAGATTTTTTTTAATTTATCATCTTTTATACTTAATATCTTACCTCAATTGCATCAATATCTATTTGTTCACAAATAATATTGATCATTCCTAGCTAAATTGCTTTTAAAATGACAACTTTAAAAAAATGTTTAATTTTCAACCCTCACATGCAAATAGATAATGACCGTCAATTATCATTTTGATTAGTACCCTAATATTAACATCACTATTATAACACTATTAAAAGCACATATTCACTAACATCACATCAAGATAGTATATCAACACTACTAAATAGTGGGTCCACGTCTATTATTCTAAGAAAAAATCTAAAGTTTGAAGCCTTAGGGAGCACAACCTTATACCCATACTCTTTTTAAAAATTGAATTCTTTTAAGTTTCTTGTTTGTTTTTGTAGAACACTATTCTTCATTTTAGTTTTTCTCTAAATAGATTTATGCCTTCACCCCAATGTTCATCAAACTTCAAAAGTTTGTAAGTAAATTGTAACACACCAATCAGGAAACCAAGAGAAATTAACTAACATTATAATAAGTTGGTAAAATATTTCTTTTTTAATATTTAAATAATATATATGTGGAAGCAAGTACAATCATAAGTTAACTAAACTGCTAAGTACAACCATAAAGTAAACTCCAACATACAAATATATTGTAACTGCATCACAAGATACATCATCATATTAATGTAAGCAAAGATACAACTTAATTATAAAAATAATATAAAAATCTCATTTATTAATTACTGAATTTACTAATTAACATATTAATGTATCTATATTAATTAATTTTTTTATTAAATAATAAAAAATTAAAATAGCAACTAATTAATAAAATAAACTAAAAAAACATAAAACAAGGAGGCCTTGTGGGTGGTCCCCACAGGCCCCACACTGCAGTACTGCAATGTACTGTGGTCGTGGTTACTATGGGCCCCACAATCACTATAGGTTACTGCAGCAACTCATGCTTGGGGGTGGTGGGGGTTGGTGGCGTCGCCACCTCCCAACCTATTATGTTTTTTTAAGTTGTATCTTTTCTTACATTAATATGATGATGTATTTTGTGATGAAGTTACAATATATTCGTATGTTTTATTTTACTTTATGGTTGTACTTAGTAGTTTACTTAACCTTATAAGCAACACTACATCTTGGAACCCTTGGGATGGTTAACGAGATTTATGTACTTTAATATTATGTTCTAACTTATGTCTGTACTTTCTTCCCCATATGTTTTGTTTAAACATTTAAAAATATTTCATCAACTTAGTATCATGTTAGGTTGATTTCTCTTGGGTTTCCGGACGAGGCGTTACACAAATACTCACCAATCAAAAGATAGTATTGTCCCTAGAAGTGATTTTATGAAAAGAACTAGATATTACCAATGGGAAGTAAAACTTATTACACTTCCTACACCTTTTTAAAGGCAATTATCTCTAAGTGTCGAGATGGGAAAATGGGTTCTTATTATTGTGAAAATTTATTTGCATATCCAATTGACAATACTATTAGGAATTTGAATTAACCAACCAATTCACAAAACTATTAGGAATCTGAATTAACCAAGTATTTTGTTTTGAAATTAAAGAAAAAATAGGTTTTACAAGAACCTGAAACCCAAAAGTATCAGTACATAACAAATAAAGCCTTAAAGCAACTAAAGCAAAAACAACAAAAAACTAACAACCAGAGGGGAAAAGACACCCCAACACAGTAGCAACAAAAAATAGAACCAGCACCAACAAAACAAGCAACAATATATTCCACCCATAGGATCTTCATGGTAGTCTCCATCTGACCATCTAACTTTGACATCCTCTGTAGAGTAGCCCTCATATCAGTGATTTCCTTAGGAGAGGAGATCTATTTACTTTTAGCTCTGGTTCTAGAGCTCAGTCCTTTACCTTTCCCCCTTGGAGTATCCACAGCATCCCCTCCACAAAATTATTGCCCTTATCCAACAAGTCAACCAGGATCTTCAAATTACTAATGGAAGTTTGCATACCTTCCTTGCCATGCTTGATAATGTCGCAAAGGATCATTTCCATATTGTCCATCCTAGTAGAAGTATCATGATCATCCTACCTAACATTTGATGAGGAAGGGGTATTATCCAAACTGTTGACCTTCTCTGCCAGGATGTTGTGCTTAGCCTCCAACACTCTGTATTTAAGATTTAGGTGCTTAATTTCATGGAAGCACCATTTATCCAGCTGAAATGTATACAAATTATTAGCCTTAGAAGATTGAAGCACGCTAGTGGTGATTTCCTCATGATTATTAACATCTTCTAGAGTCAATTTAACCAATAAATCCCTAATTTTAGGATCACGGGGTTCAACATCTTCCACATCCACAATCCTTAGTAGAAAAATAAACGTCATGTTGCTCTCCATCAATAAAATCTTCATAGATAGGGATCTCAGTCTTCCCCTTAGCCATTATGCTACCATCCTCCACGCCCTTATTATCTCCATCATTACCTTTATTTCCCCCTTCCATATCAGCAAGACCAACCACAGAGTCAAAACCCTGAACACTCTCCAAGTCACCACCACCCTTAGTATACTCCTATGAAGTCGATGTAGAGGATGAACCCTCAACCTTCTATCCTTTCTTCTCAAAATTAGGGTTATAGTCCTCATCCTCATCTGATGAAACCTCCTTGGAAACATGATCAAAATCTTGCCATGTCCTTTGAGCTACTCAAGTAACCAACTATATTTTTTGTCTTGGAAGCACTAGTAGACTCTTTGGTCAAGGTCTTCTCAGTCTTAGCCTTTTTCCCAGAGGTAATGATATCCCCCATATCCAAAGAACCAGAGCTCTTCCCTTTTCTCCTTAGGGTTCTTGTGAATGGGGTCGGGGATATTATCTCTCATGTGCTCACAGATGAGGAGAATGAGGCCCTCATGAAGCATAGGTATCCCCGTATTTTCTATGTTCTCAACCAGACTATGATATAATGAGTTATACAAATAAAGAGGAAAAAGAAATCATATCTTTGTGACAGAAATGGTTTAGGAGCACAAAATGGTGAGATTGTGCTCACATGAACCTTTCGTCTAGTGTAAAATATTCCATCATAACCAGAAGGATTTTCTTCCAAAATTCATCAAAGTTCTCAATAACAAAAAAATCCTTATTCTTCACCTTAGCATTCTTTTCATCCACCAAAATAGGAAATTCTTTAACGGCCATCTTAGAAACCTTCCTATCCCTATAAAAATTCTTACCTGAATTTTGCAGACCCATAACCTGGGCTATGATGTCGACCATGAGATCAATCTTCTTTCCCCCAATATTAACTGAATCATTCCTCCATCCATCAATAAACTTATGTGTAATACTCTTGTCGTACCCATGCAACTTCTCAATGTAGGGCGTCACTCTCCCTTTTCTGATTTTTTTCTAAACTTGGACATCCTCCTTAATCTTGGAATAGTCATCTGGCTCTACCTTCTTCAAATCATTTCCCATCGTAGCAGAAGCAAAAAAAATACACTCCACACCAGAGAAGCTTCACAACTTAAATGAATTGTAGCATCACCAATGGTACAGAATGTAGCAACAAAATGTGAGAAAAAAGACCCACAAAATGTGCAATATGAGGAGGAAAAAATGAAGATTCATTAAAAGGACCCCTCTGTAAGTACCCCTGAAGTGGCCATCATTCCTTATTTTTCATGCCATCATTAATAATACTTAGCACTTCTCTACTAATAGTCTTGTCAAAATTAATAAGAGTAATAATATCCTCTTTTAAATCTTTTTGATCATTCAAAGTAGTGGGAGCCTCCAAATTAACCCCTAATTTGGCAAAGTAGTCCGCTACTTTATTTGATTTTCTATACACATGAGAGAAATGGACTTTAACAAAAGAATCACATAAGATTTTATTAGATTAATGAAATAAGCTATGGACCAAGAGATTTTTTTCTTCCCCCTTAAGAAATTAATTATATTTAAAGAATCTCCCTCGATCCAAATATTTGTAGCATTTAAATCTTTAGCCAAAGCAATAGTATGAAAAGCCCCTAGTGTTTCAGCCATGTGATTGTTTTGAAACCCAATGGGAACAACAATCACCACTAGGAAGTTGCCCCTACAGTCTCTTATCGCACCACCACAACGAGCTCTTCATGGCTTCCCCTTAGCAGCACCATCAAAATTAACTTTAATCCATCCTTCATGTTTAGTCATCCAGGAACAATTCTCCCACTTACTATTTTTCTCCTTAATACCGTTAATATTCCAGCAGTCAATTTCCATAGTGGTACCATGGTTGAATTTGGAATCGTAATTCTCCTAGATGCCTCTAAAAATGACATTAATAAGCATCATGGGGGACCTGACATGTTCCCTAAAAATCTTATTGTTTCTTTCTTTCTGAACATTCCAAATGAGATGTAGTATATCCATGTTCCACACAATGCTAACCATGTGATTTGAGCTAGGGCAGGACCATTGTTGGAAGAAATCCTGGAGAGAGTTTGGAAGCACCCAATAGACATTCTATCTTTCTAATAAAACCTCTCGCAGCTGACGAGTATAAGAGCATCTAAGTAATAAGTGGGGAGCGGATTCTTGATCATTACAACATAAGCAACATCTATTAATCATTACATGCAGAAGTCACACAAAAAGATCCAGAAGGGTTGAGACCCCCATATAAAAGATCTTCGTTCTCATCAAAAACTCAATGAGAGATCAATGGTTTCTTTAAAAAGTCCACCCCTAAGATATTAACCCAGCCACCATCTCTCCATGTCCCCAACAAAATCCCCAAAAAGATCCAAACATCTATCCTTGATATCCAGCAGCTCAGGGATCCATCTTAACTGTTTATCCATAATCCAAGGATCATCCCAAAATTTGTTTTTTCTACCATTACCAAGCATCCATCTTCCTCTAGCAGCAGCAACATCTCTGGCTTTGAGGACACTATTCCAAATTTTCGAGCCAGCAATATGGAAATCCATATGGAGGATTTGATCAAGTGAGAGGCTAAAGATACACTTATTTTTCCAAATAGTATTCCAATCTTTCTCTTCTCCAAAGGGTCTCCATAAATGTTTAGCTAGGAGGGCTTTATTCATTTACCTAATAGTCTTAATACCCAAGCCTCCCAATTTTTTGGGTTAGCACACACTATCCCAAGCAACCAGAGGGATATGTTTTCTATCCTCAATAACCGACCAAAAGAATTTTTTTCTGAATTCCCTCCATCTTATCTTCAAACTTGGAAGGAATCTTAAATAAACTAAGGGTGTAAATGACTAAGCTTTGCAAAGAAGATTTCAACAAAGTGATCTTACCATCTTGAGACAAGAATAGCCTTGTCCATCCAACAAGCTTTTGGTTAAATTTTTTCTATAATATCCAATCAGAAAGAGTCTACAGGTTTACCTCCCAAAGGGAGACCCAAGTAGGAAGCTAGGAAAGAGGCAATCTTGCACCCCAGAATGGTAGAGATATTCATTTGTCTTTCTCCCAGGGTGTTGATGAAAAAGAGGGAACTCTTATTCCAATTAGTACTCTTCCTTGTGGTTCTAGTGTAAGTGTTAAGGGAAGCCTTCATGTTTTTTGCCTCCTTAATAGTAGAAAGACCCATAGTAACTATGCCATCGACAAACAGCTCATGAGAACAGACCAAATTAGCAGAGGATAGTCTAACTCCTTGGAGAAGGTCATCATTGATCAACTTCAAAAGATATCTTCCCAAACTCTCAGCCATAATGGTAAAGATGATAAGAGACAAAGGGTCACCTTATCTTAATCCCCTCGAGTTTCTGAAGAAACAAGAGGAAGACCCATTAATCATAATAGAAAAAGAAGTAGTAGAAATAAGTTAGTCAATCAATTGGATGACTTTAATCCCAAACCCAAAATTCTCCAACACCTTAACCAGAAATTTCTAATCCACCCTATCATAAACCTTCGCCAAATCCAGCTTCAAAAGAAATCCTTCCTTATTGGCTAAAGACAAAGAGTGAATATTCGCATGGACAGAAATGACAGAATCCAAGATTTGTCTCCCAGCACAAAACCATTTTGTTAGGGGGCGATAATGCCAGGGAGAATATTGAGAAATCTTAGGGTAAGCACCTTAGAAATAATCTTATAGAAAGAGTTGCATAAGCTAATAGGTCTAAACTGATCAAATGAGTCAGCTCCTAGCCTCTTGGGGATGAGAGCCAAAAAAGTGGCATTAATTTCTTTCAATAAACCTCTACTACCAAAAAATTCTTTCACTGCATTAGAAATATCTTCCCTCAAGATATGTCAGTATTGCTGGAAAAAGAACATAGGAAAACCATCTGGACCCGGAGCTTTGTCCCCTTCAAAGGAAAAAATAGCATCCCTAATTTTCAAAGAGGAAGGAATGGAAGAAAGCCAACAATTTTTGTCCCTTGTGACTAAGGGAGGGATGGCTTCTAAAAGCTTCAATTTCCCTCTCTTGTCTAAATGAACATCAGCAGAAAAGAGGGAGGAGAAAACCTTGTCTAAAAAAGAGTTCCCCTTGGTAATCTTGGCAATCTGATTATAATCCTTATGCTTCATGGTGGTTACGTGGAAGTATTTAGTATTTATATCCCCTTATTTCAGCCAGGTGGCTCTGGATCTCTACCTCCAATAGACTTCTTCTCTGGAAATAATATTATGGCATTCAGCTAAAACTTCATTCTCTTGTTTTCTACTCTCCTCTGAGTAACCATTCTAATGGATAAGATTTTGAATCTACTAGAGATTATTCTTAGCACACTCTTTGAACTAAAAAATATCTCCAAAAATTGTTCTACTCTAATTCCTTAGCTCATCCTTAATGAATCTTGACTTTTTAGCCACCCTAAACATGGCAGTATCTTTGACCTTAATATCCCACAACTCATTGATTTCTAGATGAAAGATCGAGGTGTAAAGACCACATCTTTTCAAAATATAACAAATTTTGGAGAGAAGTTCAATTATAGGAGCTTGGTTGTAGAGTCATTGAGAAATCTAATAAATTCACAGGAAAAGACCTTCGACACAAGCGATCCAGATTTTTGAAAAACAAATTGAAGGCTATGTCACACAAGAGCGCAAACTTCAAATTTGTTGATGCAGAGGATCCATTTACAAAAAAATTGAATTGCACAAACCGGTATAGAAAAGCCCTTCCTAATAAATTCCAACAACCCTCAAATAGATTACATCATTTCACAGACATGGAATTCAAAGGCACTCTGATATCAAATGAAAACAGAGAAGAAATATTTGATTAATTCAAAATTCAGATACCACATGCATAACATTACTATGACTTGTAAAGCTTTATTTTATATATGAACAACTATGAGGAATTACTACGTGACAATATTCATTATATTCCAAGAGAGGACTTGGCTCCCTTAAATATATGCATATGTTCTTTCCTATTGGGAAGACCTTTCTCAATTGCCACCTCCACCCTCTTTTGGTTGTTGTTTTTCTACCTTTTTCTTTTTTATTGACTGGCATCTATTCAATGGCCTTAGTCGAAAATTGGCTAGTATAGTGCATGTCCACTATCCCAACATCATCTTTGATTTGTCAACTCTGTATAAAAATATATCATCTTCCAACATAGAATTCAAAGACAAGGCGCCTTTAGAAAAATCCTTGTAGGTTAGAACACTCCAAAAAGAACCTATTCACCATTACATTAACCTTTGGAGGAGAAGAACGGGGAGAAATCTCCTTAATCAAATTGTTGAGGCCAACTCCTACCAAAATGGGATTGTGGCCTTACTAGCAAAGAGTCGAAAGACAGCCACACATTAGACTTGCATACCAAATGATCGAAGGCTCCATCATTCTCAAGCCTTCTCTCCAAACAAAATGAAATTACCTCTATCATAGAGCAAAGGAAAATCCAAGAGGGTAAAACCTTAACTACGATCAAGAGAATTATTGTGAATAAAATTGATTTTCCTTTTTCCATATCCAAATCCAAAATATTCACTAAGCTATCCCCCAATTTTACTAGAATTCAAAGCAGGGGTTATAAAGTTGAATCCAAAAGTGATTACCCAACGACTTTAAATCCTTGCGATTAAAAGTAGGACACCATTTGTACACATTAATGAAATCACCTTCAAATTTCCACAGAGGTATCCCTAGAAATTTATCACAATCAGGTTTGCTAAAAAAATTGTACAAAATTTCTTTAAGGTAATTTATCATATTAGGACAAAATAAACTTGAGAAAGCTTTTACCAAAAGCACTTCATACCACTAACAAAAATCCATATGATCAAATTTCAAATATTTATGTTGTTTTATATGCCATGTTTCTGTTTAGACAATCTTTTGATATATTCTCTATTTTTTAAACACAACCTCCCTTCTTTGCCAACTAACACTGCCAAGAACTAAAATTGCAACACCTGCATTCTCAAGGTAAAATAAGTATTATTCACCATTAAATAAAACTTGTGTAAAACTATAATATATATATGCAATGTATAAAAATTTGCAGCATGTTCACTTCCACTAGTAAAAACAGAGAATGCAATGCATTTATTTTTTGTTTCGTACCAATTTTTCTTTCATTAAACAAAGATTTTTTTGCATCATTAAAAAAATAATTAATATTACTGTTTTGTATAAAAGAACTATGCAAACTTTGTTCCACATGCAAACTACTATATCCACCTCTCATGGCTCCCATACTATTTTAGATCAAGAGAGTTATCCGTGAAAATAAAATATGGAGAAATCGTGTACAACTTCAGAGAGGAAAAAATCAACTAGAAATCTAAAATTGTTCCTTGATATTTCTATTCACATAATCTCTTTCATTCAACATTTATTAAATTAACTGAATAAATTATGTTTGTATTTAATTAATTATTCAGATATTTCTATAGTTAATCAAACTTATAGTTTATAATAATCAATTATTTGATCTAATCAATCATTTACACAATCTAAAATATGATAAATCAAGACAAATCATATTCAAGCTTTAAGATCATGAGTTAAAAAAATGATTGGTGTATGTACATAACCAATATTTCACAAGTCTCCATGTAGTCCCCTCATCAAATCAGGTATATCCATTCAATCTAGAAAATCCTAACCATATAACTCTTTAAAAAAATAGTTGAGGAGTATTATGGGATTCTTATAATCCATCTTTTCTCAAAAATATCTTCACCATCTAAATTCCTTGAATCATGAAACTTATTTTGTGTACCAATTACAAGGCCACACCTAAAAAACTTAACATGAATCCTCTCAAAATAATCTCCTTCATTGATCTCACAAATATTAGTCCTTGATTATTTATCCCTCAAATCTATAAATAGCTCGACATATGAAATATCTTCAAGATTTTTGAATGTAATATCATGTCATGCTCCTAGTTTAAACAGTAATATCCTATCCTTCATTACATTATATCCACATTTTGTGTGCATGAAAAGAAACTTTTAATCAAATATTTGTTTTAATTTATCATCTTTTATACTTAATCTCTTACCTCAATTACATCAATATCTATTTGTTCACAATTAAATATTAATCATGCCTAGCTAAATTACTTTTAAAATGACAACTTTAATAAAATATTTAATTTTCAACCCTCCCATGCAAGTAGTTAACGACCATCAATTATCGTTTTGATTGGTACCCTAATATTAACATCACTATTATTACACTATCACAAACACCTATTGACTAACATGATATCAAGACAATATATCAACACTACTAAATAGTGGGCCCCACCTATTATTCTAAGAAAAAATCCAAAGTTCAGCCTTAGGGAGCACAACCTTATACCTATACTCTTTTCAAAAATTGAATTCTTTTAAGTTTGTTGTTTGTTTTTAGAGAACACTATTCTTCATTTAAGTTTTTCCCTAAAGAAATTTATGCCTTCACCCCAATGTTCATCAAACTTCAAAAATTTGTAAGTAAATTGTAACACCCCATCCAGGAACCCAATAGAATTTAACCGAACATGATACTGAGTTGATGAAATAATTTTATTAATGTTTAAACAATATATATGTTGAAGCAAGAACAAACATAAGTTAACTACTAAGTAAACTACACTACTAAGTACAACCATATAGTAAACTTCAACATAAAAATATATTGTAACTGCATCACAAGATACATCATCATATTAATGTAAACATAGATACAACTTAAATATAAAAATAATATAAAAATCTCATTTATTAATTACTAAATTTACTAATTAACATATTAATTAATTTCATAATTAATTAATGTATATATATTAATTAATTTTTTATTAAATAATAAAAAAATAAAATTGCAACTAACTAAAACAAACTAAAAAAAACATAAAACAAGGGGGCCTCGTGGGTGGTCCCCACAGGCCCCACACTGCGGTACTACAATCTACTGTGGTCGCAGTTACTATGGGCCCCACAATCACTATGAGTTGCCGCAGTGTACTACGGTTTGGCCACCGCAGCAACTCATGGTTGGGGGTGGTGGGGGTTGGTGGTGTCGCCACCTCCCAACCTATTAGATTTGTTTGTATTATATTCTTTTAAGTTGTATATTTTCTTACACTAATATGATGATGTATTTTGTGATGAAGTTACAATATATTTGTATGTTGAAGTTTAATTTATGGTTGTACTTTGTAGTTTAGTTAACATTGTAAGAAACACTACATCTTGGAACCCTTGGGATGGTTAACTAGATTTGTGTACTTTAATATTATCTTCTAACTTATGTTTGTACTTACTTCAGCATATGTATTGTTTAAACATTTTTAAAAAAATATTTCATCAACTTAGTATCATGTTAGGTTAATTTCTCTTGGGTTCCCAGATGAGGCATTACACAAATATTCACCAATCAAAAGATTTAGTATTGTCACTAGAAGTGATTTTATCAAAATAACTAGATATTACCAATGGGAAGTAAAACTTATTACACTTCCGACACCTTTTCCAAGGCAATAATCTCTAAGTGTCGAGATGGGAAAATGGGTTCTTATTATTGTGGAAATTTATTTGCATATCCAATTGACAATACTATAAGGAATTTGAATTAACCAACCAATTCACAAAACTGTTAGGAATTTGAATTAACCAAGTATTCCGTTGAATGCAATGAAAAAAGAAATTGTCCATTCTTCAAATTATCTATATCATCTAACCAACTTGTAACGAAGTCTTTTCAAAATCAAAAATTGTAAGCTCCTTATCATAAGATGAATTTTTACAACGAAGACTATGCTAACTTCCAAACAATGATAAGGGAAAAAATTTAAATGGTACTACCAATGACCACCCCTGATTCATGTGCCCTAGTAGGGGAGAAGTTTATGCATCTCAAGACTTAAGAACAAGATTGAACTACATCCCTACGCTAAGGGATTTTTAATTGCATCCTTCCAATCGAAGCTAATAAGCAAATGCTAGAGGGTAATGTTTGGATGTGGAAATAACACTCCCTCAAATAGTGGTTTACCTCCAACTTTTTAACAGAATCCTTAAGTATTATGCATAAATGGGTTAGACTACCCAATCTCCCTCTCTATTTTCAAAAAGCATAATTGGCAATTCTCTTGGTTAATTTTTACAAAAGGATGCAACATGATCAAACTTTATACTTCTACTAGCATCATGGAAAACCACGCCTCCAAAGAACTAGATATTACTTGCATGTTGGGCACAAACAATGGTCTCAAAAATTCAAACTATGAAGCTCTTCCTTTTTGTCCCAATACATATTTTGCTTCTAGATACCTTGTTTCAAAGTGCTCTCATTCTCATTGCAAGAATGGTGAGGCAACTTGATGGAGGATTATTTTCCATTATCATTTGATTATCAATGATTGTGATACTGGCGTTGATAAGCCTGTGTTGGCCCTTTCCCCTAAGGCTACCAAGACTTCAAAGATTTCTCTTTATGGATTGTCTTCTCAAGGCCCAATATTGTCCACTCCACCTTTGTGATCCTGCTTCTAGATATAGAGTCTATCGATCCTCTATTCTATAAGAGGTTTCAATGTAACTTTCAACACTTCTTTTTACTTATGTGGCAACCTAATTTGGGTCTTTAGCACAGGCTAAACCTTCCTTCACCCTGTGTTCTAAGCCTTTAGAGGATGGTGTAATGTAAAAGATTGTTCAAAGGAAGATAGGTCTTCCCAAGTCCTTCACAAAGGAAGAGGGGTCTTCCTAAGTATGTTTGTGCTTCCCACACCTAGGTCAGATGCACTTGAAATGCTCGGACAAAGCCTGGGGCTATGTAGGTTGATGGTTGTCCAAGTCTCTTTTGTTCGGCAGCTATGTTGCAACCTTATTGTACAAGGAATATGATGTAAAGATTGATGACCTTTCAAAACATGTTCATCTATGAGTCAATTGTGCTTTCACTAATATCTCACCTGTTGTTTTTATTTTCCAAGGCTCTTTCAAACCCTATTCTTGTACCCCTTCAATAAAATAAAAAACTTGCAATACAATGATTTCCATTTTCATACCAATCTTAGAGACAAATTTACTCGACAACTATGATAGCCATAATCATACAGATCTTTTATTTCTGAATCATCATTTATCCAATAGCTTAAGAAAAACAGCATTCTACTTTGACAATAGAAGCAATTAAAATTGTAGTGTTAGAAATGTCCACAAATGTAACATCCTACAACATAAGAGTGGGGTGTATAGATTTTATTCACAAGGTCTAAAGTTTGAATGCTAATAAATTAATTGTGTATGTTTTTTAATATTAAAAAGCAGCCTAACAAGGGGGTTGACCCTTACATAAACAAGAACTGAAGGTGGAAAATCATGCCATCAACATCACATAGACAACACAACAGATGTTGACTAGAAAGACAAAACACAAAGCACAACGGCTAGAAGCCCTTCACATAAAAGGCCAAACTCACTACACGAGAAGATGAGGGAGTTTAAATAACAATTCTTCCTACGTCGTCGAACGACTATCCCAGCAATGCTATCGTTAGGCTCCCTGACAAAGGAAACTATGTTGGGGCAACTGTTAGCACAAAGGCTAGAGTGTTAAGGAGGCTAAGCAGTGTTAGCAGGATGTTGCAAAACCAAAGCAGTAATAGTAGGATTAGAATGAACCGCAAAACTAGAGGGGGTTGCGCCTAAAGTAACAGGTGCAACATCTAGGGTTGCGACAAGTGCAAGAATTTGAAGAGCAACAAAACCCTGGTTACGATCAACTGCATGCACAATGTCCAGATTTACAGTAGGGGTCTCCTCTTCATCTACAGACCATGCATCCTTAGAGGAAGAATTTGAAAGAGAATCAGAAGCGTGAACCGTCATATGATCAACACTAGCATCCCTCCACCAAGTAGCAGCACCCTTACGAACGCATAAGAGCGCAATCAAAGGTCAGGTGCCCAGTGCAAAAACATCATCAACAATGAAAGAGAAGGCCCTCATAATCCAACAGTTGAGTCGACATCCCCAGAAAGTGGAGTGGAGATATCTATATCAACCAAAATGGTGGAGAAAGTAAAGTGGCCCAATGTAGCACAAGCTTCATCCACCTTCAAGAAATGGCCAAGAGTGTTACCAATGGCCTCAAAGCAAGACATCTAGAAATAGAGTGGGAGATAAGGAAGGCAAACTCATACTGACTACACATTGAGTGGTTCAATAAGAGGGTTGAAAGATGATGTCCAAGGTTTGGCAAAAAGGGAATGATTCCCCCAAACCCATGACTTGTTCAAAATCAACTCGCAATCAACAAAAGAGGGAAATAATGCAATAAAAAACCCCTTTGCACAAGGGTAGAGCTCAATATCACAAGAAACTAAGGATCTCCAAGAACTAGTTACCCAACAATGCAAATTCGAAAGAGAGGGCCAGAGGTCCAAGAATCTACAAACCAATCCCTTGCGCTAGTAGAAATCCACGTTGTATATTACATCTAAGTCGCAAATCACCACAGGGGAGGCTTTGGCTGAGGCAATAGGCCCAGCTTTCACCTTTCAAGGAATTGGAGAAGCAAATTTGGTTACAAGTGTAGCTTCTTCCACTATTAGCAGTAGATTTTTGGGGGGAACCCCATCCTCAACAGTTCCTAGGCCAGAACCGCCAAAGCCCGAAGCAGATGTCCCACCTTCAGCCAGAACATCCCCATCACCAACAAAGGAAAGAGTCAATCCAGCAACCGACAAACCAAGGACAATCGTCGACAGAGAGGATACCACAAGCATGTGAGAGGCTTGACAAGTAGAAATAAGGGCCGCTGGCAACACCCATATGAGGACCAGAGGAAACAACAGCAGTGTCAAACCCACCATAAGCAGAGGCCCCAATGACACCCTCCGAAGGAGCAAGGCCCCCAACAGTGCCCAACGGTGGCGAAACTTGTAGAAAGACGAGTGGCCGAGTTGTCCATAGGAGACTTTTCAAATTCCGATAAAATTTCAGGATAAGATAAGACATTTTAATTGTGTATGTTGTTTTTAAAGCTTTCATAAATAAGATAAAATTTCAGAATAATTACATCATAAACTGCTTCACAGTACATAGAAATGTGGTTGTGTTTCAAGCATTGTACATCTGGCCCAAATAATCAAGTTCATTGAAAATAAAGTTCATATATGAAAAGATAGTGTACAATCCCGCAATTCATATCATTATGAGTTTCTAGGTTTTATTACCCAATTCTTCATTTATTTCAAGTCATTCAAATATCAACTAGAAATTGCTTGAACATCATAATTTACTTGTAAATATTTGCTCTAGAACAAAATTGCAACAACAAAAAATATAGAGAAGCATTCAATATTTGATAAAACATCTGGGCCTGTGAACATGAACAAGTGTAAAGGAACTAGGTCAACCTTGGATGTGTGACATTCCTGTGGAAGCGGGACAAATATTGGTAAGTCCTAACAGTTTTCCAACAGTCTAATACAAGGATTGTAGCCTAAATCTGCTTGGCAAACAGCCAACATGAATGTTTGTATTTTAAATTTAGATCTTGCATAATCTATGCACACTGAAAATGCTTTCACAATCAGAAGAGCCATAAGACCACAAAACATAAATATTTATTTTCTCTTTAGTTCTTCAAACATCATCGCCTTTCTTCTGTTTTCTCATATCTGTAGGAATTTTTGAGTTGTGACTGAGTAGTTTGACACATTCTGGTATACATCTAGCACATTGAATGTGATAAAAACAAAATTTGGACACAAATCAATTCCACCTAACGTTAACAGGGCATAAATTGACTAGTCCCATATATTCTGCATTGTTACATTCTATAGGTATACAGTCCCGTAAGTGAATCAAACATCACAATGTTGGCAAGTACCACTATAGCCTGAATACCTTGGTCATAAAATAAAATTGACAATTCAAGAGAGTCATTTACACCAAAATGTCTATCAACAAAAAGGCCTAACTGCCTTGTTTTCAATTAATGCAAAAACAGGTTTTAGAGGGACCCGAAACCCTTTACATATCAGAGAAGGGATGGAGCATTATAAACCCAGAATAAACAAAACACTACTGGGAAACCAGCAGACCCCACAAAGACTTAAGATACAGCAGAAGTCCATCATACCAAAAATGTTGGAGAACCAGCAGACCACCCAACTACCAACTAACAACCAGCAAAACTAAAGGAGCAACCAGCATAAAACAAAATAGGAAAGCACACCCAGCAAGACTAGGCAAGGTCCTTAAGGGACATTGCAACCTAACTGCCTAGTTATTTTAAAGTAGCAGCGAGAAATTCTTTACTCGGAAAAAACAAATACATGTATCCTCACTGTTCTTGTGCCTCCCTATCTGCAATAGGTCAAAAAATATAGATTCCAGATATGATGTGAACTGTCAAAATATCAGCATATATGCCAAAATTTATACATTTATATCAGAGATTTCTGAAAAGAAATGGAATCTGACCTAGGATTGTGTGAAATCAAACAAGAGGTCCCTACTAATAGGGAAGGACAGTAAATGCGCAAGTAATCAAAACACCAAAATCTGCTGCTGAAATTATACAAGAAATTTCTGTTTTAAATATAATTAATTCCTTAGTGCCAAGAGTTGTTTGCCTCAGAATAACATCAAATTAATTATTCATGTACAACAATGTCACTCATGACATCTGCAGAATTTTGACAGATTGGGTGAAGCTGTTCTACTCATAGCTAACAATTTTTGCAGAAGTCCAATGTCTCCAAGGAATATTCAATTCAATTTCTCTTGACACCAATACTTCTAACAATAGAAAACCTGCTAGATCAGAAAGTGTTCAGGCTTACATGATTTTTATCAGAGAAAAATGAGATGTGAATCAACAATGCACGCATCTATGAACAAATTATTAGCTCTTATGCTGTCAAAATTGCAACTCTCATTAGCATGTGATAAACATCCATTCAGAAAAGGGCTTAACAATGTCCTAGAGAAAAAAGACAATAAGAAGCTACAACAAAGCCACTCTCACCCCAGCTTTTCAAGCTCTAAAAATGAAGAATAGCAGCTGATTGGCACACTAAGAGTTAAATTTTAATTTAGAGAGAAAGAAGCCAAATCCCACTCCATATTGATGAGGCCTTTGAAAACGTGAACAGTTCCTTTGTTATCATAAGTTACTGCTGTGCTCTAGCATCACTGAAAATGATGCGAAGCAAAAAAAAATCTGGATCTGCATCAAGAAGATGGATGAAACACTCATATTTCTCAGAATCTGGTGCACTCAGATGTGAAGAGAGAGGTCAGCACCTTCACTGATTATCGATGAATAATAATCGGTGCAAAAACTAAAGTAGAAAACCTGGAACCTCTGAAATGTAGAACCACCCCCACCATCGTCCGTGTGAGGCTAAATTATCTTTTCAAATGTAACAAGTGATTGGACTGAGATCCATCATCATAGTTTTAAGGCAACCTCTTTGATAGATGCTAGAAACTGAACTGATTTATTTGCTATGGTGGCTAGCTCAACAAGTTTGAAGAGATTCTTCTGGGGCCGAAATTTTTAATGCTTTCAGATCAACTATATTACCATTTACAGAGTTTGGCAATGCATCAATGGACTGGTTTTGACTTTTCTCCAGATGTCCATTGTCTTCATTCCCACAAATCTTGCTATTGACTGATCCAAGAACAGCAGAACTCTTGACACCCATAAAATATGTTGAGAAAGGAAACATGTCTGCACAACGCAATCTCCATCCTACAAAACCAATAAAGAAAAAGCCATTATTAAATACACCATTGAAAACACTCATATCCTATACTTTTGTAGTATCTAAGATCCTAAATAGAAGTGTGAAACAGTAAATGCCTTTCAGAGAGGCAACAATATGAGTTGAAGTACTTGAATGCTGTACTAGATTCGTTCTGATTCTCTACCAAATTTACACATAAATTATGTAGCACAATATTATCAGATCCAGGGAAGCTAATTAAATTACTTCAGGTTAGCTATTTTTTATTTCTACAGTCTACTGTTTGTAGTTAACTGAATAATCATGTAGACAAAACCTGAATGTTGAAGTTTACATTCAACAATCTTTACTAGAATCCAAACTTGATATATACAATTAACGCAAACAACTACTTTGGAAGAGGCACTAAATATCAAGTTCATCCAACTAATGATGGAACCAGGCCCTCATGGTAGTGCCATCATGATGAAACCTAAGATTTGGCTCTGACAAGACCCAAGTTCAAGCGTCACAGGATGTGTGGCAATTTCAGGTGGGAAATCTATGAAGCGCCTTCAGGTGACCCAGCCAGATCACACCACCTGTGCTTTCTGTGAAGCCAGTGATCATTAATGAGGACATATATCATACCTCCCGACAATGATGCTAGGGTTTCTCATACATTATGTATGGTATGTTTGGCATCTGGAGCAATTCAGATTGAATTCATTTGAATGGAGGTCAATTTTTCCCCCAAATGTTCAAGTTTCCCCATAACCTTTTGCCGTTCTCTCCTTTCATTTTGGTGCTTTAGCTGGCTCGTTAAATTTTGTCAATTCCTTGTCACAGGCCTATGCCCTGTTCCCTTGAGAAAATCTTATCCCAACTTGGCTTCAGGTCAAGATATATCCTAACATCCCTAAATAATTGCTCATTTGGTTGAGGTTGATATAAGATCCATATCTACCCATCTGACTAATAAACACACTCCTGTGATCTTATCTTCCCTTTCACCTACATAGATTACTTGCATCGGAGGCATCTTGCTTCTTCAAGTATTGGACACTGAACCATAACAAAAGGCTGTCAAAACAATCTTACAATCAGTTGCCTAGCTTGGTTAGCATCTCTCCCAGCATCCACTGCATTCATTTTTTCAATATTTCCCATTTCTTTGCTCAATACACTCAGATTCCCTCTATGGGCCCTTTTTTCACATAGTCAAGGACAAAACAAAATTGCAGAAGAGTAATAGGCATACAGAAGACAACTTGAACTCTGTCAACATCACAAGTCATACTTTTTTTTATATTTCCTGGCAATATAAGTCTGATCCTTGTTACTCTTTGTTCATCTTTGATTTTTCTATAGTTCCTTATGGATAGGACGTAACTTATTTAAATGATAAATCACTTGGCATGCTAACTGGAAGACAAACTATCGTGGTTGCCAAATTAAATGTAAAGTTAAAAAAAAAACACATATTTTTACTTTCAAATTATTATAGTTTATTTCAGCTTCTATTCATAATTCTTTCTTGTCTTAACCCTCCAAGATCCATTCTATGTACCTTGTTGTCTTCACCAGCCAAATGAAGAATAACTGGATTCTCCACTTTGCAAACAACTGGACAAACAGGTTAATAACTAAATCTCATTGATTCATTTTGACAACACCAAGCCATGGCAAAGTTTCAGCACTTACCTTTCAGTCTAGATTCACTTCACCAGAAGTTAATATGACTGATTGATTTAGTCTAACCCACACACCAGTGCATAAACCCATTTAGAGTAGTTTGTTTCCCTTCTACCCATGGTACAGTGCACCAAAATATCAGCAAGCTTAAGTCCAAGCAGGCCCAAACAAGGCCTCAAAGTCTGTGCCAAGTCAAAGCCAGCTAACACTTTTCCTCTTAGTTGCCGATTCGGGTTCGGGGACGGATTCGGGTTCACGAATCCGGTTCGTGGATTCGTGAAAAAAAAAATTCCCGTTTTGGATTCGTGAGGATTCGTGAGTATATATATATATATATATATATATATATATATATATATATATATGCATTATAAATTTATATATCAAAAAATATAAGAGAAATATACTTAATTCTAAAACTAAATCATTTCATACTATGAGTATGAATCTATGATGCTTGATCATTAAAACTTCAAATAGCATACTTGATCATTGATCTATGATTCTATGTTGACAATTCTAAAGAAAATCAGCACATTGAATTATATTACTGAATTACAAAATGACATTTCAAAATATTGTTCATTAAAGTTTGAGACATGATTCAATGTTCAATGGTTCATCAATCAAATGGATTATCAAAAAAACTGGATCAATGGGGTCTCCAGTAGCTGCAAGTGTTTGATCAAAATCATCATTAATGGAACCCAAAGTTCCACTAGCACTAGAGGGTGCTGTCTCATCATCATCATCATCACCATCATAATCCACATCAGCCAAAGTGCTTCTAGCAAGATCGTGAATGGTCATATCTAGGTCAGCAGATTCAGGTGCTACATCCCAAAGCTTCGTTGGCCCCTTCTTGTACTTTGGATCCTTCCGTGATAGGAGACGCAAGTTGTTGTGAACATACACCAAATCTTCTGCTTTTTTTGCAGCCAACCGGTTACGCTTGACTGAGTGGATAAAGGAGTAAGTACTCCAATTCCGCTCAGCGGCAGAAGAGCTCGCAACCTAGAGAGAAAACCAACAAAATTAAAAAAATACAAAATAAATTGAAGAGCGTTAAGTATTAAATTCTACAATGCAAGTGACAAAACAAAAAGAAAAAAAAAGTTAAACCTTAAAAACTTACTTGTGATAGAATCTTAATCGCAAGAGGTTGGAGGTATAGATAATCTTGCCCATGAAGATACCACCATGTAACAGCATCCATTTTGCTTTGGTCATTGATAGCAGTAGGGTGGAGATCTCTTCCTGAGATAAATGATCCAAATTCTCTCCTAACACTTACCCCAATATCTGGATCACGGAAGATTTTATCAAATGCCTTCTTATACCCACTGGCAACCTCAGCATCTCTATATGGTGCCACTCTACCTGGAATACCAAGTACTTGTGCGCTATAGTACCTAGGAGAAAGAGCATATGCTAGGAGGTGCAATGGTGTGGTCATCTTGTTCCAACGATGAAGAACCATTGCTTCCACCTTTTTGTATAAGGTGTCCTCAGGATCATTCTCTCTCCTATGTATGACCTGGGATATCAAATGAAGTTCATGTAAGTAATCATTATGTCAATTTTGAATTTAAATAACTCTCAATAAACAAAGATAAAGGAATGTATTAAATTTATAACTTACCATTTTTATCTTCTACAACATTGTGTCCATGCTATCATAGATATCCCCCAAGCATGGTAAATCAGTGTCGGCAAATCGAAGCATAGACATGATGGGATCAGTGAATTCCAAGACATACTCCACACGAGTCCACCAATCATCATCTAATACCAATGCCTTCACCTTTTGGGCCCTGACTGTACTGGACTGCTTCCAGATGCTCCATTGGTTACTAATAACCATTTGTGATAAGGCCTCCTTCACCTTGACAAGCCGTCTCAACACAATTGTGTGAGAGGCAAACCGGGTTTCAGCCACCTAAAACATGTTAGTAGAAAGTTAAAACATGACATAAAAATTATAAAATGATAAATGAAACTAAATAAGTTATAAATTAAATTTTAAAATTTACCTTCAACAATTCCAATTTTGAGTAAGTTCTGAAAATTGCTTGTGACATATGGTGATTTGTCACAAACATTTGAATCTCCTCACCCTCCTCATACACCTGTTTCACCCAGTCTATTTCGGTGCCAATTGCCTTCATCACTAGATTGAGAGAATGGACGGTGCACGGTGTCCAAAAGATGTGATCATATCTAGCCTCTATCAAAGCACCTGCAGCCTCGCAAACTTTTGCATTGTCCATAATTACTTGGACAACATTGTGATGACCCACGGACTCTATGGATTCACTGAGAATCTGGGCAATGAACTCTGCATTTTTAAGTTCGCCTTCACAGTCAACCGCCTTCAAAAACATTGACCCCTTGGAGGATACAGCAATTACATTAATTAAAGGATGGTTTTTACAATCTTTCCATCCATCTGAAACAATAGACACACCTGATTGAATCCAAGAATCTCTTATTGGTTGTAGTAGGTGCTCTACATTTTTTCTCTCATTTTGTAATATGGTGGTGCGCAACTTTTCATATTTAAGGCCACGGTAACCAGAAGGTGCTTCATTTATTCCTTCACACATGTCACTAAAATAAGGTGATCTCACAAAGTTGAATGGAATACCATTTGCAAAGAGGCAACGTCCAACTTTGGCATCAGCAATTTCTCTTAATTCAATTTGAAATCCTCTCTCTAATGGGCCTCTCTTGCGGGGGGTGTTGTGTGGTTGATCTACATCTTCATCCCTAGAAGGCATAGGCAAGAATGGATGTGATCTAGATTGCATTTGAGTGGGTGGCTGCATTGTTTTCTGTTTACTGGTATAAGAAACTTGTTTCCCTTTTGCACATATTCTGTCAGCTTCTTCTTGTTCTTTTACCAAAGCTGCTATTTGTGCAGCTAGCAATCCCTTCTTATCTTCCCCCTCACACATGTTAATCCCTTGACCCGCAGGGCCTAAAAGATGATATTTTACCCGAGAGTAGGAGCTTCTATATTGTATTTTGCAAAAATTACATTTCCATACATACCCCCCACCTCCAACACATTGAGAAATTCTTGTGGTGTGTCTCCACAAAGGAGACCCTTTATCAATTTTAAATCTTTGAGATCCCTCCCCACCCACTGAACCTTGACTACTCATTGTTGCAATCTATAACAAAAATGAAAAAAGAAAACTTCAAAACTTATACAAAATGAAAACTTATACTTCAAGAATCAAAACTTATCAAAAAAACTTGAGAATATGGTTCAAATGCATACCTTAGTCACTCAAATAGACTGAATAGTGCTTCTTGGAAGGTGTTTGTCACTCCACAATCGAGCTCCTTCGAATTCAATCACCTCACTTCAAGCTTGCATGAATGAGAGAGCAAAATGAGAGAGAATAATAAAGAGCACAATGAGAAATAAAATGTGTTTGGAGACTCATAAAAGGGGTCGTTTTAGGGTTAGAAGTAAAAAAAATAATATAAAAATGTCTTTTTGAAGTCATTGTTTGACTTTTCAAGTTGCAAAAGCCGCGGGTCCTTGAGGATTCGCGCAGATCCGCGCAAGATCCTCTTGGATCTGCTCGGATCCTCCCGAGTCCGTGACGGATCCGGGCAGGGTCCGGACCAAACCCTGTGGATCCGTCCGGATCCGCGGCTCGCGGATCCGGACGGATCCACAAGGTTTGGTCCGGACCCTGCCCGGATCCAACGCGAATCCGGACCCGGATCCGGCCTTGCCAAGTCGAATCCGGCAACTAAGCTTTTCCTTATAGAAACTTTCAGGATATCATTTTTGGGAATTATTTATAGTGTTTTACATTTGAGTTTAAGCCAGGTTTTTGTCCATGTCCAAATCAAAATAGAAAATGAACCAGCCCAGTTTTTGTTAATTTACATCCATCTTGACTTCAGTGCCTAAACAATTCAACAAATCTAATATCAAAACATAGAAATAGTTTCGCATCTATTTATTTGAATTTCACTTCCGATTTTCCCATCAGGCTGTGTACAAGGAAAAGAAAATCGGGAGGAAATTGTCTAGACTCTAATCCATTAAGCGTAAGTCGCCAAAAACACATTAAACCTAAGTCGCCAAAAACACACAACTAGTCAGGAAACTCATGAATTGGTAATGCTGGCATTTTTCTGACCCAAGAAATCACATCTTAATAAAATCAATCATTAACCCATATTTTCCTGACTCATTTAAATCATGAACAGCATTTTTCTGTGATTTTCAACGTTGTTCCTCTAATTTTTGCTAGGTTCACAGTTTGTATTGTTAGTAGGCGGAACAAATTTGGCATTTGTCATTTTCATATTTAGGAGGTATTTTTGGGGTCATGACACAGTTAAGGGAGATATTGGTGCCAACAAGTTAATCATTTGTTTCTCTGCAACTTAGATTGCACCCATTGTTTCTATTCAATTCTTCAACTGTATGGTGCTAAAACAAAACATCTGTATTTGCCAAATCTGTCACAAATATTAGTTTAGAAGTTTATTACAAAAGTTCTGCTACTAAACTAAATATTTGTGTCCGTCAAAACATATAATAAGAAGTTTTGACGTATTTTCTGAGCCTATATTTGCATACTTTTTTCTACAAATTAAACCTATTGATATATAAATCCATGTTTAATATGCTACCAAGCTACTTCAGATATTTTATGTGCACTGTTCTCATTATATTGTGAATGTAGCACATAAAATTTTAAAACTTTCTATATGTGACCTAGTTTAAAACTTTCTAGATGCTCCTTAAGTGTCTTGAAAAACATTTAGTTCGGTGTTGTTTCAATTCTCTAAATGATGTTGAACCTTCCTGTTAATAAGTTTTATATCGCTGATTATGGAGGAAGATTTCTCAAGGGATAAATTGGTAAATGAGATAAAAGAGAAGATCAGTAATCAGAACCCTTTATCTCCTCTTGAATTTTATTGTATTATTTTCAATTACTAGAATTTGAGCAATTCCTTGCTATTTCCCTTTTAAGGAAAACATACGAAATGGTCCCATCATGTTTGACCTCCTACTTCATAGTATACAAGGGAAATAGATTTCCTGGGCTTGGAGATGGGCAAGAAATAGTCCCATGATGATATACAAGCTATCTTCATTATTAGAGGCTTTGAAGAACAATTTTCCCATTCTATTGATGCACCCAGCGATAATTTGCAGATATCTCTGCTGCTTCGCCTGTTATAAATTAAACTCAGAAAGGTGTATTTAGAACTTTGTAGTTTTGAATTAGTTTCATTTCAGGGCAAGAAAAAGTGCTTGTGTTATTTTCAACACTAGTCAGTCTTTGATTTAGTCTATTGCAACAAATATTTCTTCATTTTTGAGAAATCCTTGTACTGCAACAAAATTTCTTCAATGCTGATTCCTAGTATAAGAATGTTTTAACTGTTACATTTAATGTACTTTGTATGCTCCAAGAGTACTTGCAGTCATGTTCGCAATAATGAGACAATCCAGCTATTCAAAGCTGTATATTTTGCAAATAACAGCAGAAATAAAATTAGTTGAAAACGCAAAAGCAATTTCCTTCTTATTTCAAACATTCAATATAACCAATACACACTTTCAAAAGCTAGTAACAAAATCATTCCTTATTTAACTTGCATGTGAGAAACTGAATTTAAATGTTTTTACAAATTTGATTAGGGACTTTGTGTAGGCAAATTGCACATCAGCCTCTTGTGCTACCAAGGTCAAATGGTCAATGGAGGCATATATTGCTTCAGATGGCATTTCGCAAAGGAGCCAAGACATTGCACCACTATTTGCCCAAAGTGTCTTACAAATGTCACATATCAAGTGAAACATGCTTTTCAAGCAAATTCTGACATTAAGACAAAACAATGCAAGAACTGATAGAAAAGTTGCTTCTAATGCTATAAATACTATGGTCAATCCTTTGAATGACACAACTAATACACAAGACTGTTTCAAAAATCTAAACCATCACCTACTTCTACAACACATAGCCCAAACACAAGTGGAGAAAACACTTCACTCTTCATTTGCACCTTATACTACACCAGGATTACAAACCACTCTGAATAACAAAGTCCACATGAAGGTGAAGAAGGCGACTGCAAATTTCTAGTACTACCCTAGCCTAGCATTCAATGCTGCAAGGTCTCCACACTAGTAAGGTATGGTGGATACTATTGTGAGTCCTCAGTTCAAAACCCTATTTGAGCATCAATTAGAGATATTGGTAAAGTATTAAGGATTGATATACTCATCAATGTTAAAGATATTAAAGAGCATCAATTAGAGCAAAAAAAGACTGGATGCACCATAATGATCTCTTGTAATATTGCCACAATCTTCGTGAAATCTATAGATGCATCAGATAGGATCAAATATGTCGCTGCATTGTTTGAATTGTTTGATGAAGGGGTCATGGATGTAAGGCCACCAAACGCAGTTTAGTTAATTACTAACAATATTATTGCTAGGAGACTCTTGATGTACAAGTATACCTTTGTGCTTTTTAACCCATGTGTGGCACATTGCCTTGATCTAGCACTGCAAGGACATTGAAAACTTGAAAGCATTACAGAGGTATTGTAAAAGGATTGCACCAAAGTTACATAAGGACGTGTCCCCAGTCCCCAAACCCCCTGTCCCCTCAGCGTTTCCGGGACTGCAGGACGCAAAGGGGACATCCCCCTCCTGTCCAAAATGAGCAGAAAATTGCCGAAACAGTCGTAAACATCCCCTGCCGTTTGGGGACAGCAAAAACGTCCCTTGGCCATCCCGGGGATGGCTGGCCATCCCCAAATGGCAGAGAATGCTTCCAACATTCAAAAAACATTAAAAAACAACTTGTCATCAAAAGTTGCACATACAAACTACATTGGAACAAGTTTAACAATCTGTAGATATTTTATATTGGGTTGAATTTTCTGAGGACCCAAATTTGTGAATCTCAAATATGGATCACACTTTGAACTTCTTTATCAAACTCTGAACAATTTACTCATTAAGAAATGTTTTCTGTAAGCAATCATTCAGAGGCCACATTATTGGCCAAAAAAACCAACACAAGTCAAGAAGACACCAAAGTACAAACAAATCCAAGTGGACTTTGACATTAACTAATGGTTCTAAGCTAGCATTAAGTTCAATCTATGTTTCATGCATGCATCAAAGTGTTGGAGTTGCAGGCTTACTTTGTGTCTCAGACAAGACATTTTCTGATTTCACCATAAATGGTGCCATTAAAAGTTATATAGAACATAAAAATACATATAATATATTAATATATTTTGAAAAATTTACACACATAAATATATATATTTTTAGAGTTTGTATACTGCCGTAGCCATTTTTGGCCCTCTAGGAAACATCCTGGAAAAGCATCCCCTGCCATCCCCCGTCTCTATCCCCGAAACATTGTGGAACATAGGCTTGCACAGTTACCAAGTTCTCTACAATCACACAATAGTGTTATATGTGAAATGCTCCATTATAGAGGGCAAGTAGCTCATTCAAACATAGGTGACAAAATTTTCTATGCACATCCTTGCATTGCAGACTCTTTGTCAAGAAAATAAATTTGATGTAGATGTTCATTTCAAATAGGTGGATAGAGTCTAGCTTCACAAATTAAGTGGATGGCAAAGCTAGGACAAAATACATTTATTTTAAAGTTTTTGAGATGCAACTAAACAAGTTCTCAATTTTTTAAAAACCTATGGTAAAAAGTTTTGGGGCAAGCTAACAAGGAAAAGTACAGATGCAGTCAAGGACAGAGAAACCTACAAGAGATCAGTCCAATCCTTGCAACCAACACAACACAATGGAAACCACAAGCCAAGATGGAGAGAAATGAAAGATTAGCCTTCAATTATTATCAAAAAAATTAGTTACAACAGATCTGCAACATGCAGTCTTACATGCCAAGCATACATGCCTAATTATTATCAGTAACCCCTTCCAAACCCTAGCCAAACAACGGCCAAAATAATCTTATGAAAATTACCTATCCGTTAGGAATAAGTCCATAAGCTTATATAGCCAATACAATCATAGGCCGGCCCAGAAAAGATCACATTTCCTAATACTAGAGAAAACATGTCACAACAAATAGGTCGGCTCCCAAATCATTTGGACCAACCTCCAAGAAAGAAAATAAGAGATGCGATCCAAGAAGAATGTCGGCCTCAAACATATCAATGAATTGGCATGATTGCAACCGGAGATTCCAATCAGTAGATCCGAAAATCAATCGGTGAACACAAAGACTAACTGGAAAAAGAACATGACGATCCCGCAAAGAATCTACAATAACTCTCGCGCGATGAATCCCAATGAGGTGCGATCATAGGATAATGTTCAGGACGAAGCCACGAACACACTGTAGCAACCACAACTCAAAAAAAGTATAGATCGACCGCAACTCGAAACACTAGATTGATCAACAGGAAACTAGATATTTTTTTGGTTGATGCAAGATTGCTTAGATCCCAAAATGCTCCAACATCAAACACCAGGGGTAATTGAAAAGTGAGCCTCTCACTTTGTTGGGGCCAAAGGAAAACCAAAGTGGTCAACCTCAGCCTGAGAAATCCATGATTAACCCTCAACTGGTTTGTCCTTCCATTTGACAAGGTATTCCATATACTGTTTACCTCTTGTACTCTTACCGACTCTACTATCCAAAACCTGCTCTATCTAATCTTTCTACTTCTTAGGATATTGTTGTCCAACATCTGACTCATCAATGCTACTGCCATCTGATTCATGACAGTGATACAAGTCTGCAACATTGAATATCGGTGATATATCCATATCATCCGGCAATTCCACTTCATATGCATTCCCTAAATCAAATCTCCTCAAGATCTTACAAGTACGAACAGGAAACCTACCCTTCTACAAGTAAACCATAACTTCATCTCCCACTTGAAATTCCCTATGTCTCCTCTTCATGTCAGCCCTCCTCTTATAAGCTTGATTCATTTCCTCCAAATGATGTCTCACTCCATGCAATGATTTCATAATCTCAGAAAATTCCTATCCTTCGGCACTCTTCTAATTTCATGATTAATGTCCCTTAATTATGCTACTCCCTTAGGATTAAACCCAATATCCACTTCAAATGGTGTCTTCCCTGTATTTCTATTTACTGAATTATTATAAGCAAACTCAGCTTGAGGTAAAACTAAATCCCGATTTCTCAGGTTATCGCCAACTAAACACCTCAACAAATTCCCTAAACTCATGTTCACAACCTCTGTTTGTCCATTAGTTTGTGGATGAAAAGTAGAACTGAACTTCAAATCAGCCTTGAATCTCTTCTAAAGTGTCCTCCAAAAATATCCAACAAACCTACTATACCTATTTGAAACAATGCTCTTAGGTAATCCATGTAATCTCACAATCTCCCTGAAAAATAAATCAGCTACATGCACTGCACCAATTGTCTTCCTACAAGGAATAAAATGCGCCATCGCAGAAAATTTGTCTACAACCACAAAGATACAATCATAACCTCTCTATGTTCTCGGCAAACCAAGCACAAAATTCTTACTAATCTCCTCTCAAGGTCTGACCGGTACTGTCAAAGGTGTATACAATCCCACATTCTGACTACTACCTTTGGCAACTTGACATACTTTACATCCCTATACAAAATTCCTCACATACTTTCGAATTTGTGGCCAAAAGTAATTCACTCACTAAGGCTATTGTCTTGTCAATGCCAAAATGTCCTAATAAACCTCCACTATGTTTCTCCTTAATCAAATTATCCCTCATGGAACTTCTAGGTATACATAACTGAGTGCCCCTTAATAACATCCCATCCTTAATGAAATAATCCAACCACTTACTTCTATCTGCAACAACAGGTTCTTTACAAGCTTTCCAAGGTTCACTAAAATCTGGATCTTCTTCATACAATACCTTCAATTCATCAAATCCTAACACTACAATCTTCATTTCAGTCAACAAAGTGCTCCTACTCAAGGCATTAGCAACTTTATTTGACACACCACTCTTATGTTTCAACACAAATGTATAAATTTGCATAAACTCATCCCATATCAAATGTTTTTGATTCAACTTACCTTAGCTACTCAAATACTTCAATGCTTGATGATCAGTATACAATACAAACTCCCTAGGTAACAAATAATGTCTCCATTTCTTTAAGGCCTGAACTATAGCATAAAATTCCTGATCATACACTGAATACCTCCTTTTAGCATTATTCAACTTCTCACTGAAGTAAGTAACATGTCTCCCTTCTTGAATCAAGACAACTCCAATTGCATTTCCACTAGCATAACAATCCACTTGAAATACCTTACTGAAATCAGGTAAAGCTAATACCGGTTGTTCTGTCACCTCTTACTTCAACAATTCAAAACTCCTTTGTGCTCCATGTGTCCATTTGAACTCCTTCCTATCTCCTCTCATAGTTTTAGTCATCGGTCCACAAAATGAACTAAACTTTCTAATGAACTTGCGGTAGAAACTAGCTAACCCATGAAATGATCTTACCTCTCCAACTATCACCGGTACATGCCACTCAACAATGGCTTGCACTTTCTTAGGATCCATCTCCAATCCTTTAGTAGATATTACAAACCCCAAGTATACTAACTCCTCTTTCATGAAAGTACACTTCTTGATGTTTATCAGCAACTTTTCTTCCCTCAACCTCTACAATACTTGTCTAACATGCAACAAATGCTCCTCTTTGCTCTTACTAAAAATCAAGATATCATCCAAGTACACAATGACATACTTACCCAAGAATTTCTTCAAGACTTCATTCATTAACCTCATGAAAGTACTAGGTGCATTAGACAATACAAAAGGCATTACCAACCACTCATACAATCCTTCATTCGTCTTAAATGCAATTTTCCACTCATCACCTTCTCTGATTCTAATCTGATGATATCCACTCTTCTGGTCTATCTTGGTGAAATACTTAGCTCCAATCAAACAATCCATCAAATCATCCATCCTTGGCAAAGGAAACCGATACTTAATTGTTATTATGGTAAAATAATGAATGTGTTATTATACAATGATCATGAATGATCTATATATACAAGATACAAGAGAATGTTTCTAACGAACTTCAAGATAGATTAACGAAAGACCCAAAAAATTTGAAGACACCCAAGAAGAACTCAAAAAACCCAAATAGAATTTGTTGTCAGATTTTGAATCCACTGGCTCAAAAATTGAGGCACAGAAAACGATGCACCCAGGAAAAAAATGCAAGACTAACTCAGTTAAGATCAAGAATCTACAATCAGAATTTTGAGATGACATGGAAAAAGAGAGTTTCGAAAGAAACCCTAGCCGTCTAGAATAACTTTGAAAAAATTGCAGATTGCTTGTAAAAAATGGCGGATTTGCAAAAAAGCCCAAAAACCTAGATGGGTGGGTGAGGAGAAAAAAATGCAAATTTTGAACACACTCAGGGCAAAAAAGCTTCGAAAAACTTGAACTAATAATTTCGAAAAAGAAATTAAAAATTTTCAAAGAGGCCAACAATTTGCTTTGATACCATATTATGGTAAAATAATGAATGTGTTATTATACAATGATCATGAATGATCTATATATACAAGATACAAGAGAATGTTTCTATAATGAACAGGAGAGAGAAAATAGAAACATTCCTGTAGAGTGAAAGAGAAAAATTCAATAACGAACAAAAGGAGATTATGGAAACATTACAAAAAGAGTGTTAGGATTAGGTAATACTGAGAGGAGGGGTGAATCAGTATTACTGCACTTTAATTTGAACTTCAACCAATTATAAATAAACCATAACAATGCTGAAATGAAAAGAACATATAAACACAACACATAACTCATGATACCATGATTTGTTCTCGAGGAAACCCTGGCCAAGGGAAAACCCTAGTGGGGATGATACCCACAACTATGTACTAAAATATTATATCCTTGTTAGGAGATCTAGCCCTGTTAGGAGTTGATTGTTAAAAAGTACATTTCCTTGCTAGAGGAATACAAAACCCTGTTAGGGGATACAAACACCTGCTTAAAGGTGGTGAGCATACAGCTCTTACAATCAAAATACTGTCTCAAAAGATCTCACAAAAATGAACAATACAAGCACTTCTTTTGCTTAGATAGTTCCAATTATAGCTCTGTCACATACTGATCTCGCATCTGCTCTCTGCTTTTAGATTTGCATCTATTACATCATCATTACATCCATACATATCGCTTTAACAAAACACTCTATACTTATACAAAATCTGCCATCCAGTCGGCTTCACAAATACCATACAAAACATAATAATAAATTATGTAAATGATAAACATAGAGTCGGCGATCTTATATTACCAAAGTGTCGGCAATATACTTCATCCATCTGACTTAGCACGTTACCATATCCACTAACCTTGCCTTAATCTTCGCAACTGCTTATGTGCCCTGTTACACTGATTCTCTGTCTTCACATACCTTCAGATCACTATATCTCACAAATCTGATCACCAAAACACATGCGATCTTAACTGAAGCATATACATATCCCAAAATACTTTCTACTAACTTCGCAAGCCATAATACATCATACAGTGTCATTGCTAACCAAAACTGATCCACAGTACACTGTTATCCTGATTCTGTACTTAGTCATTTTCATGACTGTGACTCCCGTACCAAAACTCTTTGCATGCGATCACTCCAGCATAAGTGTTTCCATGAATGACAACCCTCAAGTGATCCCTAGTGCCCCAAAACATCACTTGCCAACAAAGAGTGACCATTAGAAATAGACAAAAGAGAGATAAAATTAGAAACCACCTATTATCGTAATAATTGTAATCTGGATGATAGCTCTAGAATCAGTACACATCCTCCATTGTCCATCTTTCTTAGGTGCTAACACTATAGGCACTGCGCAAGGACTCAGACTTTTTCTTATCAACCCTCTCTTCAACAAATATTGCACTTGTCTATTGAGTTCTTCATTCTCTGTCGATGTCATCCTATAAGTTGCTTTATTAGGCAAACTAGCCTCTGGTATCAAATTCATACAATGACTAATACTTCTCACCGGTTGTAATCCATCAGGCACATTATCTGATATGATGTCAGCATACTGATTTAAAAATCCAATGATTTCTATAGGATATTCTTCTACCAAGACTTTCTCCTTAGACTCCTTAGGTACTAAAGCAAAACACATTATTATGCTTCATGCCATCCAAAAACTTCCTACCATCCACTAGACAAATTATTGCACTGGTACATACTTCACTCTTAAGAGGTTCCTCTAAAGGTAACAACTTTTGTTTCATCCCATTAGCAACAATAGTGTAAACATTCCTTCTACCATCATGCATAGCTTGCCTATCATACTGCCATGGCCTACCCAACAAGATATGACACATCCTTAGGCATAATATCACACAAAACCTCATCATAATACTTTCCCAATCTTGAATTTAACTAGGCATTATTCACTTACCAGTACCTTGTGTTCATCTTGTATTCATGCAATCTGATATGGTTTAGGATGCTTCAACCTCTACAACTTCAATTTGTTAACCAACTCCTCTGAAGCAAGATTATCATAATTGCCACTATCTATGACAACATTACACACCCTGTCTTGTACCTTACATCTGGTTCTAAACAAATTCTTCCTCTATACCGCTTCCTTCTCATGTTCTCTATGATATAGGATTTTTTTGGTCATCAAGGTTGCACCTTCCTCTGGTTAATCATTGTTCATTGAACAGGTGGATTCTTCATCAGCAAGTGTTGTTCCCCTACTGCTTTCTGCCTTCTTATCAGAGTTACCTTACTTGCATTCATAGGCTCTATCTCCTACTTACCCACATTTGTAACAAGTACCACTAAACTTCCTCCTTTCACCACTACCTTGTCCTTCATTTCAGTAGGAACTCTTGTCATTCCTCCTATACCACTCATTGTCCCTAACTTCTGACTCACATTGTCCCTAACTTCTGACTCACTTTTGCCCTGATCAACAGAAGATCTACCTCTACCTCTTTGAAATCTTCCTCCTTTGTTTCTTTGTCTCTGCTCATTCCTTATGTTCAGCTTTTCTTCAGCCTTCAAGGCCCACTTGTAAACCTCTTCCACACTCCTAATCTACAGCAAATTGATTTCATCTTGTATTGATACTCTTAAACCATTAAGGTAGCGAGCAACTTGTTCAACTTGTAGAACTCCTCAATATAATTCTTAACACTCAAATCTCTTTGCTTCAAGTTCTACAACTTTCTAAACAAACTTACTTTGTAGTCCTCAATGAGAAACTTAGCCTTTAACTTATTCACCATCCTTTCCCAAGATTTGATCTTGTCTTTACCTCTCCTTTGTCGATCTGTCTGCAGATGTTCCCACCATAAGGATGCATGTCCTTTTAGCTTAGTGCGGGCATACTTTACTTTCTTCTCATCACTAGTTCCTTCAAGCTCGAAGTATTTATCCATCTCTTTGATACAATCTATCAACTCATCCGCATCTAGGTTACCATCATAATCTAGATGCAGATGAGTTGATAGATCGTAACCTAGATACGGATGAGTTAATAATTGACCGCTTGACCCTAATCTCCTTCTTCATCACTTGCATCTTCTATATGCTGCCCTCTCCTCCGAGCAGTCTCCACTGCCACCAATCTGGCAGAAATTTGTCTCAACAAATCTGCATTCCTTGCTCCACCTCTAGCATTTCTCCTGGACATTTTCACAAACCCTAGAAGTTGTAGGTTGGATCCTTCAACCACCACCGCACAAGCAAACCCTAGGTTGTGAAACCTTGTTCTAATACCACTTGATGCAGTCAAGGACAGAGAAACCTTCAAGAGATCAATCTAATCCTTGCAGCCAACACAACACAATGGAAACCACAAGCCAAGATGGAAAGAAATGAAAGATCAGCCTTCAATTATTATCAAAAAATTAGTCACAACAAATCTGTGACATGCAGTCTTACATGCCAAGCATACATGCCTGATTATGATCAGTAATCCCTTACTAACCCTAGCCAGACTACGACCAAAATAATCTTATGAAAATCACCTATCCCTTACGAATAAGTCCATAAGCTTATATAGCCAACACAATCATAGGTCGGCCCAAAAAGTTCACATTTCCCAATAATATAGAAAACGTGTTACAACAAATAGGTCAGCTCCCAAATCATCTGGAACAACCTCCAAGAAAGAAAATAAGAGATGTGATCAAAGAAGAACGTCGGCCTCAAACATATCAATGAGCTGGCTTGCAATCGGAGATTCCAATCAGTAGATCAGAAAATTGATCTGTGAACACAAAGACTGACCAGAAAAAGAAGAATTGGACAGTCCCGCAAAGAACCTCCAATAACTCACGTGCGATGAATCCAAATGAGGTGTGATTATAGGATAAGGTTCAGGATGAAGCTACGAAAACACTATAGCAACCGCAACTCAAAACAAGTACAGATCGACCACAACTCAAAACACTAGACTGATCAACAGGAGACTAGATATCTTTTTGATTGATGCAATATTGCTTAGATCCCAAGATTTTCCTGCATCAAATACCCCATGGGCGATTCATATAAGGTGGTAGGTTGGCTGGAATCCTGGGGAGGATTGTTTTTGTTACTCAGACTGGAGTCATAGAAGGGAGATATACACTAGAGAAACTGATCACTAGTTCGGAGGGATTAAATTGGGCCAAACATGATAAGCAAAATGTTGCCATGGTTGTCATGGACTTTGAAAAGGCATATGATAGAATTTAGTTAGCTCAAACTAATTTTGATAATAACTATCAAGAAGCTGAACCTATCTTGTGCTGCATTTGGTTCCAAAAGTGCTCCCCATTAATCCACTGTTAGCAACCAAGGGGTGGCAATGGGCTGTTCATACTAAGCTGGGAAGGTACTTGGGTATTCCCTTTGCACTCTCTCCTCCTCTGAAAAACATGTCGGATTGGCTCTTTTTTAAGATTGAGAAGATACACACCAAATGGCTGACCCAATTGCTATCTCTTGCAGGTAGGATCCAGGTGGTTCAAAAGGTTATCACATCTCATGTTGAATATTATTCCTTTGCATGGCTGTTTGCTAATGTGCTTTTTGAGAATCTTCAGAAAATCTCGAGGGAATTTTTGTGGTCGAATGGTAATGGGGACAGGAATAGACATTGTGTGCATTGGGCTTGGTGCTATTTGCCAAATGACTGAGGGCAGCTTGGGCTTAAGGACCTAACGATTCAAGGTCAAGCCCTGGCTTCTAAGAGGGTCTTTAAGGCCTTAGAGGGTGATGAGCCCTAGAAGGTATTGATCAGAAACAATTAGCCTTGTCAAGGCCAAAAAGAGTAAACAATGTGAATCAACTCATATCCAAGACATCATCTTTGGACAATTTGAGGTTAAAAAATTTGCCTCAGCAGTATTGTCCACCCTTTGGGAGGCTTGGTACAAGGTTCAGCATTTGATTTCTAATTTTGAGGTTGTGGAAATTTCTCCTCCTTACTATGTGCCTAACAGATGAGTTTGGTGGAATGTTGCTCCTCGTGGGAAGCCTTTGGCTTTATCTCAAGGATGCTCGGCAAGAATTTGGCATTCCAAGGGGGTCCAAAACTTGCAAGATCTTCTATGTGATGACAAACTAAGATCCTGGGAACAGATGAGGTATTTGAATGATGTCTCAGCTTCTCATAAGAAAACGTATTCAGTGCTTGTAAAAGGTTTGCAGAACTCACTTCCAAGTAAAAAGATTACAGATTCCAACCTAATCAATAGAATTAGGTAGAAAAATGGCTCCAGACTTCAAGAAGTTTTTGTCAAAAACATATACTTGATGCGTGTTGGGTCAGGAGGTTCTCAATTGGCTCAACCACGCCTGGAATCTTAACAGGTCTGAAACCATGTGGTCCTACAAGTTGATGCATATCTAGAAAAACTACATTGAACCCAAAATAACCTGTTTTTGTTGGCTTCTTATTCTCAAAAAGCTTGCTGTCAATCATGTGATTCATTACCATGGTCTGCCCGCTAGAATGTGCAATGCTTGAAATATGCCTGAAACTGTTGAGCATTTATTTTGTGATTCGAAGTTTGCTATCCATAATTGGTCTTTGTTCTTTGGGGAACCAGTTAAGAGGGAAGAAGGATTGGCTTTTCATGGCATGAAATTCTGTCTGCTTATGCTGATGCTTTTAATTCTGAATTAAACAAATTTTGCCTTATTTTTTGCTAATGAAGTCCTGTGGTGGATTTCGAAGAAGAGGAATGAGGTCTTCCAGGACAAAAGGAGTCTTACTGAGTTCAACAGGGAACTCACCTTTCTTTCTATTATGTTTCAGGTTTTGGCTGCTATGAAGATTCCTAAAGATAGATTCATGATTCAGCTGAAGGAAGGATTACAGATGGTACATAAATCAGAGATCAAGTCAGCTCACTTCTTCCCACAACGCTAGGACAAATTGAATAAAGAAGAACTCAAACTGCTAAATAGGAACTTTGAGGAGACAAAGATCACCAAACTGGTCCCTAAAGAGTTGTCAAAGAAGCAAAACGCAGACTTCCAGTTTGATCCTAAAGACCCCAATCCCAATGTGATTGTGCCACCTCTTGGCACTTTGATTGTGACAAAGAAGAGTGTAGTAACAACATAGTGGAAGCTTGGGACTCAATATCTGATTGTTGAACCTCTAAAGTTATTATTAATTTTTAATGGTCAATGTCATCTTCAGTAAGGCGGAAAAAATTTAGGATTAAATGGAAAACAAGTAAATATTCCAAGCCTCATACAGTTCCACAACACCAGAAAACCAGGTTTCCCTATTTATTTAGATAATAAGTACTTTCAGAGGTGAGGTGAGGTCCACTTATAGCAGAATCCAACTAGGAAACTAAGGAAAATAAGGACAATGGAATATCCTTCCAAACAAAATGCTCGAATGCAAGGGGATCAAGGCAATGGACATCAAAATCAAACATTGTTTGTTAACTTCAAGCAGTCATCACAACCAAGCTGTAGTGACCAAAACAAGAAAGAGGCTGATTCTGAGGGAAATTGGGAAAGGTATAAGATTTGGTTGAAGAGAACTGGGCACTTAATCCAAGGGTGCATGCTTAAAAGTACAATATTGAAATAAACTGGTCTGTTTCACATATTGGCTGATGTGGTGCAAGAAATAAAGGACCCTGTATTCTATTCATAACATTTTATACTGGTACTCACTATTTTTAGGTATGTGAAGTCCCATCCCCTATATTATTTTCTTGGCTGGCCAGCAGTTCTATAGTCTTCAATCATGCATGTACACACAGAAAACCCTTCCTTTCCTTGATGTTAGGCTTTGCAAGTGTTGCACACTAAATTTTAGGGCTTACATGTCTTGTTGCTGGTTTTTTGTTTCTGCTTTTGTGTACAACCATTTTTAAATTATAATGTTGTAACAGCACTCATTAAATTAGACATGCAATATACTGGATGGAACGATGGTTTTATTACAAGTGAAAATGAAAATGCAAAAAAGAAAACATTATACATTTCAAAATTTTGAGACAGCATTTTATATCTTCATTTTATACAGAAGACTAAGTAATGACTCTTACTGGAGGCTGCAACTGGATCAGGGAATGTTGTTTCTAACAGCTTGTGCACAGCAATACAATTCTTCAATTTCCACTCTCTGGCCCCTCCCAAAACACCACCTCTGATTTAATCAACATCAAGATCTTAGGTTTCTTTTACTCTTGGCAACATACGACAAACCAACATAACAGAAAATGTGATTAGCGAACAATATTTTCAAATCATACCTTGGGGTAATATTGTCAACAGAATTTTCGATAATTGCAATAGCTTCTGCCTTTTTCTCAGGAGACAGAAGGAAAAGCATCTCAGCAGCTGCTGCTCTATGCATCAATGAATCTGGTGGTTGACCATAAAGATTTGCCGGGCTTGAGATGAACGAAAATTTGAACCAAGTCCTCAAGTTTCTCAACAAAGCTTAAATAATTGAAAAGATCCTAGGTAATACAAGATAGCAGCACCAACCTCTGTGACGGTCAAGGAATGAGTCATTAACCTCCGACAAGGACTTACCATGTGGCACCCTGAAAAAATATTAGCCAGCTATTACCACAAAAAATGTTTTCCCCAAAGATTCAGATATAAATAACAATATTCTGAAATTGTAAAGCAAGAACATGACAGCTCACATTTACTTACCCCAGACTAGGCCTCTCAATCTCTATGACACCATGAACAAGCTTCTCTGCAGGTGTCTCGGGTGGAGGTAAGCTGTCTACCATGTTGAAAAAGCGTATCTGAAAATAATACAAGTCAAATATTCATAAGAATATATTTAACATTATAGGCATAATTAGAACAGTTTTGAATGCTGGATCCCTAATCCACGAGATATCAAGTCCATGATATCATGAGCATTGGTCTATCCAATATCAAGTCCATGATATTCACCAAATGCTCAAAGCAATGGTCTCCAGACATCAAGTCCATGATGTCCACCAAACGCTCAACAATGGATCCCTGATCCATGAGAAGAATATCAAGTCCATGATATTCTCTAAGTAATTAATTCATAAGGAACACCTTGGCCATAAGCATAAGTGTACCGAAATGAATGATTATAACCAATTAAATCTTATAAGCATAAGAATAAATAAATCTTATCTCATGAATCCACATAAGCATAAAAGTAACCAATATGATCTTATAATCATAAGAATCAAGGGCAATGTAAAGAAATGTGTTCACACATAGAACCACATATAATATAGTCTCAGCTAAAATAGACTCAGCTATAAAGAAAGTATGATCCATACATACATGTCAAGGTGTACCACAAATCAATAAGGTATGCTCCATACATACATAACAAAGTATACTGAATAAAAATGAGTCCATAACCAATTGCAATAACCAAAAGCAATATAGTCTCAGTCATGTCCACACATATAAGCAAGTGCACTGTATAAAAAGAAGTATGTTTCCAAACATACATAAGATATGCCAATGTAACATATGCAAGGTAGTGTTAAACATAACATATGCCAATGTAAAGTATGCTCCCAAGCAACATAAAGTAAGTTCCTATAACATACATAAAACCAATGTATGTGCTCATACATTAAAACAGCATAAAGTATAACATATGTCAAGGTAAAGTATGTACCCACATAACAGAAATATGTCAATGTAGCTGTAACATAATGTATGGTATACTCCTCATACATAACAGAAGCATAACAGATGCCAATGTAATGTATGTTCCATATGCCAACTTGAAGTATGCATCCATTTATGCATAACAGAAATATAACACAATGTACATAATGTGAAGTATGCTCCTCATACATTCAAAATAAAATGTCAGTTATGTCAATCAGCTAAACAGATAATCAATTATGCTAATTAGACATTCCTAACCAGCTTATCCAATCAGCTATGTATGTTCCACACACACAATCATATATCAAAACTAACCAGTTATGATGATCAAGCCAATGAGGTATGATCCTACCCATACATATGATCAACAAGACATAAGGAAGGAGTTCATAACACAAAATTAGGTGCAAGTGAGCCCATAATTGAACTCCCTCTTAGACCACATACTCACAATTAAGTTACCCCAAGGTATATGTTAGTCAAGGAGACCTACTCCCTCTGGATGATCCTATCTTCTCCCTCTAACAAGCTTAAAACTCCCTCAACCAGTAAAGGAAGGACAATTTTGAAATATGCCAATAAGATCATGTGAACCTAAATCCATATATACATAGCCAATGTATGTTTTACATATATCCAAATGTAGTTCTCTCATAGAACAAGTATGCAATATGATTCAACCAAGAATAGGAAGCATGTTCACATATATGCAAAAGTAAACCAATGCATTATCTAATGTGAAATAGTGCTGCTAAAGCATTTGTAAAACAGTACAATGCAAAAACATATACCGATGTGAAGCCAAAGTATGCTTCCCATAATGTATGCCAAGTATGTTGCCATTCATACATGAATTAGATAATCAGCCGTAAATAAGTCCAAGACAGAAATATGTAAGTGCATATAGCAGAAAACTCCCTTTCAATATGCAATAGACTCAGCTTACAAAGAAAGGTAAGTTCCCTCATACATACCAAATTATATTATTGTTTAATGCCAATGTAAAGGCCAACACAAACCAATGTTGTCAATGTACCAAAGTACTTCCTTTACATTCATAAACAGTCAATGACAATTAATTGGTTATGTATGTCTCCACGTATATAAAAAATACATGAAACAGTTATCCAGCTATACCAAAAGCAATATAGTCTCAACTATATGTCACAAATATAGACTCGGCCATAACAATGAAGAAGGGTATGCTAACATAAGCCAAGTGTTATGCAAAAGAGATGTGCTCACACATAAATGACATATAAAAATATGACAAATGCCAATACTCATGAATCAGCCAAGTGCATGAACCAAATCATGAGCCAGTCAATCAATGCAAATGATAATGACCCAGCTGATAATAATATGCCATATGATATTAAGCTAAGTCATGCCAATAAGGGATGATCTTATACATGTAAGAGGGAGAGGTAAGTGAGCCCATGATTAAACTCCTCTTAAGCTTAGACTCCCTCTTAGGGTAGTTTGAACTAACTAAGGCAATTTGCATATTCAACCTTAATGCAAAATTTAGACCTACTTTTATGCTCTTCATATATAAAACCAAATTTATTATGTTTAGGCCAAACCCCCGGCTACCATTGTATTTCTTCCTTAGTTTTGGAAGAGTTAGACTGAATTCCTAAATCTGAAATGGATCTTATACTCAACCTAGGCTCTAATACCATGTTAGTATATTTCAGATTATCACAAGGAATATGATCAATCTATAGAGATATAACAAAACTAAGCATAGGATAATGACAAAGTAAACTTCAAATAAGGATAGACAATACCCGGTTATGAAGCTCAGAACTATTCTTGAACTTGTCTTTGAAATGCACTTTGAGTTAAGCCCTTCGAGTCTAATAGATTTTCCTCCTTCAATATAAGTGCAGACCACAATGTTTGTTGTAGGTAATTCGCATTCCGAATGCTGGAGTAGACTGCCGATTTGGGACAGAGATGGGCGCACATTCAATGGTGCATTCGCTTCCTCATATGCTGGAGTAATTCGCCAATGTAGAGCAGAGTTGAGCCTGGAACAATCAGGCCAGAATTTACACAAACAAAATAGAGAAATCACTGCCTTATTTGGAGCAGATCGCATGCCAAGATTGGAGCTTCTATAAGGACGAATTTCACTGTCTAGAAGTTGCTTGTCGAATCCACAAGGAGAGAACTCATGTTATATTTTTGATGTGTTCTCCTCCAAGGATCGATCTGTCTTTATATGAGCTTGGAGTGTCTCCTCAAGAGGCCAACTTGTATAAGACATAATTTCCCAAGATGTCGACTTTGGGCCCTATCTAATTATCCCTTAAATTAGACCATTAAATCGATTTAATGATAAACAATGAATATTAAATATTTCCTTATACTTAATATTATTATTTATATATCAAATTATAATGATAAATATATGCTCTATATATTTATTGTCTTTATCCAAGGCATAGGATATTTGCCATAAAGGCCATAATATCAACATGTTCAAGCCGGATCCAGTTACAATGTTGGTTTGATTCACAGTTTGCCACTTTTGTGATGATTGCTCTTGTGGGGAGGGAATCAGGAGTTGGAGTATCCAATCTTTCATCCATTCAAGCAGCCACCCCCTACTATTATTCTGTCAATAGAGACACTCTAGCTAGCAAGGGTATAAAATCATTGCCTCATTCTCATTAGCCCCCCAACTGTTTTACTACACCTTTTGCATCCCACCCAATGCCTATAAAAAATGTCATGTCTGTATGTACACCTGTGAAAAATGCCATGTTTGTATGCTCCTCCCGCACTAGGCAATCCCCTCGCTTCTTCTGCATTGGGCAATCCCTCACAAGGATTTATCGCCATTAATCGTCATCAAGGATTTATCAGCTCCCACATTGGATTTATTTATCGCCAAATTAATAGGTCATAATATTGTACGAATGTTATTAAAATTATATGAATGTTAAGTTATTGTTATTGTTTTAAAATTTAAATCTATATGAATGTTAAATTTATTATTATTGTTTTACATCTATATGAATGTTATAAGAGAATTAAGGATTTAAAATAGGCACAAATATAATGCTTTTAATATTGTTTTGAATTAATATCTTTTTGTTTCTATTTTTTTTTTTAAATTTAATTTAATAAGTATAAATACATATATTAATTTTAAATAAATTATTATATTTTTTAATTTTAATAAATAATACAATTTACTATATTATTTAATAATATAATATAATTTTAAATCTAAATATAATATATATATATATATATATATATATATATATATAATTTACATGTTTTTATACTAATGAACCCAAACAAACCCAAATCCCATTTTAAACTTTTGTCATACCAGCGAACCGACCCGTATCTAAACCCAATAAAAATATTGTAACCAGAATATTTTTGTATTGAATCATATTAATTACAAAGAGCGAAGCTCATATATACATGACGAAAACTAACAAAAATAGAAACTACTAAATACAACAGTATACACAGAAGATTGAGTATTAGAGCATATTAGAAACATTCTAATACCCTCCCATAATGCTCAATCTGTCAATAACACCAATAGCCTCCCTGAATTTTACATGTTTGTCAGAACTAAGAGATTTGGTGAAGATATCAGCGGGCTGCTCTAAGGTAGGAATATACAGTAACTGAATAGATTTATTTTCAACCAGCTGACGAATGTAATGACAATGTGTTTCAACATGTTTGGTTCGTTCATGGAAGACCGGATTCTTTGCCAGTTTGAGCACTCCCTAATTATCACAGAATAGAGGAGTCGGTCCTGTCTGAAGAACATTCATATCTGCAAGCATCCGTCTAAGCCAAACGGCCTCACAAGCTGCTTTGACTGCTCCACGATATTCTGCTTCGGTGGATGACAGAGCCACTGCCTGTTGTTTCTTACTTGTCTATGTGACAGCACCGGACCCCAAATTGAACACATATCTAGCGGTAGACTTACGATCATCAACAGAACCGGCCCAATCTGAATCTGTGTAGCCACATAGTGTAGGATCAGAACTCTGAGTGTACAGAAGACCATAGTCAAGAGTACTACTCACATAGCGCAGGACACACTTGGCAGCTGTCCAATGATCAATTTTGGGTGCTGTCATAAAGCGGGAGATGTAGCTTACTACAAAACTAATGTCAGGTATGCTGGCAGTAAGAAAAATAAGGTTGCCCAATAGTTGTCTAAACAAAGATTCATCCACAACAGGTGAATCGGACTGAGCTGATAGTTTTAGCCCGAGTTCCATAGGAGTGAGAGCAGGTTTGCAATCCTGCATTCTGAACCTGTCCACAAGACTTCTAGCATACTTGGACTAAGAAAGAAAGATACTATGCTCAGTCTGCCAAACCTCAACTCCGAGACAATAGTGCAAGAGTCCCAAATCTGTCATATCAAAAGTGCTACACAAGTCCTATTTGATCTCAGTGATCAAATGTGCTGAACTTCCAGTGATGATCAAATCATCCACATAAACAACGATAAACAAGACATCATCACCTACATGTTTGATATATAGGTTTGAATCCGATGGACTCCTCTGAAAACCATGATCGGTTAGATATTTATCAATTTTCAAGTACCAAGCCCTAGGAGCTTGTTTCAGACCATAGAGAGCTTTGACAAGTTTACAGACTTTGTGTTCCTGACCAGCAACCTTAAATCCAGAAGGTTGCGTCATGTAGACCTCTTCCTGTAAGTCACCATTCAAGAAAGCACTCTTAACATCCATCTGATGAACTTTCCAACCAAACTGAGCTTGCTAATGCAAGAACAAGCCGTATGGTATTCATTTTAGCTGTGGGAGCAAAAGTCTCCTCATAGTCAATACCTTCCCTTTGTGAGAACCCTCGAGCAACAAGACGAGCCTTATACTTGTCTAAGGTACCATCAGCGTTGTATTTGACCTTGTATACCCAAGTTTGATTTTTCTGAATACTCTGAAATTCAGCTTCCATAGCCTGTTCCCATTCAGGGATACCTTTAGCCTCCGAATAAGTCTGGGGCTCATAAACACTATGAATGTTAGCCATAAGAGCAAAATTAACTATTTGTTTGCTCTTATTTCGAGAAACTCTACCTTCGATGAGCTCATCATCCCTAAGATCACTAATAGTTTTAACCCACCATTTGGGTCGGAGAGTAGAAGAGCCAATCTCTGGAGGAGCTGGAGGAGCTGGAGAAGATTCAGGAGCAGCAACGGGAAGAGGGTCATTCTCAGGAGCCTCCACAGTATCAGGTGGTCCAGTGTAAGCAGTAGCTGTAGCATCCCTCCCATCAGATGATGCTAAAGGAAGAGGAATACTATGAGGTTGTTCTTCAGAATACTGCTCAGAAGAAGGCAGAAAAGGTACGCGAGTTTCATCAAAAACAACATCACGGCTAAAGATGAGATGATCAGTGTCGATATCTATCAATCTGTAGGCCTTATGGTTGTCACTGTACCCTGTCATCATGAGTCTCTGAGTCTTGGAGTCTAATTTGGAACGTTTAGCATCAAGAATCCAGACATAGGCAAGAGAGCCAAAAATCTTTAGGTGGTTGATCTTGGGCTTACGACCAGACCACAATTCTTCGGGAGTTTTGTTCTTGATAGCCTGAGTAGGGGAACGATTCAGAAGGTAAACAACAGTAAACACTGCTTCTGCCCAATACTTATTAGGAACACTCCTGTGTTGTAACATAGAACGAGCCATCTCAACAATCGTACGATTGTGACGCTCAACAACACTATTTTGCTGAGGAGTGTAAGGTGTGGTGAATTGGCGCTTGATGCCATGTTCAACACAAAAACCGAAGAATGCATGAGAACAAAATTCCCCCCCATTATCTGTTCTAAGAGAAATGATACTGCAGCCAGACTCATTTTCAACCAACGACTTAAAATTCTGAAATGTACTAAGTGCATCTGATTTGTGTTTAAGAAAGTACACCCACATCTTTCTACTAAAATCATCAACAATAAGCAAAAAATATTTGCAACCAGTTATTGATGATGTATTCATAGGACCACAAATATCAGCATGAAGTAATTGAAGTACCTGAGATGCACACCAAGAATCGCCATCTTTGAAGGGAGTCCAATGTTGTTTGACAGCTTGACAAGCTTCACATACTCCAAGATGCTGCGTCTGAATCGGAGGTAGACCAGAGACAAGTTCCTCCCGAGACAGCTGAGATAGATACTGGATGTTGAGATGTCCATATCGCTGATGCCACAAAGTACTGAGAGATAAATCACGGGCTGTCATAGCAATTTCAAGAGAATCACCGGTGTCAGTAAGCCAATACAGGCCATGATCCTCTAGACAAGTAGCAACAGTACGACGAGTCTCTCGATCAATAATGGAGCATTTGTGAGTACTGAACACCACATCCAACTGAGGAGAATTTTTCATGATCTGACTCACACAGAGTAGATTGAGAGCCATACCAAGAACGTAGCATACATTAAGAAAAATGAGTTGACAACCACCAGACTGTATCTGAACATTTCCCTTGCCAATAATTTGGAACTCTTCTCCTCCGCCAAACACAACTGAATCAGTGTAGGGATAGAAGTCGGTAAACCAGTCACGCCGATGAGAAAAATGACGTGAAGCACCAGAGTCGATATACCAAGCAGACGACAGGGCTAGATCAGAAGGGCTTTTAGCCATAAAAGCATAGAAAGCAAACTCCTTTTTCTCAGAATATTCAGCAACATTTGCCCATTGATTTGACCCTCCCAGCTTCTTTTGTTTGGAAGCAAGTCGTTGACGGCAATCTTTCTTCATGTGACCGTACTTATGACAATAATGACACTGAACACTCTTCTGCTGATAGTTGCCGGAGGATTGATGCGGACTGTCATGTTGTGATGACTGAGAAGGCTGAAATTTAGCTGCAAAGGCTTGTTCTGATGAGGATGAGGAAGCACGGCTACCAAACTGCTACTTCTAGCGATCCTGCTGTAGAAGTTTGGTGCACAACTCTGGAAATTTCAGATCAACATTAGTTGAGGTAATGTTGAGAGTCTCTATGAAATGCTCATAAGAAGTTGGTAGACTTTTCAGGGTAATAACTATCATATCTTCTTCCTCCATCTTCCGACCGATGGCTTCAAGCTGATCACGAATGTCCTTAATCTTCGTGAGATGTTCCTGTAAGGACATACGTTCATCCATCATAATGGAGAACAATTGATTCTTCAGAAAGAACGCTCGACTCTTGTTGGATGTTTGATGCAATTCCTTCAAGTATTTCCAGATGTCTGCAGCCGACTTTCCAGAGGGAATCAGAGGTAACTGATCATCTGTGACAGATAGCTTGAGAAGCATAACGGCTTCGCGATTTCGATCATCAAACTTATCCTGATCTGTTTGAACGAAGGTCCCACCGGGCGTGCTAGCGGAGGCAGGACGAGATTCTCAGTGGATCTTTGCTCGAGTTTTTCCCCATGTTGGCTTTCCCCATGGCAAATCTCATCTTATCTTTTTTATTTTTGTCATTCTCATTTACTTTTCTCATGTTGTATTCTTGAAAGTTTTAACAACTACACACAATTAAGACTGAAAGAAAATGCAGCCTCCAAATTCAAGTGACAGAATAATAAAGAAACAAGGCATATGAAAAAAATCAAATACAAAGCTGGTATAACAGAAATAGCACAAAAAGGCAACCCGAAAGCATTAAATCTAGCATTAAATCTTCATTCTTCATACCAGTTAACTTTTCAGCACAACATACAAAAGATGCACTTGATTTTAAAGAGAGAAAAAAGTACAAGTGTAATTTAATAAATACAATAAGCTAGCTTATATCATCTATGGGATGAAAGAACCATAACAGAAGTTAAATCTTATATATTTTAAATTGACCAAAATAAACTTTGAAGGCAAGAACATACCAAACACCGATGGACCTCTTGATCATTTGGATCCACCCTAAGCTGCCGCTTAACAGCCTGCCAAAAATGTGAACAAAGTTTAAAAATTAAAAAAAAGTTCAATGTCAACTGTTTAACGGCGATACAAGATACCAACAAAAAATGATAAAATAAATCAAGCATGAGACTATAGCATTTAGTTACTTGAGATTGTTAATTAGTTTGTTCTCCAAGGCTAATTTAATTTTGAGTTTTTATGATTGTCGGAGAAAACAGGGCAACCCTCATTCACTTCACCATGCAGTCTCCAGTTTTTACTTGCACGGCATTCATAAAAATCACCAATACCCCAGGTTTCAGCTTTTTTTATTGTAAAAATCTCAAAAATAGTAAAAGATCACAGCATTAGAAATTCTCCAGCATTAATATTTCTCAAATCTCATAAAAGGCCACTGCATTAGACGCTCTCCAGCATACAATGCATCCGAACATATTACCAATCTACCACCTTCCTAGTTACCTTCCAATTACATTTCCCAGTACCAAATTTATATGTTTTCGTTGACAGTTTAAATGTCTAGCTTGTAGCAGCATGTAAAATAAAGATTCTGAGATTACTTCTTAGGCCATTCAAATTCTTGATCAAGACAAACGTTAGATTCTTATGAGACTAGGCGTTTTTGTGTATCAACTATTAATTATGTGACTCTAATTGTAATTGCTTTATTAATTTGCAATACTTTGCTGATGCTGAATTATGATCTTATTCCAGGCATCCTTTCCAAGCAAAACATTAAAATAAACACAAGGTAGAAAAGTGTTCCATCATCAACCAATCCACTGGTTTCATTTCTCTTGCTGAAGCTCAAGAAATATTGGACCCATTTAAGAATTTTTTAATTACATCAAATTCAAAATTTTAAAAACCTCACTCAATTTCAAAAATTAATCAAACATCTCCACTCATTTTACCCAATTTCTCTCTTCTAAGAACCAGTCCTGTCTAATTATCACATTAATTTGCAAAATATATAATAAATTATCACAAATGAGATTCCTTGGCATCTAGTTATAACATTAGAAAGTGTTAATGTTATGGCCTTTTCGGCTAAGATCAATTAGGACAAGTTGATAATAATAAATTATGGATATATATTTTTATTATCACACCTTTGGTTAATTAATATATATGTGGAAGTGCAATTTTATAATAATAAATAATAAGGCATTTATTATTTTTATTATAAATAAAATAAATTACTTGGGAGGGCCCAAGTCGGCCACCTTGAGGTGGAAGAGTTTAATTAATGATGCTCATATATATTAGAGTTTTTGATGAAGGACAATCATATCAAAAACATAACATGTGAATGTCATCTTCATCAATGCTTGGAGCGAACTAATATGCAGATTCAATTAGCATCTTATGGAGAGAATCAAACCAGCATTTAAGGACCGATCTACACCAGCATTGGTGATGATAATCATCCGCACTAATAGTGAATTAGTTCTGCCCTTATAATGCGATCTATACATACAAATAAGGCTTGAAATCTGGGCGGATTTGTCTATTGATGAGGTGCAGATATAGGGCAGATCTAGTGAGATATTGGGCAGATCTAGTGCAATCTAGGGCAGATATAGTGTGATCTATACAATCAACGGACTAGGGCTGATCTGGAGCAATCCTAAGATCAGATCGGTAGCAAATTTGGAGTAGACCTTGATAGTGAATTAAAGAGCGAATTGGAGGCTCCTAAGAGCAGAAAACTAGGGCAAATTAAGCAGCCCTAAAGGTCGAATTAGGGCAGAATTGGCGCAGCCCTAGAAGAGAAAATTGAAGACCTTCAAGAGCTGATTCATAACAGTCATTGAGGGCAATATTGGAGGACTAATTTGAAGAATACAAGTACAGATTTGAAGCCAACAAAAGGATAAATTCAGACCTTCAAATCCAGGTATTATCTTTCTTTACTTGAGAATATCTATTATATCCTATGTCTTAGTATTTGAAAGACCTCTATAGATTGTATATTCCTTGCTATAATCTGAAAATACTAACAGAAAGGTCGTAAGGAAAGAACCGTGGTAATTAACCTTCCAACCTTACAGATAAAGACTATTAAGTTGGACCATCAATGAGACTATGAATCAATGCCTTGGGCATTTTCCCTCTTTCATGTATCTTGACAATGAATATGTTTTCGATATGGACTCATCCAAAGGAAATTGAAATAATTCCTTTATATCAGTCTTCAGTTCAACTTTGATATACTTTGAAGTGAGGCTAAAGGAGCTAGTTGAAGTCGTCAATGCCGTCTTCTACATTTAAAATTTCTTGAGTTTGTTAATTTAAATGATGGGATTAATTCATCTAACTTCGCTTTATCATTTATAGCTATAAGAATTACGCACACAATAACCTTCCAGAGGTAAAAGTCAAAATAGAATACAATCTTCATACCCACTATTAAGCAACAATAACGTTAAACAACATAGAACCTGAAGGGTAAGAAGTGTCTTTGCTTTTCTCATGTTAACTTCAAATGCAAGCAGGTGTGTTTCCAAACATTGGCCAGAGTGTGCTTGAAGTAACCCTAGATACTTTGTTGCTTCTGCCAATGGATCTTCCACCTGCCAAAGAGTAAGTTACAAATAATTTCGCTCCTAGAATGAAATTTAATTTCAGATAGGATGTACTTGTAAATTGAATTTTAATTAGCACTCATCTGTGATATTAATTAACTCAGACAAATACCTGTAACAACTTCTCCCCATCAGGATCAAGATCAACAACCTTTGAATGTTGTGAACCTCTCTTCCCACTTTTTGTTGCTGCCACATTAGCAGCTTCTCCTTCCTTCGCTTTTTCCTCAGCTTCCTGAAAAATAAAGGAAGAATATTCAATATCCAAGCACTTGCATGGAAATCTAAAAACAATTGTAACATGTTTGGAAAAGATATCCACAGACCTTCTTAGCTCGAGCTTCTAATTTACGTTGTTTTGCCCTGATCTTTTTTCTTTCAGAAGAGGGAAGACTCATAAATCCAGCTTCTTCTTCAACAGCTACCTTTGGAGGTGAATCATATAATTTCAGATAGCATCTGCGATGTTAAAAATAAATCCATTAGAACTTCAAAATCAAATGTAAAAGAAACATTTATTTCTATCACCATGAAATATCTGGCTGTACAATAAAACTGGTCTTCACTTCAACCATTTTAGATTTACTTTATATCAATGATGGTGCCATAGTAAACCATTAAATAATCTTGGGATATCTAAGACCCCTGTTCTATTGTTAAAACACAATACAATTAATCCTCATTTGAACCATTTTATATGTTCTTTATTCAATGATGGGCCCTGTTTTATTTTTAAAATACAATACAATTAACCCTCATTTGAAACATTTTATATATTTTTTTTCAATGATGGTACCATATTAAATCAAACAATATAGGGATAACTGACACCCTGGTCGTATTTTTAGAACTGAAATCTGAGAAGTAAACGCAATTAGAGATAAGCCGTCCATTCCACAACAGAATAGTAAATGAAAATTTGAGATAGTGATGTTACACTAACACCAACATTTGTAGTGAGCATCATAGTTTGCAGACTCAACTAGGAGAGTACTCGGCAAGCCCACAATCTTCAAATCAGCATCTTAAAATTAAAATTTCTTAAAAAAACATATTTTTTTGTGAAATTCAATTACAGAATGCATTAAATTAGAAATTGGGATCTCAAAAGAAGAATGCATGGTTTTATAGGAAAAGAAACATGTGAAAAACATGTTTTAACCAGCATTTTACTCACATTGGCATTTTTACCCACATTTTTCCTATGTCTATAAAAATTTGTGAGTTAAACTTGAAAAAACTTGTGCAGAGAAAAATACAGAGGGTACATGGCAACTCAGAGAGTACTCACACAGTTTGCAAATTATGATGAGCAATGTGGCTTACTTCAAAAAGCCAAATCATATGCAAAATACTTTCCCCGTCCAAATAAAATGCATGTATTTCTCAAATTACCTTGTATGTACAGCAATTTAAATAATAATTCAGAACCTAAATTATCATGTGGTTAATGTCAATCCAGTCACTCAAACTTGTATTAGTTTCAAACAATTGCTTCTCTCCACTTTAATTGTGAGTGTTTGGCATCCACTATACATTATCTCTCAACTGCCCTTATTTTCAATTTAACTCTACTTTATCACTGTGATTGGGAAGGAGGCTCCACTGCTCTTTCCACTCTCTTCCCTTCACCGTATTTGAGTCAGACTCGGGATCGTTTGTAAATCCTCATAGTAACAAACGACTTGGGGAATTGCAGTAACAACACAAATTAGATTAGCCTGATAAACTACAGAATCATCCCATATTTTTATTGCATGACAAATCAGCTTGCCCACAGCAATTCAATTTGATGAAAGACATCTAGAAAATATATTTCAATTCTGTCCAAACTTTTGTCAAATGGAATGAGCTCAACTGATAATCACTGTGGCATTTATGGAGGAGACTGCTGTTCAAATCCCCACAACAGATGTCACATCCTTATATGCACAAATGTTGAACGTTTAATTGGGTAAACCACCACATCCGATTTTGGATGTGGCATACCCTAACAGAAAAAGTCAGGTGCAATCCCTACATGAATTTGGCAGAAGAAAAATTCAGCATAGCTCCAAAACACGTTCCTGTGTTTTTCCAACACTCTAAGAACAGGGGATGGGGAATGGAGACAGAACAATCCCTCCCCATTCCAAACAACAAAAAATCAGGTACATCCACAGGATGTCTAGTTTAAGTGGGGAACATTTCCAGGAACATCCCCATGGTAGCAACCATCTCAGAAACCTTCCCATGTATCCTTGGTCAACTTGACCAGTTATCCTTATATCAGGTTTTAACTTGCATAATTCATTTTATTTTCAAGTTATCCTTATATACCCTACTTCACCACCTTTACAGACTCTAACATCATTGTGTGTCCTGATTCGTGCCTAAATACAATAAGCAGCAATCACTGTCATAAACATGACATACAACAAATGCAACAACCTTTTACAATGTCACTGATAAAACTCAGTGTTAGTAATTCATCCCCTGACATGCCCAGATCCAGGTCAAGTTCATACCCAGTCCAGATTCAGGGTAGTTTCACCAATTCAGGGCTGATTCACCAGTGCAGAGCTGATTCATCAAGAAACTTCATCAGGGCCTAGGCAGACAACTTTGGGTTCATTCAAAATGAACCTGGGTGAACCCAAAATGAACTTGCATGAAGCACAAAATCTTCTTAATATTTTACTATTTATTCCCACTGTGCTCTTGTATTTGTGCATTCAGCTCTCGAAGAAGTTCTTGACGCCTTTGGTGACGATAGCACAAAGTGAAGTCCATAGCACCCTAGGATTTCCTTCACTGCAAAAGCCAATGCAACCCTGTGTAGTTATACTTGCAAATGTCAGCAGCAACATCGAAGATTGTTCCCAAAAATTGCAGTACCCTCATATTTTATTAAAAAAAAATTCAGAAATAGCCAAATAAACTGATAACAACTGTCACACACTCATTTAAACATCCAATATCATTGCTCCCACATTTTCCATGGGTTTCTTTTATCTTTTTATAGCCAGTTTCACAATCCCAGGTGTGTTGTATTTCTATGGAAAATATTCTTCTATCTTTTGATTTAACAATTTCTCAATAATAGGTGGGTGTAAATTTCTATGAAAATTAAAACACTAGGAGAGACTTATTCACTCGTAGCTTTATCAGGCCCATGAAGCTCATTAATAGTGTCACTTCATTAAACACAGAAAACCAAAAAAAAATACAAATAAATTGAATTAGAAAGGAAGACATTTATGACAATGATTGCTGAAATTGTTTTTCAATAATGAACAAGGAATATCTATCATGACATTTGAGTTTGACAATTGACATTGAAGTAGTATTTTAAATTTTATGGGGATTTTGTTTACTGTATGACGCTGTGGCATTTAATCCAAGATGCACAGTCTACACTAAAGCAAACTAGTAACTACAAGCATCTTAGTACTGATCACCAACATCATAAGACAAGTGGGATAATTAAACAGAATCACATGAATCTCAAGGAGAAACAAACCTAATGGCACCAACTGCAGCTTTTTTGAAGAAAGGGAACGAATGCAGACGATCTTGAAACTTCAGCATTTGGACATATGCACGAAGGGTCATCTTCCTTAAGCAATATGAATGAAAGTCAAATTGGTCTTCCTTCATATCAGCATAATGCTTTTCTACTGCTAAGAACTTCTTTAAAGCTCGCCCAAGAGAACCTTGTCTGAAATAACTCTCGCCAGAAGCTAGTTCATACCTGCTCCAAGAAGATTACCATTCAAACTTAAAGAAACAACAAATAACAGCAAATCCTATAGTATCCAAATTCAATTTGTACAAACCAATTCCTATTCATATCAGAGGTTACACTAATACTCACGCACCACCACATGAGATATATTTATTCAAATTTTACAACTAAAAACTTACCACATGCATTGCATATCATATAAGTTATTGTGCTGATCACCATCCTTTGTAAAGAGTACAGCCGTCTTCTCAGCCATTTCCACCTTCAAGACATATGGTTTAATGTCTTAAAATTCATTAAAAGAATATCCGCCACGAACATTTAAACCCACAATGCAACAAAGAATCAAATGACAAAAGCATCTTCCCTGAATTGAGATCCCAATTAAAATTTCCCTGGCATTCCTTGTTAAAAATAAAAATGTAACAAGCATTGAATTGCTAAAACTAATTTTAGTTAATACCTGATCTGCCTGAAGCATGCGCTTAACACACTCACTATTTATATATCGATCTGCAAGGTCCATAGACCGAGCTTCATCTGCCAAAGAAGCAGCTGCTGTAAGATCCCCTGCATGTTTCAATATTCTACCCTGTCATCAAAAACCCCTATTAGGACTTAGGAACATTTCAACAAGAAACAGCTGCTACACAAATAACTAATGTTGACAGAAAGCAAAGAAGAAAAGCAACCAGATGGTATATAAATAGAGCCATAGACTCAGAACAGAAAAGGTGAAAACCTTGATAAATCAAGTAAACAAAGAAGAAAAATGTCAAAACATTTGACAGACAGGAATAATTAGGCCAAATAAAACATGTCCATAAGCTTTATATCCTATACTGCATAAGTCATGTTTGACTGAATTTGATGGTCAAACTATATCACCAGAAATGAGAAATGGGAAATGGGAACTTGATGGCAATGGCAATGTGACTGAGAATGGGGATTGGTTGAGGTTGCACATAAGAATGAACAGATTTCTCCATCTTTAGTTTGGAAATTTCCCATACAAAGTTGTCAATTTGGGTACGAGAATGGGTTTGCTGGCACGGTGAATTTTTTCTTTGGGTACGGGCACAGGTATATATACATATGGCTACACACACAAACACACATGAATGTTCAAACATCAAAGTTATAATATAAAAATAAGGATGATACTCATAAATTCAACATTGCCAATAAAATTATGAATAAAATACCTTATATATCATATTCATAATTTGCAAAAATGGTAGTATTCAAGTCTCAAAATGTCATTACACAATCAAAATTCAAATTACAAGCCATATTTGATATCCAATGCCATATTCATCTTCATCAAAGATATCAAGGTCAACATCTGGTTTGCCTTCAATTGGACCACAATCCATTAGATTGCCATTCACACTAGCTAAGTCTATGTCATGTGCAAGAGTTGCCTCATGGTTATCCAGACACTAAATGTCTTTCAGGAATTTCATTAAATATTTGACTTGCAGATTTGGGAGATTTACTGTTGACCTTCCGAGATGTTGGCAAATGTTTGATTCATTCTCAGGATAGCTCTGCTGGCCGTACTATTTGAGGATTGTACCCTATCTGGCTGTACACCTTATTTGTGCTTCGAAAGTTGATTTGCAGGGTCAAAAAACATTCAAAGTTGATTATATTGTTATTGTTGATGTTGGACGACTCTTTTGAAGGGGTTTCTGAGACTATTGCAGGTTGCACAAAATTCTAGGAGGGATCGTACCATATGCCCATTATACCTGAATCTAGGCATGAGGGTTAGCAAGCAGAAATGCCTTGAGTTTTGTGGTTTTTCTTTCATCAAAAGTGGCACCCAAACCTTGTCCAACATTTCCAAGTAATTTCTGGCTGAGCAAGTGAAGGTTTTGGAGGTTACAGACACTAGCTAGCCAACCCTGTCATTTCAGTACCATCCTCAATTATGCATGACTAAAAATCATCAGTTTGCTGGTTGAAATCTTCTACTATTTCGAGGTCGTTGGAGAGAGCTGGGTATGCAAAGCAGATTTACACCCATTGGAGGAGGTTAATTTCAGTTTGGATGGTGTAGGTGAAGGGCTTTTAGTTTCTGTGGACCTGTAAAAGAAAATTTCAGACCTGTAGCATCATATCAGTCACTTCTCTGACCTGTACCTGCCATTTTCACACCCATTGACGGTATTGGTATAATGCTGGGTTTGTCTGGTCCCATTTGGCAACCTTTGGAGGTGCTCTAGGCGAGATTAGAGCAGTTTACTGATGATTTTCTGTAACTATTATGACCTGCAACACTAAATTAAAGACCTGCTATACGAATGCAATCCTATGAAAGTCTTGAATCCTATCAACCCTAGGCAATTTGAGGCTTTTTGGAGACTGCTGGGTTGGTGTAGTACTGATCTATACCATTGGAAGGTTTCCAATGCAAAATTGGAGGTGGATTTGATGGGTTTCATGGCTGTCTTAACTTGGAAAATGTAAACAGTGGACCTGCAGCAGTTTCTGCCTGATAGTCCAGCCTTGTAACATTCAATTTTCATCTCTGTTTCAGGGTATTTCAAGTGTAAATGATTATCCATCAAACATAATTGTATCAGAAGATGTATGGATACTGATTTCTTATATTAGACCTCATGACAGCAGTACATCTATGTTAGAATTGTAATGTTCACTTTTCATTTCAGAAAAAAAAAATTAAAAAAACCTATGGTGGTTATTACAATAATGGTCCCCAGGGTTCATTGGTAGTGAGGTGTGTGGTCCTACCTTCAATCATTCCACATTTTAGCCCAATACAAATCTTCTTGTGATCATACCACAACCTTCTCCATTCAGAAATGACATGCAACATGACTATAATATTCCTCCTTACCATCTTCTCATATTTGCCTAAGAAACAAGAGATATCTTGGAGGACACAAAAATACATCCTACAGGTAACAATTAGAAACCAATTTACCAAAGATTACTTCACCTAATATGTTATCAAAATCAGGTTGGCAGCCACATTGTTTTCGCTAGCTTGACGTTGTTAGAAATAGGAAATACTGAGAGGGGGGGGAATCAGTATTTCACAAACTTTTGCCCAAGTATGGATATTATTAATTAACTTGTAACTTGCATAAGAAACTAAACTGAATAGCAAACAAAACCATAAAACAATGGAACTCATAACACCATATTTGTTATCGAGAAAACCCTGACCAAGGGAAAACCCCGGTGGGGATGGTACCCACAAATGATCCACTAATCAAAAGTATCTTGTGAAAGATATTGACCCTGTTAGGAGTCTATTACATCCATAGTGTCTCGGTCCTTGTTAGAGGACTTAGGCCTTGCTAGAAGTCTCAACCCTGTTAGGAGTTGGTATTACAAAATATGAATGTATGCAAGATGAGCCCACTGCCCAAACATGCAATATACAATGATAATCTTTAATACAAAAGATGGAATAGAAAAACCTTTTACTGCTGCTGAATATCTTCAATATTCTGATCTGTCTTTTAAGCTCTTCACAAAACTTGTCATCAATTCGCACTGCTCTAATCATACATCAGATTTCGCATAATACATCAATACTATACATAATACAACTCATCATCATACATCTTACAAGTCTTGCAACTTCGCATTACAAATTACTTTCCTTTTATACAAGCTACCATAAACATAGCTTTCCAGTCGGCTTACACGTTTCCAAAACATAACATTACTTCTTGCTGACTGGTTAACATCTAGGATGTCGTCCCTAACTAGTTAAATCATTATTTTGAAAAACAAAATAATCCCTTAACCCAAAATATTCATTTACTTGTCACTGCTTTGTTCTGTCGGCTCAACACTATTTCTGTAAAACATTAATAACTTTGTCCCTACATACCGTGCAGTCTTGCGCTCTTAGCTGTAGCTTCTACATACTTCATAAAATCTGTACTCAAGTTCGCTTCTGCTGGAAATACTTCTGTGAACCTCGCTGATCAAAATAGTCTCTGTGCTGACAGATAAATACTGTTTAACTTAGACAATTTTCTTAAGTTATCATCCCAAAACTTTATCCTTGAATCATATTGTCTTAATACTGAATATATGTTGCCATAGTGACAACATCATGATATCCTACTTAGCCAAATTGCCAACAGAAGTATCATTGACATTGTTAGCAATACAATTAGTAATTCCTTTTGTATACCTGATATAGAGAAGGAACTGTTATAGGCAAGCATACCACTTCAAATGCTTAATGTTTCAGACAAATTAAAGAGGCTTATGCTTAATATGGATGATTATCTCTTCCATAGATTATAGTGCTTTCATTGTCCATTGACATTCGCTTGGACAATGACTTGGAGCTCTCCATTTTAAATTCATTAGTAGTGACCCATGTCAATAAATATGTGACTATGACGGGCCACCAAAAGCCCATGATAAGTGACAACATCTCGAACTGCACATAATCTCAAAAAAATGTCTGAATCTCAAACAAATGTTGTAGATTTAAAAGGATGTGCACTACAAAAATTGAAGATCTAAAAGCATAAGCACTAACACCAAATAGAGATGGCACTTCATCACATCAAATGCAAAATGTTGTTCCCTGTTCTATATCAACTCTACTTTCACTCCATTTGTCAGCAAATTCAATTACCATGCAATGTGGGAATACCCCAACAAGAGCATGCAATAAAATTTGGCCAAACCAAGGGAGAGAGCTACATAAGATTCCTTAGTACAAAACAATCTTGGATTACTTTACGCTTATAAGGATCCATTCGTACTCCATCCCAACACAAATATGCCATATAAATAGACCCTATCAAGGAAGCTACATAACCAAGTTGTTTCTTAGTGCAAGCCAATCTCCACATTAATTGCCTATTCTACACATCCATGTCTTTTGCATCCCATCAACAATACAACCATATAATGTATGATAATTGATTACATGCCAAACAGATATTTATCCATGCTCCAGATGCTCCTATGTTTTGATGAAAATGAGTATGTCACCCACATGTACAACCGTAAAAAAGTCTACAAAGGTCTGGACAGCATCGTTAATCATCCTCAAAAATGTTGTGCATACTTTGATTAAATCCAACTTGACTAGCCACTTGAACAATCCTTCACTTTACTTGAGATGGTCTTCCATACATATGTTGGATCAACTGATCACTAATCTGACCGTGAAGTCCCATGGGGCCAAAGGGGGACGAAGAGGACTGCCTTTGAGCTTAGGAAGGATGGACTTTCTCGGCACCCTATAGTGAATGCTCCTAATGACCTCCATCATGTTAAATGAATGCATAAGGATGCTCAATCATTGGAAGTAAGATAGAAATGGCAAGCTTGAGGAGAATAGTGACAGGACACCTCGTATGGATGGCACGGGCCACATGAGTCCAAGAGAGATGATATATCTACTCTTGGCCTAGGGTAGAGAGTCTCTGGGGCACCTTATCAATTCACCCTATCTTATCAATTCTATGGTTGAGTCATCTTGAAATTGATTCAAGCAATCTAGTGATTTGGTCTACATTTCCAATATATGCTCATTTCTAACTTAAGAAATCTAGCTATGAATTATGATTGCAAATGATTCCTAACTTATTTGTAGGGACTTAATCAAAGTGAAATGTATTTTTAAACCCTAATTGTTTTGAAAAAAATTGTAAACTAGGGCAAAATTTGGGGATATTACAAATGATATCAGAGCATGTCCATGCCAGCCTGAGGGAAAATAGTTGATGCAACTTAATCAATGAGTAATTAGGACTCTAAAAAGGGAAAAGAAGAGGGATTAGAATACCCATGCATCCTCAAGAACTAGAAATGAATCATCCAACCAGTCTCCACAATAAACATTGGAAAATGTCAAATTGAAACTTTTCCATAGAACATTACATAGATGTGTTTAATGCACCCTTATCCTAAACCCCAAGGGTTGAACTGAAATATCCCTTAATTCGTTTCTTGGATAAAATTGATGGTTTTGTTGAGATTTATGGGGATTTACTTCATGATATAATAATTCTTGGCATGCAACAACAAATTTGAAAATAATTGAAATTGACAGAGCTTCTAAAATTTCAGATCTTTAATACTATTCTGAAATTGATGAGTTTAGTGTTTTTGGCAAACATATGACAACTGCAATTACATCATAAGTATACAGCATGTTTCAAATCATCACATACCCATTTCCCTTCCATTCTCAAACATGCTATTACAATGCCGGCTGCAAATAGCTAATAAAACACGGGCTGCAAGAAGAATAAATTCACTTAATACAAGCGGCAAATTTATATCTGATCCCCACGCACCTGCAATTCTATTCAAGGCTGTGATTCCTGCAGTTTGCCGAGGTTCGCCTTTTGCCAAATTATGTTGGAGCTTAAAGTGGAACCAGTGAACAATAAGATTACTTCCTTGTGATTTTTCCTGTCAAATCAGAACTGTAGCTGAGTTCTATATGCTGCGACTTGACCAAACCAGTAATGAGTTTCACCAAAGGATTGGCCTAGGTGACGTCCAAACCAATCAGACCGCCAGGGGTTTAGTCCTGGAGAATTCCTTGAAGGCTGTGATTTCTAAGAGCAAAAATCAAACTTAAAATACCAAGTCAAATGAATGCCTCTTGACATTCAATTCCACCATATATAACATTTGAAACCCAAAAAAGCTATCGAATCCATCATGTAATTCTTTGGAAGGCAGATTTAGGCATAATTTTTGATCGCCGAAGTTAAACTAAATCACCCCCAAGACAAGTCGACCTAGCAATAATATAAAGTCACAACTTAAATGGCCCCTTAATATATATGTTTGTGTGTGTGTAATTGATTAATACTTAAGCTTTTTCCTCTATTTAATCAATTTTCACCTTATTTCCTCACAACATCAAGAAACTCAATGTCCCACCATGATCGTTTATTGTTTTATCCCTTTATTTACCCTTTTTATCCCTTTATTTACCCTATGCTTTAGCCTATGGAAATAAAATAGGCTAGCATGACTATTTATTTTCATTTATCACTAGGCTAGGCAGGAAGGGACATTATAGACCTCCCTTCTTGAGATTGCTTGTTTGCAAGTAACCACCAAGCAATCCATTGCTCCACTCTGATAAAATTACCCAAACACCACCAAGAATGAAGCAACACAGTAGGGTGCAGGTGTCACAATGCATCCAAACAAATCAATACTCAGATCCCACACCAAAATATTAAACCTGTCGTATAAGATGAAGAAGCAATATCTCATCAAACCATCACCCCGTGCATCATTACTCAGCTGCAAGCCAATAACAACATTTATAGACCCTTCTCCATTAAGGACAATGATCATATAAGATCCCACATGAGTATCCACAAAATCAGATGAAACTAGAACAGTAATGTCATCAATTGTATTGTCTACATCAAGGGCGGATATAAGAGATGCATTCCCTAAAGTTGTCAAATGCTGGTGGAATCCATTTGCTACCAATGAATTTTCTGAATGTATACCTTTATTAAATTTTGTTGCTAAGCATGAAGTTTCATCACCTAAAGGTTTAATATTGTTGTTAGCACCATGTACCAAGGTTGCCATATCATGAGTATAAGGAGATATGTTACTGCTGTCATAATTGAGATAATCGGATTTATCCCCATGCCTCCCAATGGTATTTTCATCATCAAGGAGCTTGCATACACATGGATGTCACAACTTTGCCTTCAACACAATTTGTTTACCTCCATGAGTAAACTCAAGCTCCATGTTGTTGATATCTTGGATGTGCCTCCCAAGGGACTTCAACCATGGTACTCCCAATACTATTTTGGTCCCACCAATAGCAACCACATAGTACTCATCATCAAATGTATAATCATCTAATTGTATGCCCAACTTGGGTAATTTTCTTGTGAAACTGATTTTGGATTCATCTGCCAACATAACGCTAAATCCAAGAAAGTCCTCTACTTGTAGTCCTTCCTTGACTACAAAGTCCTCATCAATAAAGTTATGTGTAGCACCCATGTCCACCATATACACAACTTCTTGTCCTTTAACAATTCCTTCGAGTAAAAGAAGATGATCTCTAGAACCACCGAATGGGCGCTCCATGGTACCACGTGCCTCATCATCATGCTTAATATCCTCATTACTGTCCACATCAGAAATCACCTCAATAAGATTTACCTTACCCTTACCAAGACATGTGTCCTAGTTCCCAAGGCTTCTTGCAAGAAAAGAAAAGGTTCCTTCAAAACTCATTTCTTGACTCTTTTTCTACCTTAGGAGACGTGACCTTGGGCTGATTAAGATCCTTCCCATCTAATTCATTATCTGAATTTTTTATTCCTAAAGTTCTTGTGTAGCCAAGAAGGTGTGACTTTAAGATCAAGAGCTGACCCAACAGCATCATCCAAGGTATTAGGCCTATGAGCCTTGACCAATACTTTTAGTTTGTCACTTAATCCTTCTACAAAAAACAACTCTCCTTTGTAACATGTCTAGAACCATAACTGAAATCTTCTAGAACTCATTACTATATGATTCCACGTCTCCTCCCTCTTTGAGTTGAGCAATTCCCTAGAGTAGACCTCTATCTTTCCTGTCAAAACGAGCAATCAACTTGTTAACAAGTTCTTCATAAGAGTGTATCAAGGCATGATCTTGTGATACGAGTCTGTGGTGCCACCAATCATATGCTACTCCCTCCAAATGCATTGTAGTAAACTGTATAGCCTTATCTTCTTCCATAGGTTTGAAGGCTAAGAATGTATCTAGTTTATGCACCCATAATCTAGCTGTTATCTTTCCCCTAGCATCAAATGTGTGGAGAGAAACTTTATTTAAGGCATCCTTATACTCCGCAAGTTGAGTGCCTTGCCTAACCTGCCCTCTAGGCCTTTTGTCTGCCTTTTCATAAGGTACCTAGCCTCAACTTTCCACTGATTCATAAACTGATTTAAATTCATCACGTCTTACATCGGTTGGGAGGTTCCTATATTGATCATAGGCCACCATGACATCAAATTGTAATATCAATTTCTTCTTCCTCCACCTCTAGAATTGTTTCTCTTTTAGTTTGCCTAGGTAAAAAAGTAGGATGTAGTGGTTGATCAGACCTTGTATTCGCTGTCCTATCAGCATTAGAAGTTGTTCTATCTTGATTTCCACCTTCTTGATCTAGAATGGTCCATTCTCAATTGACCCATGGTAGTGATCATACAATCCAAAAATTGTTATAACATTTGTTGCAACTATTGGGCAAAGATGGTCAAGAAATCGTTAAGCTGATTATTCATTTCCCTTGGTAGGATTTTTGCTCTCCTCTCCTCCATTTCTTCAACAACGGAGTTATCCTTAGCTTCTTCTGCTTGCTGCCCTGAGCTTCTTTTGCTGTAATATTTGCGTGCTCCTACCACTCTAGGGTGCATAGAATCAATTCAAACTGACTTGCAATAACCCACTTAAACAAACTGACCAAAATTACCATCCAACCCTCTGGGTATCCACCAAACTGACATGTAATACAAATCCACTAACCAAGATTGCTTGGAAATAACATGCAATGGTATCCCTCTTCATAAACTGCTTCTAAAACTGGCATGCAACTGAAATCTCTATCATGCACTGATAATCCCCACAGGCCGGCAGGATTTGTGGCTCTGATACCACTAAAATATCCCGATCTTTGTTTCTTGGATAAAATCGATAGTTTTGTTGACTTTGTTGGGGTTCAACTTCATGATATAATAATTCTTTGCATGCAACAATAATTATTTGAAAATAATTGAAATTGATAGAGCTCCTAAAATTTCAGATCTTTAATACTATTGTGAAATTGATTAGTTTAGCGTTTTTGGCAAACGTATGACAACTGCACTTACATCAGAAGTATACACAATGTTTCAAATCATCACATACCCATTTCCCTTCCATTCTCAGGCATGCTATTAAAATGCCAGATGCAAGTAGGTAATAAAGCATAGGCAACAAGAAGAATAAGTTCTCTTAATACAAGCCACACATTTAAATCTGATCCCCACACACCTACAATTATATTCAAGGCTACAAATCCTAGAGTTTGCTGAGGTTAGCCCTTTGCCAAATTATTTGGAGCTCAGAGTGGATCCGCTGAACAATAAGATTACTTCCTTGTGATTTTTCCCATCAGATCAGAACTGTAGCTGAGTTCTATATGCTGCGATTTGACCAAACCAGTAATGGGTTTCACCAAAGGATTGGCCTGGGGTAACATCCAAACCAATCAGGCCTTCAGGGGTTTCGTCCACGAGAATTCCTTGAAGGCAGAGATTTCTCAGAGCAAAAAATCACACTTAAAATACCAAGTCGAATGACTCTGGACCTTCGATTCCACCATATATAATATTCTCAACCCAAAAACACTATCGAATCATCACGTAATTCTTTGGAAGGAAGACTTAGGCGTAATTTTTAGTCGTCTAAATTAAATTAAATCACCCCCAAGACAAATCGATCTAGAGATAATATTAAGTCACAACTTAAATGGCCCCCTAATAATTAAATATGGTTGATTAAAACTTTAACTTTTTCCTCCATTTAATCAATTTTCACCTTATTTCCTGGCAACATCAAGAAGCTTGATGCCCCACCACGATCATTTATTGCTTTATCCCATTATTTATTCTATGCTTAGGCCTATGGGAATAAAATAGGCTAACATAATTATTTTTTTTCATTTATTGCTAAGATAGGCAAGAAGGGACATTACATGAACACCATAAATAAAATTAGATATATCATATGATTGAGTCAATAACCTAGTTAGTTAGATTACCCCAAGAAATGGATCTAGTGTTGATTGGACGTTCTTGCCTCTTGTGGGCTAAATGATGAATTGATTACTCAAAGAGATGGATTTGATCCTGGTTGGATGTTGCTGCCTCTTGCAGGCTAAGTGATGAATTGATTACCCCAAGGGACGGATCTGGTCCTATCTAAATGTTCATGTCGTGGGCTAAGTGGTGAATTGATTACCACAAGAGATGAAACTGACCCTGATTGGACATTCGTGCCTCTCATGGGCCAAGAGAACAATGCCTGCATATGTTCATGTGTATGCTCTGTGCCTTGATATATCCATATGTCTACTGCATGTATGCTCTGTATTTGCATTTGTATGCTTCATGCTTTTATGGTTGAGTCATCTTAAAACTGGTTCAAGCAATCTAGTGATTTGATCTACATTTCCAATATATGCTTGTTTCTAACTTAAGAAATTTAATTATGAGTTATGATTATAAATGATTCCTAACTTGTTTGCAGGGTCTCAATCAAACTGAAAGATATCTCTAAACCCTACTTCTTTTGATCAAAATTGTAACCTAGGACAAAATTTGGGTACTCATAATTTGGAGACATTACACTATCTACAACTAAGATGCTTCATTGAATGGAAAATTTGGTCACTGAATTGAACAAGTTCATCATACAGAAAAATAAGGTTAGCTTCAATCATACAATAAAAAAATCATTTGAAAACAGCAATGATGTTGTACCAATAGCAAGGAAAATAAACAGAATAATAGATAATTTAATTTCATGCAGCCAATGCAGCTCATCATTCTCAATCAAGATCCAACCAAACCTTCACTAAGTAAAGATCGATGACAGTTGGAGTATGTGCTATAGCATCATCAATTTTTGCAAGAGCTATGTCATGCTTCCCTCTAAGATCATAATGCTGCCAGCCATAAAATAAAATGTGAGCCACATGTATTCATTATGAGAACATACCAACATTGAATCCAAAAAGCAGATGAAAGATTGCAAACCTGAGCAAGGAAAAACAGAACCCACAAAAGTGTCGAAGGAGATTCTTTCTGAGAACTGCAATCAAGAGTTTAGTATTAGAACCTATAATTGATGAACTAGTGGTTGTGTATTGTTTCTTAACATTTTTTAGAAATCATTCCAGCCCACTCAATCGACCTTATGCGTCATCTTTAAAACTCTATCAAAAATAGATCAGCATGCTTAAGATTACAGTTAATAATTATGAAAATATATAGTTTTTAACTTTTTGAAAAGAAAAATTGGATACATAAACAGTGAAAGAAACAATGGTACATCTTTGCTAAATAGAGGAAAAGATACATGATGAATAATGAAAGGTTGAAAACTGCACAACAAAGTCACATATCCATATGTATCCATTTTTCCAAAGACAATTTGAAGAGAAAATTGAACGGCAAGGTAAGAGATATTTTTCAATCCATAAAACAAAATAAATGGGATAAAAGTCCCAAAACTTTAACTATGAATGCACTTGTCATCAAGCAAAGACCAAGCTCACAATAGAATCATTGATAATCATCTATTAATGTGCCCAAGAAAATGGTTGATTACATTTTTTTATCCAAAAGCCATGAAGCTAATAAATTAATCTAAGAATAATAATAATTAGTGCCATTGCACTCATCCAGAGAATTTAACATAAAGGGCTAATCACAAGCACAAGAATTTGATATTCAGACTATATTACCTTGAAAGCAATTACAGCATCAAATATGTTGCATGTGGTATCATCGATGTGCAAAGGATAACATTTAAAAGAATATAGTAAGTACAACAAAATGAAGAATAAAAGACAATAGCACTAAAACAAAATATGTTGTTTTTTAACAGTCAAATACACACTGTTCTCTAGATCCAACATCCACAGATAAAGGATTCTAAAGATATAGAGCATGCATGTCAAGTTGTAAAATTCAAATATAGGAAATTTATGTGCTCATTAAACTGATACTGTTTTTCAGCATGGCAGAGTTCCCTATCAATAGTTATATAGGTGCAATGGATTTTTTAGTAAAATAAGAGAAAAAGAACACTTGCACTGAAATGTTTAGCATGCCCATCTTCGTACCCACAATTTCTCATGACTAGAGTTATAAATAATATAGTTGTCAAATTATTAATTTACTCATGTGCCACTCTAGTTTTCTCAATGTCCTCATTCCTGTACTAGTATTAGTACCCCTGAATCTCCAGGTAACTGTGATTTCAAATTGGAAAAGGGCACACATGATTCAAAGCACACCAAACAGAGAATTTCATACTCAGAAGTCAAAAACACAAAAATTGTCTGAATGAAAATAAACAAAATGTGTCATTTTAGTGCCCAAGCACCACCCTCCAAGCTGCTTAACCAAGCATACCCTAGAAAAGTCAGATGTCAAGTAGTCAATAGAAACACACAACATAAAAGTTCTTATAGGTTAGCTAGTGATAGGATGCTATCTAGGTTACCGGTTCAGGTGCGGGTACGAGAATCTAGTATGTGGATAAAAAATTTGGGGGTTTTGGGTCTTGGGTACGTTTATATATATATATATATATATATATATATATATATATATATATATATATACAGGACTTTGCAAGTCTTGACAGGACTCTGCGAGTCCCAAGCCGAGTCAGGCTTGCAGAGTCTTTTTGACTCAGCAAGCTGACTCGGCCGAGTCCTGGTCGAGTCTTGTGCTCCGGACTTTGCTGCGTCCAGCAGTCATTAAAAAACAAAAACTAAAATTTTTTAATTATTTTTAATCATTCTTTTTGTGTTATATGCCTTCTCTAAGACCTAAAAAGGCCGTTCCACAGTTTGCAAACACTTAGAAGAGAGAAAAAAGGCTTGGGAGAAGAATATAGGGTTTTACAAAATAGATTAGCAAATCAATTGGCTCTCACATATTGATTGTTGATTGTTTGTGCTCGTTTCTAGCTTGTATTCACACATTGAGAGGAGCTAAAAGAAGCATTTGGAGGAGACCTCTATAAATTTGAGTTGCATTTCTTCATTTTTGGAGCAATTTTGAAGAGGTGCATTTTTGTGTTGTTTTATGAATTTTTTACATTCAAATTTCATATTTCCATTTTTTTTACAATTGTTTGTCTTTAGAATCTTAGATTTGTTACATTTTATGTTTATGAAAAAACTTGAAAAGTAAGAAGCCCTAGTCTTTGATTTTCATTATTGTAGATTCTTATTTTTTTTATTTATGATATATTGCAGCAGCAGCATAATGTCTCAGTCTGAGGGTAGTTCATCTAGGCCTCCAATTAACCCAAATGCAGACCCTACTCGTGTAGCAAGGGATAAGGCTTGGAAACATGCCATCCCGGGCTCAAAAAAATGAGTAGTTACATGTTGGCATTGTCATGTTAAATATAATGGGGGAGGTATTAGCAGATTGAAATATCACCTTGCACATATATCAGGGCATGATGCTAAACCATGCGAAAAAGCAACCCCGGAGGTTGTACATGAAATGCAAGCTCATTTAGAGGCCCATGAAGAGAAAAAAGAACTAAGAAAAAAGCAACATGAAGAAATGGCAAACTTAGGTGGAGATCTCTTCAAATCTTCGTTCTCCATTACCTCCATCTAGTAGTGATACTGCAAGTGCAAATGTGACCATTGGGTCTCGGATTCGTAAGAAAAAATTCACACTAGATTCCATTTTTGTTCCACGCACGACTCTGGGTGCCCCACCATCGCTTGAGAGCATGGTTTGGAATAAGGAGAAGCGTGAGGTTGCAAAAATGGCACTTGGAGATTTGTTTTTCTACAACAACATTCTATTTAGTACAACAAGGTACTTATTATTTTAATTTCTATGTCTTATTTTTCTTGCTTTTAAGACTCGAGAATATGCTACATTCATTATATTAATTTTTAAAGTTGAAAGTAAAACTTAATAGTATACTTATTGTGTTTATTTAATTTGTTTTAGGTCTCCTTATTGGAAAATTGCGATAGATGCTATTATTGTTTGTGGTTCGGGGTTCAAAGCCCCTAATGATGAAGAGCTAAAAGGTCTTATTTTGACCCGAAAGGTGGCTGATGTAAAAGTTGCAATTAAGGAGCAGTGTGACGTATGGAGGAAGGGTTACACAATCTTGACTGATGGTTGGACCGACAAAACAAATAAAACACTGCTTAATTTTCTTGTCTCCTCATTAGGTAATTGTAGAACTTGTACTTAGTACTACTACTTACTAGTAGTAAACTATTGATTTAGTGATTAATTTTTTAAATTATGCTTTTACTAAATTGCTTTCTTCTCCTCAGGTGTCACAGTGTTTTTGAAATCAATTGATGCTTCAGGGAAAACAAAAAATGTTGAGTATCTTTGTGAGGTAATTGAGGAAGTGTTGAAGGAGGTGGGTGAGGAGAATGTGGTGCAAATAGTCACGGATAATGCGGCAAATTATGTTGTTGTAGGTAAACTTCTTATGGAGAGGCACCCCCACTTGTTTTGGACCCCTTGTGCTTCTCATTGCATTGACCTCATGTTGGAGGATCTTGGCAAACTTACTTGGATAAAAATATGTGTAGAGCAAGGAAGGAACATTTGTAAATTCATATATAATCATACTTGGGTCCTCAACCTTATGAGGAAGTTCACAAATAAAAAAGAGTTGACTCGTCCAGGGGTTACCCGATTTGCAACAAATTCTCTCACATTGCAATCTTTGCTTAAGTCCAAAGGCGCTTTGAAACGCATGTTTGTAAGTGAGGAGCGGATTGCATCATCATATGCAAAGATCAATGCAAGGAGTGAGACAATTGATCAGATTTTTTATGAGAGTGGCTTTTGGCAACTAGCCAAGAAGATTGTGGAGGTAATTTTCTTTTTTGTCCTCATTTCCATTTCATTTTATCATTTTTGTTCACACTTGTTTCTATTTATGTTCATTGTTCATTTTTTAAAGTAACACTTAAAGCTTAATGTTTCCAACTTTCTACTTTTACAATGATTGCAGTTCATAGAGCCTCTTGTTGTTCTCCTACGAATTGTTGATGGAGAGAAGCCCGCAATGGGATATATTTATGACAGCATGGATAGGGTGAAAGAGGCCATTAGAAAATTTTATGTAGTTAATCGGGATAAATATGCTCCCATATGGGCTGTCATTGATCGATGATGGCACAATCTACTTCACAGGCCTATACATGCAGCTACCCACTTCCTTAATCTAGCATTCCAATTCAACCCAAGTTTTAAGGTCGATAATGAGGTGTGGAGTGGGCTCTATGATGTTGTAGAGAGAATGTCACTGGATGAATCAATTAAAACACACATAGTCTGTGAGATACAAATGTATAAGACTTCACGAGGAGACTTATTCTCATGAGACTTATTGAAGAAAAATTGGACACTACTAATGCCCGATAAAAATCTATGATTCTAAAATCTAAATTCTAATTCGTAATTCTATTACCATTTTACATTGATAAAGTCAAAGTTATAGAATTGAACAAGCCATGCAGTGCTTCACAATTCGAACGCAATTGGAATATGTTCGAGCATATACACTTGAAGAAGCGCAAAAGGTTGGCAGTGAAAAGGATGAATGATCTTGTGTTTGTGCATTATAACCTTCGCCTTTGTCATAGACAAATCTTGGGCACCGACACATCTATCATTTTAGAGGAGGTTGATCCACTGGCAAAGTGGAACACTGAGATTGATGATCCTATCTTCAGTGATGAAGACTTGGAATGGGTTGATTAGGAGGATCGAGAGGCAGAGGCAATAACAATGGCATAGGAGGCAAGAGCGCAAGGAGACCCAGTGGAGGACCCTAAGGTTGAGAGTGAGGGATCTGAGGATGATAAGGATTATGTGGAGGAGGATGAGGATGATGAGGATGCCACTGAGGTTGAGGCTCAGACACAAGGATAGAAGATGGTTGCAGAATCTTCCATGACCAATCTTAGGCGTACACGCAGGAAGACATAGGGCCTTAGTCTTCTAGGCTCTAGCTTTTATTTTGATATATGTTCTGAGCTTTTGATTCCATGGATTTTATATTCCATGAATATTGTAGACTTTTGACAGTGACACTATTTATATTTCAAATTTCTAATGTGATATTTAGTAACTAATTTAACAGTTAACTTATTTCCTTCAAAAATTCGCATTTTAACTTATTTCCTTCAGAAATTCGCATTTATACTTATGTGATCAATGTAAACTTGTGTATGTGTGCAAAGTAGCTTCTATTTATCTCAATTATTGTGTCTTTGATGTTAATTTATTGAATATAATTGACTGAATGATGCATGAAAAAAGTTTTAAATCCTTATAAATTAAGTCTAAGCCTAGATCCAGCTTGTCAAGTCCGAGATGAGTCCAAGTCTTGTAACTATTATATATATACACACAAAAAAATGCAAGAAATATACAGAATTAAATATATACCCATATAATATTAATATAATAATACTGAGAGTAACATATTAAAACTTATATTATTATAAATTTAAACATATATTTTAATAAACATAACAGTTTTTAACATAACTTATTTATAATTTTTAACATATATTACTAAATTTAATGTTGCAAACTATATCGAAATTCTTCAAATTTCAAAACCCTATAAAAAACAAATAAGACATTGAAAGAACGCAGCTAAAAACAATTTACAGATAAAGATTGCCGACTCGCATCCGCGAACATGGTCAATTCACCAAGACGATAAGAACACCTACTCGCCTCTACACTTTGCTCAGATTACAGTGTAGGAAATGTAGACACGCATCTAAGTCAAAGTCGGCGGCAAAAATGAAAGTGGGTTTCAATGCTTAGCGAATGACATAGGATAAAACCATCTGCATATGTCATCATCCCTGTGCCCTAGCTGCCATCCTCGGGAAATGGTGAGCTTAACAGGAATATTTTGATAGAAATTAACACATTTTTTTTGCAGGAATTTGTTGGTGAATTTGCACGCATCCAAGCGCACCGATACGTGTATCTGCATCCAAGCACACCGGTACATGTATCTACATCCAATGCGAATGCATAGGGCTCCTAACACGCATCCAATAACTTAGGATACTATAATTACATCATGATACTATATATAGGTTAGTGGAAAATCAACTTTGTTATTATATGGTTAGTAATGAATAATGTTGTGGAATATTCTCATGCATGAGAGTTCCTCTGGTAGTTGTAGGTTAGTTAATGGGAGAAAGCTTTAGAAGCCTATATAATTCATTGTGTTCACCATCTCAAAGAAATTACCATTGTATAACTTTTTATTATAATATTTGCAATAATAGTGTAGTCTGATGTCTATCTGTTTTCTCTACCACTTCAATATGGTATTAGAGCATCCACACTATGTCTAGCATAGGTATTATGAACTTATTCTGATAAAAGTTGTCTTTGATGCCATTTATTACATCATCGATGTGAAGCAACGGAGTTCTCAACAAGTCATGCAACCCAAGGAATGTGTAAGTGTAGCAATCGAAGAGTTTTAGTTTGGTGTATCCTTTTTTCCTCTAGATGCATTGCTATTGCAAATTACTAGTGTTCCACAAGGATGCGCCTCCAAAAAACACCTTGCGTTTCTACAATGATGTCTCCAAAACAAGAGGCCTTGGGGGGAACATTCCCCCATTGCACAACCACCTTTGTCAATTCTCCAAGGACACTATCAGGATGTCAAAGGGCCACTGAGGAGTCCCTCAACCGTCTCAAGGACCCCCAAGCATCTCCCATGGTTGACAAGATAAAAAGGCATTGAACAAAAATTGAAACCAACACCCAAGTCTTATCCATAATGACCAATGGGCCCCACCTAAGCCTCTTAAACCCTATTAAAGAACTTAAAATCCTCATTTTTTATTCACAATTTGACAACAAGGTTTAGGAGGACCAAAAGAGTGAGAGTGAAAGAGTGGAAGTCAAGAGTTGCAAGCGCAAGAGGGTTGAGCAGGAAGAAAAAGGAGAGGATCTACACCAAATTGCAACAATTTTTTAAGCACAAAGTAGGATTATATGACTTTTTTTTTGAAATATCAGTTTCATATTTATGTTTTAATTTTATTCATAATTTCACAAACATGGTTGTAAGGGCATTTTCATTGTTCAGTGTTCATTGTTCATATTGTCATCAAATTTGTACATTGAAATTTGAAAATCAAAAATTCATATTCATAGACAGGGCTGTCATGTTTTTAATTTTTTATCTAAGTTTACTATATTAAAAATTACTTTTAGTAAATTACAATTTATAAGTTCAAACTTTTTATTTTGTCAAACTAGGATGAAACTTTTATGTATCCTCTACTTCTATGCTTCAACATTCCCTTGCACATGGTTGCCTATGCATTGAACCCAGAGTGGTACACACAAAGGCCTGTTAGAATTACACCCATACACAACGTTATGGCGAAGGAAGGGTACATGAGGGCACTCTAAAAGATGTATGATCCGATAGAGGTTGGCGTCATTCGTACCAAGTGGACAAAATTTGCCACTCTTACGGGTTATCCTAACAAGACAATGATGGATTGGGCAACTATGGCATGGGAGGACCCCATTTTGTGGTGGAATATGCATGGACCGAATTCTTTGACTACTACTCTAGCCATTCATTTTCTATCTCAGGTTTCTAATTCTTCTGCTGCTGAGAGGAACTTGTCTATTTATAGCTTCATCTACTATCCTAAGAGGAACAAGCTTACCTCTACCTGAGTATAGAAACTAGTGGCTCTAAATAGTATGCTGTGTCCCACTGACCATAACACACTTTGTACAAGGATAGTCCAGCAGCACTATAGAATGTAGATTCAAAGGAGCCAACACAGATTGATGAAGATGCTACAACTACACTGGCAGGGCTGGTTGGTGTTAGTTTGGAGGAGCTTGACCATGTGCACTCCATTTTGTTATTCTGAACAGTTGTAATCATCATTTCGCTGGAATCGGCATTATGAAATCTCTGAACACTTATAAATTCTGAATATAACATTTTCAATGTCCAATGTAGTATTGAAGATGTTCAATTCAAACTTCAAAATTTAGTAGTTTTTAAGTTTTACTAATTTGACAAAGTTTGATTTGTAAATCTTATACAAATACACATTTTTATAACTACATTTTCAAGTACTATTTGTATATCAACGCAACCTCTACCCTTCACCATATTGTGGTAAAATAATGAATGTGCTATTAAACAATGATCATGAATGATCTATATATACAAGATACAAGAGAATGTTTCTGTAATGAACAGGAGAGAGGAAATAGAAGCATTCTTGAAGAGTGCCATGACGAACAAAAGGAGTTGATGGAAACATTACAAAACAAGTGACCATTAGAATTAGATGAAAGAGAGATAAAATTAGAAACTATCTATTATCATAATACCCTCCCTTAATGGTCAATCTATCTTCAAAAAAACAGAAATTTGCATGTCCTCAGAAAGCGTAAAGGGCAGCCTCGGGTTGATCAAAGAGGTCTACATGTTTTGCAATGTTGGTCTGTGGCTTTGCTTTTTATCTGATGTCTTATGGAGATCCTTCAATACTGTCCAAATCTCTGCAACTATCTTGCCAAACGGGAAATGAGGCAGCTGATGATCAGTAACTAAAAGCTTAATGAGCATAACTGCTTCACAATTACGTTCATCAAACTTGTCTTGAGTCACATCGATTGTTGTAGGACAAGTCTCGGTACCTTGAACAAGCGCCTCAAGGCGACGATACTCGAAAATTGTCAACATGCGCTGCTTCCAGGTGTTGTAGTTCTTTCTGTTGAAACGTTGACTGCCTTCCAACATAAGACTGGTGAGAGATGCCAAAGCACGTTTTTCAAAGAAAAATCGTGAAAAATCATAAAAGGGCACAAACTTGAAGGCAAACCCAAAACATTTGAAGAGACACCTAGTGAAGAACTCAAAAAACCCAGATAGAATCTATTGTCAAATTCTGAATCCGTTGGCTTGAAAATTGAGGCACAGAAAACGATGCACCCAAAAAAAAGCGAGACTGGCTTGTTGAGATCTGCAAAAATTCACCAGGAATATGCTGGCAAACTTTGGATCCGCTGGCTCGAAAATTGAGGCACAAAAATAAAAAATGGATGACAACCCAGTTGAGCTCTCGAAAAACCCACAAGGAATCTACAATCAAAAAAAATGTAAATTTTGAACACACTCGGGACAAAAAACCTTCGAAAATCTTGAATTAATAATTTCAAAAAAGAAATTAAAAATTTTCAAAGAGGCCAAGGATTTGCTCTGATACATATTGTGGTAAAATAATGAATGTGCTATTAAACAATGATCATTCATGATCTATATATACAAGATACAAGAGAATGTTTCTATAACGAACAGGAGAGAGAAAATAGAAACATTCTTGTAGAGTGAAAGAGAAAGTTTCCATAACGAACAGGAGTTTATGGAAACATTACAAAAAGAGTGACCATTAGAAATAGATGAAAGAGAGAGATAAAATTAGAAACTATCTATTATAGTAATACACCATCCCCAAATTTAGGCCCTTGGTCCCCCCGTCCCCATATCCTTTTATTAGGAAACTCTGTCAAACTGTGCAAAATACTCTTTGCCAAAACAACAAAGACCGGCATAGATGTTGACTTGTATAAAAACGCAAAGAAATATATAATATTGTGTCTTGAATATATACACCCAACATGAAAACGTGCTGCTGACATGAAAGTTGTTTTTCTTAGGGAGGTATATGGCATCTAGTTTTGTAAGAGAGTGCAAATATATAAAAGAGTAGCACCAAGAACCCAAAATATATGTCGTTACTAAAACGACATTTGTGGTATTGTACGAAGCTTGGCACATTTCTAGTAGTAAACAAAAGAGGACTCTTCCCAATTCAATGCCCAAAGCCATACATGACATTTCAGAATATTTAAATGAGGGCATGGGGAGCTTTGAGGTGCCAATACACAATACAAGAAATATTCAACAAAAAGTAACCATATGTCATATGGCGCAAAATAGGTAATTGTGCTAAGTGGTAGAAACTCCAAACTGATTCTTTTGTTAAAGCTGCAGAAGAGAGCACAAATTACTCCTACCATTTGCTTCAATGGTTTCAAATTAGATGATAAGGAATGTAGGCATAACACATTTTCCAGCAGTTTGTAGTATTATACAAAGATCATTGTGCAAAAGGGTTGAAAAGAGTGTCCATTTGAATGTGAGATAATTAGAATTCAAATAGATTAGTTCATTGATTTTTTTTAAAGAGTAGAAACTCTTCTTTAGAGTGGGGTGAAAAGTTAGATCTTCTTAGTGAAACAAGGAATTTTGTTATTTTTGTATGTATTGGTGAAAGATTTATACTGTAACTTTTTGTAGAAGGTGCATTTTCTGTTGAAAACAACACTTTGAAAATGAAAATTTTAAACATGTCACCACATGCTTATGCTATCAGAGTTTTGATGCTTTGCATGCTACAACTAACAATGCTTTCACAAATTTATATTTGGCATCAAAAAGATCAAACATATCAAGGTCCACAAGGAGGCTGAAAGACATAGGAGGTTGGATAAATCTTGTCCATCTCAACCTATCTTCTCGCTCAAAGATGGTACACTACATAAGGGGCACAAGTTATTCATTTTCATCCCTCCTTGGAACAACAGGGCAAGGGCTTGTTAGTTTAATGGTTCCTTCCTATGGATAGTTGAGAATGTCTTGATTGACAACATGTCTGTTGTATGTGTGGACAATTGAGTATGTCTTAATCCATAGACCTGCACAATTGAGTATGTCTCAATTCATAGACTTGGAGATTTGTAATTGTGTATAGTTAATTTTGTCTCAATCTATAGACATGGAGATTTCAGTATGTTTAAATCCATAGGAGTGTTGCTGCTATGAATAGTTGAGTATTTCTTGATTCGCAATTGGAGTATTGCATTGTAGATAGTGTGTCTTGAATCAAATGTGGATTATTGTTATTAAGGATAGTTGAATGTGTTTATTCACAAGAAGAGTGGTGTTCTTGTGGATTGTTGAAAAGGTCATGATTCATAGCCATTATTGAACAATCCAGACATCCTCTGATACATTCAGTTTGGTGTCTCCTTGTTGAGTTGTTTCATCAGATTCCAATGTGGGGCTACTATGTTCAAACCCAGTGCAACATTACTTATTTTATTCAGATTGATATAATAGGAGAGAAGGAAACCCAGTGCAACATTCCTTCTTTTATTGAGATTGATGTAATAGGAGAGCAGGGAGCAAGGGGGAAAGTTGGGACTTCATATTACATCATAGTATAGTATTTAGGTTAGTTGATAAATTAACTTTGTTAACATATATTTTGTATTAGTTCATAGTGAATAAAGTGTGAGAATAGTTTCCTATACAGTAGTTGCTAGTGTTGTGGTAGGGTAGTTGAAGGGAGATGGAGCTAATCCAATTCAATGTACCCATCATCCTAGAGAAATCTATATCATATAGCTTTTTGTTTATGATATACACAATAATGGTGCGATCTGATTTCTAAGTATTTGTTCTACCAATTTCAATAGCAAGCATGCTCAAGAGGGGTTGAGTGTCAAAAGTGAACATAAAATATAAGTGAAAAGTTGTTGTTGGAGGCTCCAAAACATGCTTGGAGGGAGAATGCTAAGAGATTTTTTGGCAATAAAGATAAAAATCAATATAATGTTAAAGTGATTAATAATTATGTAATGTTTATATAGTGGTCATTCAGTTAGGATCTTTTCTTTTCATAGTTCTTAATTAGAATGGTTTTTTTCAGACTCTCGTTTATGTTTTAGAAACTTTGCATGTAATCTCAATTTAAGGAGTATTCCTCTCCTTTGTTTAATATTGAATATCAACGATTATCATTTCATGGCATCAAAGTGGGTTAAGTTTTTCAACGAATTTTCTCAAAAAATAATGTGGGTATCTACCTAAAATTTTTAAAAACAAACTAAAATAATGTTGCATACTTTTAATAGGTTTAGCTATATATTTTTTAGTGGTTTAAATTAATAAATCTCTTGTTTAAAAATTAATTCATTTTATTATCAATTAATTATTTTTATGTTGTAGGAAAAATAGATCTTAGAAAAATTCTTATACATTGAAAAAAAAGAGTAAAATTTAAATCTATTGCAGAACTTTATGGGTGCCCAAGCATAAGATGCCTTCGAGAATTGTCTATCCACCAATGTTTTCCCAACCTTAACTCATTGAGAAAACATTAAGAAAACGTTGAAAAAACAAAGCCTTATGGAAAACATTGAGAAAACAAAGCCTTTTTTAGACTTCATCCCCACAAAATCCTTAGATTTTCTGATTTTGACAGACCTACCTTCATTTGTAATCGAGGAACAAGTTTTTTGAACATTTGATCTGCTATTTTCTAATTTTCCCAAGAGTGCCATCGGCTTTTTGTTCACCCGAGACATTTTAATCTTTAAGAAATGATTTCTTCTACTTTGTGGCTTCGTGAATGTTGGAACTAAGGTGAAGTCATGAATGCCTACAAGATAATCCACACTCATTGTTTCCACCCCTTGCATGTCTAATGGAGGGGCAACCCCAACTTATTATTCCAAGCAGCAGGGATACTTGCTCTTATTGACCACTCTGCCTTCTTTTTCTCTCTTTTCTGATCATTTTTAACCATGACTCAGATCTAGATTCCAGAGTTGTTGAGGTAGCACGAGAATCGTTTAGGTTCAAGTCTTCACACTAAATTTTTTCATAATTTGAGAAATATTAGACTTTGTATAACACTTACAGTTTTTCCCCAACACAATCTTAATTGTCGTGGAGTGGAGTGGAGCATCTAGATTTTGTCTATCTTCTCATGATTTTTTTGAAAAAACATTAATGTCGGTGGTGGAGCTTAATCTGGTCAATAAAACAGAGATTGAAGTCTAATTAATCATGTTTGAATGTAAAAAATAGCCCCACCTCATGTGTAATCCATAAAAGGAAAAATTATTGGAAGACAGTTAATTTCTCAACTCAATACTATGAGCAAGAGTTTTAATCTAAATTATCGATTCGGGTACAGATCCTGATGTGGATGCGCAAATCGGGTGCACTGATGCGCGGAAATTTTTCTAGGGGGATGCGAATGTGTTTATATATATATATATATATATATATATATATATATATATATATATATATATATATATATGCAAAGAAATGAAAGAAATATACAAAATTAAAACATTTGATAGTATGATACTTCACCAATACATATTCAAATTGAAGTTCAAATAAGTTATAACTAATATTAAATAACTGAATATTCAATGAGATTATAAACCATATCATATACATCTATGTTACAATTCCAATGCAAATCAGAAAATCATCACAATTACAAAATCAAAATATAGTTCATGATTCAATGTTCATATATCGAAAGCCATCCCAGGCATTCAGATGCGCGTAGATGCCTCTGGGAGGCATCCCCGCGCATCCGAGTGCCTAAAATGCGCATCCGACAGGCACCCACAGGGCACTTGCCTCTGGATCTACTTCGACACGCATCCAGATCTGGATCCATGGCCAGGAAGCCCGCATCGGTAACTATGATTTTAATCGTAACCTATAGAAGGAGGAATTCAACACAATGTAAAATAATGAATGAAGACATGGCGGAAGCTTCATTCATTAATAACAATAAAAAAATGAAATTTAAACCTTGTAAAGAGTAAGGTTGGGAATAAAACAAGAATACAAGGGACAAAAACTAAAACTATATTTTAGCACTGAATCATTAATGTGTCTAACTTTCATGAATTTCTACTTTACAACTTTCATGACTTCACCTCAATTCCAACTTTCATGAATTTCAACTTCCACTAGTGCATGTTCAACCATTTGAAATCCTATTATATGTCCTAAATCAATTTTGAACCTCCAACCATGCCCTAATTGCCCTTTTCTCTATGGTTTCAAAGCTTGGTTGTTCCAAGTACAGGAGTGTGCCTTAAACCACATCTTTCCTTTATGAGCTTTGGAATCTTGCAGTATGACCTAGATAATATTGAATTATTGTTCTTAGAATTAAGGCTTCTATTGAGCTCCATAAATCCGGTCACTTCTAATTTAATTCAAAGCTTAGGGCTCATTCTACAGTCAGTATGAATTCATTGTTTCTAGGGTGTCAATGATCTCATTTTAGGGTTTCAAAATCTTTGCACATATTAGCATTGTCATACTCAAAAAAAGTGGAAAGAACGATTTTGCCCATAATGCAAAGATTCAGTTTTAATGACACTTACCTATTATTCTTGGGTAAACCCTTTGACAAATTCAAAACTTGAAGGTAATTGAGGGAACAATCCTTGATCTTTGGAAAATCCTATCTCTGGAGCTTGTATTTTGCTTCTTCCTTCACAATCATACATTCTACATATGAAGGCATGATTATAAAGAGTTTGGACTTTGAGACAAGCTTTGCAGGATCGAGAGCGTTTTGGGGCACACACCAACTAAACACGACAAAAACAAAATATTAGCAAAACAATATGGCATAAAACATTACATTCTAGCAGAAGGTTTCTCACAAGTAATAGCCTGTCAGCTAATTAAAAAAATTCTGATTTTAATATTTTAATTTAATTGTTGAATCTTTCAAAGTTTGTAAGTTTTGGAGTTTCCTAGTTGTTAATTAACTTTGAGATTGATAATCTTTATTCTTTATTCTTATTTAAATTTTATGTCTTTTGCGCATTGCAAATATGTTTGCTCTATCATCTCGCCTATTGTAGATGTCACTAGAACTGTTGACATGGACTCTTCTAGTCTTGGAGAGATATATGAGACTTTTGACAACATGATTCAAAAGATGAAGTAACTTTGGCTAAAGATAATCAATACAACTTATATGAGCAGTATATTAAGCCCCTTCTCGTGTGGAAGTGAAACACTATCAACTTTCCACTTCATATGCCAGCCTCTGCACCAAATCCAAAATGGTATGAGCCCAAGCTTGGAATGTCCCTTCCTTGTGATGATGCCCAAGTGAGACGTGGGTTGATGAAGGCCCTTCAAAAGATATATTCACCTAAACAGTCTCGTATACTTAGTGAACAATAGGCTGCCTTCTCAAATCTTGATGGTCCAAACTTCAGCACACCAGAGACGAAGATGGATAAAGCAATCATGGCACAAAAAACCCTATTGGATGGTGGCAATGGCATTGGCCAAATGCACCATAGTTGAAGTCACTTGCCATTCACCTCGTCTCCCAGTTGCTAGTTACTCTGCTGCAAAGAGGAAATGGTCTACATATGGCTTTATCCACTCCATCAAGAGGAATAGGCTTACCTCTAGACAAGTGGAGAAATTAGTGGTTGTGCATAGTGCTCTACAACTTAGGGATCATCAGACTGCAAAGTATTGACACAGTCCAGCTCTACAGGGAATATTAATCCCAAAGACGCCACCTAAGTTGATGAGGACGACGCACAAGAGGGATTGGTTGGGATTCCGTTGGATGATGCAACCTTTGAGGCTAAGGTTGACAATGGCAGTGACACTTTTGAGAAGATTAGGAGCAGCAGCATACTATTTTTATTTTACTTTTTTGTTTTGACTTTGAGTCTTTTGAGACTTTTGACATTATATGATACATTGATGCAATGATATATGATATGATACTTCTCATTTTGTTGAAACTTGCAGCCTTTAGCCATTTTGATATTCATTGTTCATGCATATTGACAGTGATTCCAAAATCAATGAGATATATCTATGACTATGAATGTATTAAATTGAAATCTGAACTTTCATTTCAAGTTTCAACTAAATTGCTATGTATAATGTATATGTTTATGATGAATGATTTTAGATTTATCAATATTATCATTTGAATATATTTAAAATTTCAGATTTCCCTAAATATTCTAAACTTTCCCTATTTTTTTATATAGCTGTCCCCTCTGCCATCCACACTGTCCCCTAAAATGGCAAAAACAAAAAATACCCATCCCAGAAACCCATTTCCCCGTGCCCCTGTTCGCCTGTCCCGGAAACTCGGGGTGTAGCATAGAAAACAATTAATCTCCAAAGCCACCATCCTAGCTACAGGTCACCCACCTATTAATGTTCAGAATTAATATGCATGTTTCTTGAGGAATACATAACCTATGTAAGAATAAGCATTTGATTAATTAACTATTGACTAAACCCTAACATACATGGCATATGAAAGTTAATGGTCTTCAAAGTTCATGCATTCATCAAACATCTTCAATATGCTTTGGAAGCAACATACAAACATTCAACTATATCAATTGAACCAGCACCTCAGTCGCAAGAATCTATTTCTGCATGTCAATTGCTTGCTGCATTTGAAATCTACCCCAATATAGGAATGTATATTCATGTAGTAATTTTTACGGCTTCTGTACAAAGGACCAACATTCTGTAAACCCCTTCAAAAGAATCTCTTAACAAAAGCTTGCAAACATTCTAAAAGCACTTAAGAGGTACAAATGCCTTTTTTTTAAAATTCAAATCAGTCTCCTTATTAGCTTCTGTCATATTAGTATTCCCATCTCTTACAAACCCTGATGTCATCTATTTATCTGTAATTTTACAAGCTATTTCTCTATATGTATATAGTTCCCATTTTAGATTTCCAGTCAGTATCCAGATATATGTCTCATATGCCCAAATTTTAGGTTCTTATAGCACTGGTGATATATGCATGTTATGACGGTCGTTCTGCCTAGCAACCTATCAGTAGGTTAAAGAAAGCTGTGTGCCCTTGAGTCATTAAATTACAAGAGACAAACTATTTTTTGTTAAGTTTTGTTCTTATTAATTGTGTGCAACATAAAATACAATCTGCCTCACCTTCCAGGAAAGCTTCCGCTCTTCTCCAGAGAGGATTCAATTTCAGTCATTAAATTCTCCAAAATATCTGCCTATTGTCCACAAACAGACTTTCAATCAATAAGCATTCAAAATCCAAAATCAGCTTCTTAATTATTGTGATAAATCTATAATTTCATAGTACGATAATAATCCATCTATATGATAGAGGGTTTGTAGAACATTGGATATACCTTGCCTGGATGATCATATAAAGGGCGGAGATCTGAGAATAGTGAAGGAACTCCCTAAACACAAGCAAATGCATGTTATGAGTCACTCAAAGGTATTGTCAGAGCTGCTTATAAATAAATTTTATAGTAATCTTAAACAATCACAGGCTTCTATAATAGTAATACCAAATATTCAAACAATATTTATTATGTGCAGCATCTCAAGAACCCCTGAAGCCATACTGTTATAATTACAGATAGTAGTTACCTTGCTTAGCAATGGTCTAGCATAAATGTCTACTGCATTCCGAAAACCTTCATCCTCCAAGAAGTCAAGAGGAATACGCTGAAAGAGGAAAACATTATCCAGCACGGATGTTTATAGATTTATATCAAGTAAACTTTATTAATCACCATCCATATAATTTCAGACAAATTTGGTGAGAAACTATCATGCATCTTACACTTATACCAACATCAAAAGAAAATTTCAACAGAAAAACAAGCCTTGTCATGGCCACAGTCCATTGGACTTACAAGATCAATTTAGACCTTGCTTATAATCAACTAAATTGATACAAAAATAGATTTCTTTTTTATAAAAAAATGCAGCAAGTGTAGACCATAATCGCCAACCCTATATATAGAACAGTGCATAGAACCCTGTAATTGAAAAGAAAAAGAGTGATTTATCAACGTTAAAGATAACTAAAAGTCGTCAATAGGACACAATGTTCAACAGTCAAAAAGGCAAAAAAATTGCACAGGAACCCCAACATAAAAATGAAAAAGAAAAGACTGACAAAAACTTTTAAAGCACTAATGTATATACAATATATATCATAATATAATAAGAATATGAGCTAAGACATGAAGGATGATTGCTGCCAAGAATTTTGCATCTGAAGTAGAGGAGGAAGAGAAGAAATCCATCTGTAGTGCCCATCACTGCTGAACAATGCCAGAATCCAACCCAGATTTTGCTTTTATTTTCTCATGCAACTTACCAGGCTATTACACAAGCATCATGTTATCCACCTTAGACATGATAACTCACAATCGCCTATTAATTAACCCAACACGCGTAATATACCGACCAACTGGTTGACAGACTAACCACAGTTGGCTGTCATAGGAATGCCAACCCTGAATAAATTTGACGGCAGTGTCACTTACTGGATAACAAAATTGGTGTGTAATACAGTCACCTGGACATCAGACTAATTCACTGGTCAACAATGACAATATACATTGAGACCGTTTTTTATTTGTGGAGGTTGTGAAGGTAAAAACACCCCAACTGTGGATGTGATAAGGGTTAGGTTTATTGAAGTGGAGAAAGGAGACATAATTGGGTGTGGAGGCAACTAGTTTGGGAGAAAAGTGTGAGGCACCAGCTCATCCTCCTCAGTAAGCATGGTGTTTCTTTCCTTCTGCACAGAAAAGATTTCAGCATCTCCCCACCTGCTTCTGCTTGTGTATAACCCACCTAAGCATGCTTTTGTTGGTGGTTTCCCTTGTTCGAACCTATTAGGTGTCGAAGATAGTTGTTGAGTATAACATATATCTCTGACAACATTATTATAATTGTTGATGAAAATTAAGGCAGTAAAAGAATATATGCAAAATATTAATTTCTATGGTTATCAATGTAGTTTTTCAAACAAAAAATAATAATTATGACATCGTAAGATATCAAGTTTTCTATTCTTGTAGTACATTTAAAAGCTAAAATGTGTCAATAAACATTTATGTGTGATAAGCCACACTCCTAAGTGCTGCAAAGATTGAGGAATGCAATTATTCCAAACTTATATGAGTGTTGATCCTGGTAAAGCTGAGCAACTGCCATAATCATGAGAAAACCATCTGAGCATGCTTTCCATCTTGATAAACTGGACTAGCCTTTGAACTACAGAACTCACATCCTTAAATAATTTAATGCATCCACAATCATCACAACCAGCCAGATAAGGTCGTGTGCAGATGCCAAGCAAATTTTTAATGGAATAAATAACCCTTGTAGATGGTTGTTAAGCTCAACTGTCATCTAAACTTCATAGAGTATTCCATGTGTGCATTGCATAATGATAAGACAGTAGCTGTAAGCATTAACCAATTTAGAAAACAAGAAGAAAAATTGGAAGAGCACAAACAATGAATCCAAGCTCCTTAAAAAACAGATCTCAATTGCCAAAAAAACATATCACCGTGAATCGGGAAAGAAGAAGACAACTGTTTAACATTTTATATACTGAACAAGGAAAAATAAATCTCAATCAATGTCAAATATATAATCAGCATGCTGATTCTAAGGTGGTGCATCTTTTACAAAGTAATTTTACCTTGGCAGCTGAAGACGATGGATATTGCTCATGAAGAGACTTATATAAAGAAGATAGCTTATTAACATTCTCTGGTGAATGCATTCCACTTTCTAGTGATAGGCCTAAACAATTTTGGAGCCCTTCACAATATCTAGCAAGACAATATAAAACAAAGTCTGAGTACAGTGAAATAAAAATGTTTAAGCACATCTTGCCCTGAAAAGTTAAGTCTGCAATCAATATAAAATAGAACATCATTCAAATTTCAAATATTAATACTTCCAAGAACTTTGACAATTTTCTAATAGCATTTGATTATTTAAAAAGCATCACCAATAATGTGGCATCCAGCTTGGCCCTTTTATTTCCTTGGTAGGAAGGGAACAACCTCGCATTTAAAAACAACTTCTCAAAAAACAGTGTGGCATTTCAATGTTAAAGCAACAATATGTTTCACCAATTAAGATGCTTACATGGGATTCAGCTCATATCACTTACAGTAGAAACCTGTCCAACCTTAAAAGCAAAAGAAAGAAAGAAACCATACTAAACCCAAGAAAGAAACCATCTAGGAGAAGAGATTGAGATATTATGCCAAATACGTATAAAATCCTTGTCAAATGAAATCGAATGCCAAAATGATAAAAATGAACATAGACGAGGCAGCAAAACATCCAATACACAAAGCATTTCAAGAACATACAATCATATAAAGTCAACGAAGAAATATGCATCTCAGGCAGAGATTGACAACAACTGCACAATCGCATTATAAGCACAACTAGAATCCCACAATCCAAAAATGAGTTATGATGTAATCCTTAATTTCTACCTTCATATAAATTCTGAGTTTAAGGACTTAAACCAAGAGCCACAAGACAATCCTACATAAAGCTTTTTCCTTAAATTTTATTATACACTAATTATAGAATTAACTTCAGATTAGAAAAAACCTGTAATCGTCAGGGTTGGCAGCAAGTAGAGATTCATATGTTGCCTCAGCCTCCTCAGGACGCCCAAGCTTTAGCAATAATGAAGCGCATTGTTCCTTGAGTGCTAGCTTATCAACCTGCATTGCATTTCATAGCATATACATTTCAACCCACACAACTTTCCAAGTTAGAGATTTTGAACACTGCATTTAATAGTTTGATTCTTTGGGTAAGAATATACACATCTACTTACTATTTTAGCTGCCTTCTTATTGACTTCATCTAGTGCTCTTTCTGGATCTCCACATTCATCAAGAAGAGAGATCTGCAATTCATCCATGTGAGTGGTACATAGAAGCAAAGGATGTCTCAGCCCACAAGCAGATATTAAAAACTAATATAAAACTTTTATTTTTGTTTTACATATTGTCTATTTAGACTATAAGTCTATAAGTTTAAAGGGATACTTTCATCCACAAAGCCTCCCACAATAATTTCACTCTATAGAAACACTCAAACCACATCTTCTTAAACTACATTTATTCGCTATGGATAAGAGAGTATAAATCACTAGAAAGAAGTCTGACTGCCAACAAACATGTAATGATTAAGAAACAAAAGAAACAACCAGATCCTTTTTCTATTTTATCAAAATAGATTTATTTATATATAGGAGCAAAATGGTGAATCACGCCAAACAAGAAATAACAGAGGATTGACAAACTACATTTTGCACCATCAAACCTATTCACTAATCAACTTTTTGCAAACAGCCAAGAAATGAATAAAACTGTAAACTGGGTTCAAGTCCCAGACATTTGAGGATATAGGGTCCTGCAGTAACACAATATACGTCGGTCACCCCCTATAGATTCTCCTTGATGTCTATTTTTTCATTTATATTTTAAAATTCAGGAATTCACACATCTTCTCCAATAAACATGCATGTAACATTGATCCACAGGCTATGCTAACATTTGATGCTGTTCAAAGACTACTTCAGGCTTCATACTTAACCTTTATTTCATGCAATTGTCAAAATCCATAAAGATTCTGCACTCCTTAAAATTACAGAGGTAGATGAGTCATCAAGGTTAAAATGGCAGAGGCATACCAATTTATTTATTTTGCAAATAAATATCAAAAACAATAATCTAAGTTGCCGATTCAGGTATGGGTACAGGAATAGGAACCTATTATGGCGGTACAGCAATTTATTTTGCTTGGGTATGGGTACGGGAAGATATGTTCAAAAATATAAATTATAAGAATGATGATACTCGTAATCACCAAAAAATAGAAAATTTAACCACCCCATATTCATAATTTGCAAAAATGAAAATGCTACTTGTCTCAAAATGTCATTACACAATGAAAATTCAAATTACAATTGCCATTTAATATCCATATTTGCTTAATCAAAAGCATCATACACAGTACAGGGTACTTCATATTTTGCTACTAAATATTTGAAGACTTTATACAAAGATTCGCTTGGTATAGTCATACAACAATTTATGAGAATTTAAAAGTAGTCCATATTTTATTTCATATACACGCACATATTTTGGTATATTTTCTTTGGTACGGCCCTTAGGTACTTCCTAGGTGCCTAGGTTCATTGCGGGTCCTCTGTAAGTACCCAAGGCCGTACCCAAACTGTACTTGTACCCATACCAGGACCTAAGCTTTACAATTACCAACAATACCCAGTAACATAGACTATAATCAATAACTAATATTAAGCCCCATTGATTCCCATTCACATTTAGAATTACCCAAAAAATACCATCTATAATGGAATTTACTTAAACTAAATAGATCAGCAAAATAATACAAATTACTTACTAGAAAAAAAGAACGTTACAACTTATAATTTCAAAATGCACTTACAAGTCCAAACTATATGCCTCAAATAGAATATCAGCTTTCACTTCCCTTGGCTCTTTCTCTTACACTATGTCATCTTTTTTATCACTTTGCTGATACCCTTAAAATTGTATGAAAAGATTCTTCTCAAACATGTAACTTAAGAAAACACAACTATCTCCAGTACAAATCCTAAAATCATTTACATACCTGTCAATTTTCTCTTTATCTTCTCCCTTGTGACCAAATCTAATTCCTTACTGTGATTCTTTACACAAAAGGAAACAAAATTTCCCTTTAGTTGTGAACTTGTCCAATATCTTTCACTTCATTCTTTTAGTGTCTTTCTTTTGTGCGTCTTGATGCCAAAAGTAGCATGGCCTTTCAACTTGACATATGCAAATATTACTCTTTGGATATCCTCTATCTGCCCACACTAAAGGTACCCTTCTAACTCTAATTCTATTTATTAACTCATCAAGCCTTGATGTTCCAATAACAAAAAGAGTGCTAATCTTTGACATACATCCTATTTTGGACGGCTTTAGTTAACATTTCCTAGTGGGCAAATGTCATTTTTAGCTTCTTCAACTTCATATTCATTATCAGCCTCATTTTCTTCACTTATTTCCACCATGTAGTGGGTCCAGTATCTATTCCCATCAAGAGTCAATCTGATACGTATCTCCACTTGGGAATAAATCCATTAATTATTTTCATCAGGAGCTCAAAATGATACTCATCCGTATTAGGGGACCAATCTGGCATTTATTTCTACAATAGCACTTTTCATCAATCTACTTTCCTTGCCATCAATCTGCCTTGATCAGCTCATATCAACTCAGAAAGATCCACAGCTGTTTATGGTCAACATTTTCTTCTTCTTCCAAGAGATATTCTTCAATCTTTTAAAACATGAGTTCAATTTGTCATTTTTGGCAACAAAAAAATGGTGTTATGGGCTCAAAATGTTCACCATAAAACTATACATGATGATGTGGTGGAGAGCCAGATAAAAACACATAAATATCCTACGCAGACAAAATGGACTTGAAATTTTGATTCCAACTGGAAGCTTCATCACCTCAAACAATTTTTGCAATAGTTATCAACAAACTATATCTCTAATTTTACTTTCCTCTTTCAAACTCAAATTACATGCATATATATCTACACCTATTAGACTTTCTATGGTATGAGGATTTTAATGAATGGTTAGAAGGCATGAAATTGAGTTATGACTATTGAAGGTATAGAGGACAGATCATTTTATGAGAAGAGGAGATGAAGGAAGCAATCAATCAATTTGGAAATAAATGATTATCCTCAAAAGGCAACAGTTACGGATGAACAGTTGTGACTCTTTGAAAGGCCGAAAATCATTAAAAGGTTGTGACTCCCTCGAGAATACCATATATAAGGGAGATCATTTCCTTAGGAGGAGATCATCAAGCAAGGAACAAATAAATCATAAATTGGGAAAGAAGGAAAAAAAAAATTAAATAAATTATTATTCTCAAAGGCATGACTCAATTCTCATTAAGGGTGGTGACTCAATTCTTGTGAAAGTTGGTTATCCTTTCACCTATTAAGTATAAAGAAGAGATCAATAAAAGAAGCAATTCATTTAAGAAAACAAACCAACAAGCAGCAAAAGATGAAGTTATTCATCAGTCAATTCAAACACTCAAACATTCATGTTTCAAATATAAATCTTTCAAATATTAACCATTCAAACATCAATCATTCAATCATCCATCATTCGAATATCAATCAATTTAAAATTATCTACCAGTGATTAAAATAAATCAGATCATCGATTCACAGCAGAAATTCAGAAATATACTCAGGAATATATAGAACTTTAGAAATTCATTCAAGAATCATTCATAAAAGCATCAAAATATAATCCAAGGTATTCATTGTCAATCCATCAAGAAATATTATCCAGTAATAGTCTAGTAATTACATAACTAATTAGTTTTAAATTCTAGGTAGTATTTGCGAACCAGACAGGGTCCAGGCTCTTGGGGTGAGCTAAGGTTTGGAGGGACAGTGTATTTTCCTACCGTTGACATGCTAGGGATTGGGTCTTTGGTAGTGTCACTGTTGCATTAGTGACGAGGTGCTTGAATTGAGAAGAGCAATAATCCAACCAGACTGCAGGGTAAGGATAGAATGACGGATGCCTTCAAATTAAAAAAAAATAATAGAACATAAAAAAAATAGACATAAAGACAACGTTGTCCAATAAGAATCAGCAACAAATAGGGGTAGCTAATGAAATACGCTACATTATTAAAAGATTCATGGGAATCCCAATATCCTCAAAAAGAAAAGAATTTAATCAAGTGAACAAGAAATTCTAAGATATCCTTATCTGTGATTGCTTGAGGACAAGCAATTAAAATTTAATTAAGTTTAATGAATAGTCAAAAGGCATGAAATAAAAAGTTATGATTGAAGGATTCACGTGTAAAGGAGAGATCATTCTATGAGAGGAGGACATGAAGGAAGTAATCAATCAATTTGCAAATAAATGATTATCCTCAAAAGACAAAATTAAGGATTAATAGTTGTGACCTGTGTCACAGGGTTCACCGAACTTCAAGCATGAAGTTCGAAATTCAGCGAACTTCTAACAGCAACAAAAAATTCACTGAAATTCGTGAATAAATTCATACTAAAAAATAGGTGTATTTATTTTATTAAAATATACTTTTCCTAAGTGCCTTTTTTAGGGTTTTTGATATATTTTTCATCTACAGTCAGTTTCTTAGGCACCGACGTGTGACAAAGATGTGACGAACAGGGGTGACGGTTCAACGCAATTCACAACCTGGCAGTGGCGTCGACCTGCAGGCTTCCCTTTGTTTGCATCTTGAGTGGTATGCTTGAAGAAGAAGATTTACCAAGTCAGCATCCGTGGTATGCCCGAGCCCTCCTAATGCTATGCGAAGAACTCCTGCATGCCGTCGATTTAATATGTAGTTTAGTTTCTTAGGTTTTGTGTTTTGTGTTTAATGTTTTAAGATTTCTATGTTATTTTTATTTAGTTATTAATATTAAAAAGATTTGTATTAATTTATTATATATAAAGTTTATTTATTTTTATAAATTTTATGCATGTTAATAATTATTTTTTATTAAAATATTAATAGTTAGTATATTTTATTTAATTAAGTTTATATTTTATAGATTTAGTAGATATTATAAATGTTTTTTATGGTTTATATTTTATAAATGTGATCTTTTTATGATGATTTCAAATCTATTTTGCAATGTTAAACTATTTAGATAATTTACTGAATATAATTATATTTTAAAAACATTATATAAGGCAAATTTAATATCGAATTTTTTTTCAAATTTTTTGTCCTTGCCGAACTTTATCCGAATTTCATAGTTGTCAAACTCGAACTCGAACTCGAACCTTGTGACTTAGGTTGTGACTCTTTCAAAGGGCAGAAATAATGAAAGGTTGTGACTCCCTCTAGAATAACATATAAAAGGGAATTTCCTTGGGGAGAGATCACCAAGCAAGGAACAAAATTGGGAATGAAGGAAATCAACATGAAAATAAATTATTTTTCTCAAAGGCAGCAATGGAAGGTGGTAACTCAGTTCTTGTGAAAGGTGGTGACTCTTTCACCAATACAATACAAAGAGAAGATCAATCAAAGAAGGAATTCATTTAGGCAAAAAACCAGCAAGCACTAAAAGATCAATCCATTCATCACTCAATTCAATCATTCAAACATCCATCATTCAAAGTATCAATCATTTAAACATCAATCACTCAAGTATAAATCATTCAGACATCCATTATTTGAATATCAATCAAATTTAGATCGTCTCCAAGAAATTAAAACAGATCAGATCATTAATTCATAGCAGAAATCCAGAAATATAGTCAACGATACATATAACTTCAAAAAATTCATTCAAGAATCATTCACAAAAGCATCCAAATATTATTCAAGAGAATGATCGTGAATCCATCAAGAAATGTCATCCAGCAATAGTCTAGCAATTACATCAAGTGATCATTTTTGTATTATAAATGGTATATGCAAACTGGATGGGGTCCAGGCTTACAAGGTAAACTAAGATTTGGAGGGACGGGATCTTTTCCTACCTTTGACATGCTAGGCACTGTTAAAGTATTGTTCGTTCGTGTTTAATAAACGACGAGAAATCATGATATGCATATAAATATAGATATATTTATATATATATATACTATATAATATAATTGAAAAGTAAGTATATATTAATATGCATATGTGTATACTTATATATATATATATATATATATATATATATATATATATATATATATTATACAAAGTATGAATAAACTATTGGTTAAGATATGTTAACTAATAGTTATGTAATGAAGTGACATGACCATAAGTATATACGGTCATGTCTATTCATTACATGACTATTCAATATATACATATACCCTATTGTTATTGTAGAATCAATCAATAACGAAGGCAATTGTATTCTACAATATCAAACGAGTATATATTATCTCTATAGGACGATCCAGTTTTCACATGGTATCAAAGCCTAACCTATAGAGAATATATATATATACAGATCAGTAAGTAGAATAAGGAAGACTGTTCCTACACAACGTATACGATATCCATTTACTGTTGCGCTCAATATCTCTACACTTCGAGATACCATTGCTATTATATTGACTGATATATGCAGTCGCAGGTCTTCCTGTTTAGATCATTGTGTTGTCTCTAGCAACCATCGGTGCAAGTGCCTATCGACCATAACAGAGACGACATCATAATCGGGACATACTTATATAAAGTCATATTGGAGACATTTTCAGTGTTCAAAGCCAGTTGATATTGACATACCTGATATAGTCGATGCTAGACAGCCTAAATATTTTCATACGATCCATTGTATATAAGAGATAACATCACCCGGGTCATTGAGATTAGTTAATGGCAATTAAGAAATTGATATCCAAGAGGCACAGAAGCAACAATCCATTATTATAAGCTAAAGACTAATCAATAGTCATGGAATGGTGCGATTAAAATAAAAGTAATTGTGAAGCCTAATCGATAATAAACAATAGTCGTGAAAGCGATATGATTAGTATTAAGAGGTGGCAATGATAAAGAGACATTAGACATGTTTTTAGAACACAACCAATCATTTCAATTGCAAGATACATCAAGACTTTCAAACTATCATCTTCAGGAGAAGAACAATGATCATCAATGGAACAATAAGAAAATCCATCGATCAAAATCATAAGCAGCAAACGTATTCATCTACGGTAATCGGAGAAGATACGCATATCATAAGCAAGCAAGAAAGTTAACTCAGCGAACCAGTAAGTGCAGTCACGAATAAAACAAGGGAGATCTTACCAGCAATCCCTTGAGGGATATATGCAGACGTCTGGCAAACTGGAGGAGTATTCAGAGAGGCATCGAAGAACACGATAGGAAGGATCACAAGGGATATACTCGATGAGGAGATCGCTCAGTTCCATAACGGTGAGAGAGAATTGTCCATATATTAGGAGGGAAATGTTAATACTTATAACCGACTAAGGCATATTAGTCGACCATGGGGAGAAGACTACTGCGTCAAATCATGGAACATCTTCTATTTCTCTTATTACATCACACCTTACAGGAAATTTTTATTATTTCTACCATTCATAGAATTAAGTAATGGAACGACATATTAGTGACGATGGGATTGTCAATAAAGAATTATATGCGACCACCAAGTAACGCTGCAAGGGAACATTACGAATATGCTGAGGTAGACGACAACAATATTGAGGATCTAATCACGATGAAAGCTAGCCCCATGATAAGATTTCAAGGAAGCCACTGCATCGATAAGACAAACAATGATCAAAGACAGCGACAGATTCATACATGATAGCATCCGATAATTTCAGGTTGAGAAGTATTGTAACCAATAATGGGATATTACTGGAATGTATGATAATAAATTTAGAATGAGTATATCAACTTCCGTTGATGATGGGATTTTACCTCTTTCTTTTTAATTCCACTTGGATTTGTTCTGTAAGAGAAAGTGTCTTGTGGCACTATTAGTGGCAAGCAACAATAGTGCAGATTAGTGATGGCACCAAGCATTTGCAGATATTGAAGTTGTATATCATAAAGAAAACTATATTTTCAAGTTGCGGGCACTCAATTGTCAATCTGAAATAGCAACATATTGCTGTTAGCAATACCTATACATTCGCATAATTAAATTGACATATCACATTATCCTAATTCTTAATTGATACTTAGACTTGTAAAACTAAGGGGCGACAATACAGAGGGTATTGGCTTAAAAGGAACGTATCAACACTACTTAAAAATATGAAGAGTTAAAAATCATCTAGAATGAAGACTACGTCATGATGGCATGTTATGAGAAGACAAGGATTAGTATGAAACTCTCAAAGCTGAAATATTAAGAAAATTGAAGACTTATATAAGGAATCTTATAGCAGATTTCAATGACACCTGGTTACAGATGCATGATCACCTTATTAGAAAATCAAGGATATCAAGTGACTATGGGCTCACTTTAAAGAAAGAAATATGTGAAACTTAAGATAAGTATTCATCCTTGAGTTAAATTTTTATAATTTTGTAGTCATTTTCTTATATGTATTCATGTTTGTACTATAAGAGCTATTTGCCTTGATCTTTTCATTTGTCTCCAAGAATGTTCTTGTAGAAAAAGAAGAATGATGCAATCAAGGCATTATGCAAGGTTGTTCCGTACTATAATAAGTGTAGGGTGATTCTTTGATCACAAGTACCTTTGGACTGCTGAGTGCAGGGTCCGTTGCACATGTGGCACTGACAAGCTCCTACAACTACACTACTCCAAATTTTGATTACACTATGACAATGAAATTTCATAATAAGTACTCATGGATTTGTGTACAACCTTTGGACTATAGCAAGATGGATTCTTCAAAATATTTTTTGGGCTCACCTTACGAAAGGGAATATAAAAGGATGAAAGCATGTGAAATTCAGATTAAGAGGGAGTCCTGACATCTTCAGAAAGTTTAAGAATTGATGAACTTGAGCTTCAGAGGGAGTAGATGGTTCTGTCAACTTGTGACAAAATCAATCATATTGATTGAGAGGGTGATCATTGCTGAAGGTGAAACAATTATGAGGCTATAGAAGTGGAAACTCGTGGATAGAATCACCGATGAGATGCACATGGATAGAATCTCTGATTGAGTCATTCCATACAACTTGAGACTTCAAGTTATTGAGATGAACATCACACTAGAGGTTTTTATTATCTTCCCTCAAGTCCAAGAGGGAGTATTAATGTTGTGGCCTTGAAAAAGATCAAAATGCATCGTATGCTAGTCAATGTGAGTCGGCAACCTTATGTCTATTCAGATTATTCATGTATGAGACATCGATTCTCTCAGGAAGAAAGGTATGGAGTCACATCCTGCAGTAACACTGAGATGAGCATATAAACAGGGTATGCCTCCGTGACAGAAGAGGAAGTGAAAGGATCTGCATCAATGGACATTCGAAGATCTTGATTCAGAGGGAGTAGACCATGTTTTGTTGGTTACCTAGTGATCAAGAAACAATAGCAGAGAATTATGATGAATTACCATGTGAGAAGGCTATGCTTTCATGTCAGTGGGAGAAGCTAGAAGATCAAATTAAGATGGCAACCCAGGATCGTGGTCATATTAATTTAGAGGAAGTATTCTTGATGTTGATTTTCAGCCTTAGTGATCTATCACTTTGTATCTTAAATGATTCTTGTCTTTGATAGACAAGTTTAAGGTGGAAGCCTTCCTCACTTGATAATAGTGAACCAAAGTGTCAAGATAGACTACTTAATTGTGTGTCCCGACTCTGCGGAGATCTTGACTCTTGTTATTACTAGATGTGTAATAACGAAACCATATCATGATAGACTACTTAATTGTGTGTCCCGACTGTGCGGAGATCATGATATTCAAGTCTATTTTCATGACGAGACTACATTAAATTGTGTGTCCCGAAGTGTCGGAAGTCATGGTAGACTTTATGGGCCCATTCATTTTGTGTTATGAAAGGTGGCGATCTTTCACGTGTGTTGGGTTACTATTTCAAGGTGACGATCTTGAAAATAGTTAACCAGGCTTCAAGATTGACTCCCGAAAGGGACTGTCCCGGATGTGCCGGATATCTTGTTGCTTATGTTATTACTTGGTGTGTAATAACTTGTCAAGATCGACTCCCGAAAGGGTCTATCCCCGATGTGTCGGATATCTTGACGCCTATCATGATCGACTCCCGAAAGGGTCTATCCCGGATGTGCCGAATATCATGATATGAAAAGATTCTACAAATTCTATTAAACTCTCTCTCAAGAGGGAGTGTTAAAGTATTGTTCGTTCGTGTTTAATAAACGACGAAAAATCATGATATGCATATAAATATAGATATATTTATATATATATATACTATATAATATAATTGAAAAGTAAGTATATATTAATATGCATATGTGTATACTTATATATATATATATATATATATAATACAAAGTATGAATAAACTATTGGTTAAGATATGTTAACTAATAGTTATGTAATGAAGTGACATGACCATAAGTATATACGGTCATGTCTATTCATTACATGACTATTCAATATATACATATACCCTATTGTTATTGTAGAATCAATCAATAACGAAGGCAATTGTATTCTACAATATCAAACGAGTATATATTATCTCTATAGGATGATCCAGTTTTCACAACAGGCACAGGGTGCTTGGTATTGTCACTGTTGACTTAGGGATGGGGTCCTTCAATTTTGCATGTTTGCAAAGTATATCTGGAGAATTCACAAATTGATCAACTTTGGGTATTATGCTCTGATTTATTGACTTGCAATCTTTGATAAAACTATTATTTATATTTTGAGTGAATATTATTCTAATAAAGAATATCCCAAAAGGGGACGTTACAGACCAATTAGTTTTAATCCCCTTCTTAACACTGCCTAAAATGATCCCATTTTAAGTATCAGTGACAATGTCAGTGATTAGAAAAACTAGTTTCAGTTAACTTCACATGAGAACAGCATTACAAATCATTCACTTATTATTAATTTGATGCTGCTTCATTATGTTCTGTCACTGCAGCTTAGTATGTAGCAGAGAGTTCTGATGCCAATCTTTTGTTATCCCAATTGCCCTGGTGGTAGTACATTTTTATCCAGAGGACCTTATAAGGAATTTCAAGCCAGGAAACTCTACATGGTGGGCACTAAAAAGTTCTGCAACGGTAACAAGTACAATATGCCTTTCTTAATACTTGAAAAATATATGCTACCAAGAAGCTATGGAGTTCAAATACCCTCTTCTGCACAAGAAGGTACTGGAGCTAATATTCAGAGCTTAAAAACACCCTATAGGCTCCCTTCCTAGCTAGGTCACTGGTTCCCTCCTATTCGCCCACCGATTCAGATCCAGTCCAACCCAAATACAGGTACAGATCTGGTCTGCCCTAGGGGCTGTCCAGGGTCCCACCAGAGACCTGCAAGTTTGTGCAGGGCAAACCTGGACATACCTACAGTGAATTTTGTGGGAAATGATGCTTATGCAGCAAATTTTGGTTGTTTTTTAATTTTATTGTGAATTTTTTACTTCTAATTTTCCCTAAAAAGGAAAAAACACCCCTCCAAACCCTAAAATGTGGATTTAAATGCATTTTTAAATAAAAAACGTAAGTCATTAAAAACAATTCTCTTACTTGTAAATGCAAAGTGATGTCCTACCCCCAGACCCTTGTGCGTGGCACTACCCCTCAACCTTGTTGGAGCCTCACCCCTAGACCCGCATGAGTGGCACTACCCCTCAACCTCACTAGAGCATTGCCCCCGGACCCCCACTATACTCATTTAGTTTGCCAACTACTCTCCAAGTCCATGTTTGTTAACTATGCTTAAAAGTTTGCCTACAGGTCTTTGGCTACAATATTGTCATCAAATTGGACAAAATTTACTAATGTTACTTGTTTTCCTTGTCATCTCAAAGATGACTTTTTTCTTTTGGGAGAATGATGTAGTTAGTGTACAATGCCTATTATTATGTTGTGATAATATGGAAGGTGATGATAATCTGTAAATGCTACTAACAATTTACGTAGTTCATACCACCTCTTCTGCACATTAAAGCATTAGAGCTAATATTCAGAACTTAAGGAAAACCTATTTGTTCCCTTCCTACTATAACATTATTTCTAAGACAACCCATTTGTTTATCCTCAATACATATTACTTCCTCTCCACACAAAGAAACTGAGACATAATTTGTAACAATGGTGAGATAATTTCAGATATTAGGAACAACACTACAACAGAAATCATCTCTCAAGAAGATTTCAGTTCTAGATATTCTACATAATGCATAGAAAATTTGAAATGAAGGTTTTAAGCAAGGTTGCATGGGGACGGGGGTACTTGGGTACTTAGGGTATGGGTACGGGTATTTTTCAAAATAGGAGACGGGTACTTGGGTACGTCAAAAAATATTTTTAAAAAATTACTATTTTATAAAAAGATATGAGTCATGACAATGAGTTTTCAAAACAAGAACAGTGATAAAGTTTGCAGATGTAATGCATTGTTTTCAGTTTCAGATTTGCTATCTGTTTGTAATAATAATATATGCTAAATGTTTGGATGTATAACAGAGAAGGCAAACTTTAAACATGAATCATAATTCATATAACAATGACATATTGCAAATGATAAACTCCTGACTTGAACAGTGATAAAGTTTACTGTTACTCAGTATTGTATCAAAGTTCCAAACTGATTACGTCTTGAATTAAGCTTGATAAACAGCAAGCTGATACACAAATAAAAAACCAAAACAAAAATCAGAAATCTTAATCAAGGTCCTTAGCTATGACGCTCTCCACTGAGTACCCACTAGGTGCCCATTGAGTACCCGGTACTTGGGTACGTGTTCCAGTACCCGGTACACATCCCAGGGGTATGAGTACAAGTACCCATACAACATAGGTTTTAAGTTTCAACCAAAGCATAAAACAAAATATTATTAAAGTATAAGAATTATATTAAAAGGTAAACTTGCATCTGTTTATATCGTCATATATTTGCAAACTATTACAAGAAGCAACAAAATTTGCATTTTGCCATCAATCAAAATAGCATACCCACCATACTAGACATGCTAGGCTGAGTTGCAGCACACACTGTGTGATACTGCTTTGTCCAATACTCAATGTTTGATTAAAGCAAAAGTTAATAATGTTGGACGTAACAACCTGTCTACAGGCAGAAAAAAGAGGCAGAAAATTCATTATGTAAAACTGCAGGTTTTGCTATAGAAACAAGTAGGGAGGTAAATAAAAATAAAATTTTGAAAAACATTGTTCACTGGGCTGATTTCCATTTTGTATATCACAATGTGCACATATGTACCATTCTAGGAAACTACTATATCACAACTCCAATAAAAACATATCAAAATAACATTTTAACAAAGATTTACAGTTTCAAAACATCATGTACCTTGTATAGTAGCATTTCACTATGTTCATATCGCTCATTTTCAGGAGGATAGTCCTCTTCTAGCGTCTTTTCATAAGCTTCCAAAACTTCAGCAGCTTGCCTTGGACTAACAAAGGAACACATGAATAAGTAACCGATTTTTTACCTTGGCATATAATGATCCAATAACAAAACATTGCATCATTTTAAATTGGATACTTAATCCCTCACAAACCTAAACAGACAACTAGCACTCCAAATATTCCTTAGGGAAGCAACATAATCTGCAACCTTTCAATATTTAATAACCTTCATCTCTTTAATCATAAACCACTCTCTGTTAAAATCAATTCATTCATCCAACAAATGTCAGAATAAGTAGGCTCATGACAGTGATGCATTGAAACCAAAACGAAGCCCAAAAATTGCATGGTAGAAAATTATCTGATTACTACTTTTCTGAAACTAATTGAATTTGTAGCTACTGTTTAGTTTTGATAGTATGGAGTATACTACTTGGATTTAAATAGGTTTCATTTCCCTTAGTCTTCTATATTACAAATTTACAAATGAATACATTGACCTAGTTCACGTCATTGTCAGTATTCATATAATTTCCTTCTTTCTTTCTTCACAAATAAGAGAAGTTCCATCCATGTGCAAGTAAAATATTAATGTTATGAATAATGATTTGATGAAAGCCTTGAAAAGCCACCTACACAATACATGTTGAAGTACCCATTCAATACAATAATGTGAAAAGACTATTTCATATTAGACCAAATGCATTTGAAACAGACAAAATGATATACTTATCCTATTTAGAAAGGTACAATAACAAACACTATAAGTTTAGTTATTCTTGCAGCAAATCACCATGTGAATACAGGTTGCTTATCAAACAGTACATAACTGTCCACAAGCTATACATAACATCCATACTCTTTATATAAGCTGGGAACAATTCCAACTGTCCAATACACATCTACCACATCTTGCGAAACATGGACTGTTTTGTAGCTCAAACTTCAAAGACCAGACCTCTAGATGGCATGATATCAGGAAAAAGGTATTTCAATTACCATCCTTAACTAGGCTAGACAAATTCTAATCTCTCTATGAAATTCATGTTGTCTGTCCATCCATGCAAGTAGTAGGACCATGTACCATATTATCAAGCTGAGCAACAACAGAGAATGTAACAGCTAACAGAATCACAAGATAACTGTAAAAGACGAACATACTTTGTAGCAACAAGCAGAGATGCTAAAACATGTTCCTAATTTTATTTTAAAGTTTCCTATCACAGACCAAAAAACTTCCCCACATAAGTAGGAATATTGCTGTAATGTCCCCCCTCATCTAGTTTATTTATGTCAATTATTACAGATTAATCATCTATATGAGCATCATCATTTCATCAAGGTGTCACGGGGCTCGTGGAAGCATATCAAATTGCAATTCCTATAGGATATAGCTACTTATTATTACTCATGTTGCCAAGCACATCTGATCTTTTAAAAGAACACGCTTGCAACAGACACATGAAGCATATTGATATTCGTAACTGTAGAATCAGTAAATTGATTTGCATTATACCATGCCAACAGCATCAAATACTTTCTAAGCAATGAAGAAATGCAGATACATACTTAGAATTCAAGTGATGTGCAACTGTAAATCCAATCCAGTTCATACGTTGATTGGGTTTCAGAGTTAACAGCTTCTGTCTTGTTTCAACAAATCCAGCTAAATCTCGCATTTGAGCCTGCATGCATGTTCACCCTATCAAGAAAATAAGTACAAAAAAGCTGCCAATGAGAAGAGAATATGTTCTATCCTCGAAGCAGCTCACTTGTAACAAGATGCCTAAGTATTTTACACAAAACATCAACTTAGACTTTTGAGAAGTTGTGTGTATGTGTGAGTTGAGTACGCAACATTAAAGACCAGTAATTTTAGATGCATAACTCTTAAAATTAAAAATAATGAGAAAGTTTCAAAAAATATTCAATGTTCTAGGCTTCTAACAACTACATGGATTTGATGTCAGGGATCTAAAAAACTCAAGATGGCAATACCAACATAAGTGTAAGAACATAGTGGGTGGCACCTCGAGTCTTTTGAGTACCTCTCTGCACTTATCAGATACATGTTTATGATGGGGCTGTGCTAGTTAAATACAAGCTTGCACAATCGGCAACAAACAGGAAAATACGACTCAATGAACACTGTAAGCAACATTACTTAAGGTGAAAACCAAGTGAAACAAGAGCTAAAAACAGCTTTCTTCCATCCATTAAAACTTACAGATTCCACTATTCACACAAAAAAAAACTGTGTTTTTCCTTCAAGTGACAAGCAGGATATGATACAGAACTATAGGAAGCTAGTTCACTAAAACAAGAGAAGACAAGAATAACATAGGTAGCAATCAAGTGGCTCAAATCACAATTTTGCAAAGCTTTATGTGGTACATTATAGACCAAATCTCATGTAGCATTTTGATGCAATTTATAAGAGAGGTCAATTCCATAGAAATCTGAAATTTTAACAGGAGTGGCAGAAATTGTAATTGGCAGATACTAACTTGGAGAATTTAATTCTAAGACCAAATGGACATTTTAACTCTTGGTACAAGCTTATCGAAGAGATCCAAATGGTGTTTTAAATTTTTAATCTAAATGTTCCTCAAAAATAACTGTAATAAGCCTTATCTAGACATCTCAGTTGAATATGTAGCAAATTAATTTTAAATATTTGTACTTTATATCATCCAGTGAAAAACTAGATGGCAGGTCTTAAGATATGAAAAATAGGTAATGGGTGCCATGTTGGGTTTAGGATAGCCAGTAAAGCTCTCAGATACTCCAGATATTATCATGTTTGTGGCACTCATTTTCATGAGTGAATTCAGTTTACCTAATTTAGCAGAAAGTTTACTCAGAAGCAGAGCTAGAACACATTTGATAATACTCAGTAAATAACCTAAGTCTTCTGCTTTGAAACTTTTGTTCATGGTTTAACTTTACACAATCGGGAAGTACTCGCTGAGTGTAAGAGTACTCGCAATTTATTTTGCCGTGCGAGCAACTCGCAAGCGGCAATTTCGGCCATAAACTTGCCTGCAAAATCACCTTCAACTCGCCGAAAACACGCATAACATTTTTTCTGTTAGTACACAGGAAAAAAACAGAGTTTTCACTGTTTCCCTCTGTGTTGTTTCCATTTTTTTCAACTCTGAGTCCTTATAAACCCTACCCAGGGCAGCATAAAACACACAGCACAAGTTTGATAAAGTTCTCCAATAAGAAGGAATCAGGTTAGCAATTTGTAATAGCTTGTTGTTTCTACGGTGAAGAGTTGCAGCGGATTTTGTAATCTGTAATACTGAATCTTGCATGTTCATTTCTTGCGCAAATATGTTAGGAAAATTACCTTCTGCAAAAACTGTTCTTCTCGTCAATTAATTTTCTTGATATTTTTTTCCCATTTCAGGATGAATCGATTAAATGCAAATTGATATAGTTTTGAGTTTATTATAATTTAGGGTTTAAAATTTAAAATTTAAAGTTTAAATTTATATATTTTAAATTAAGTAGATTTCTTTGTCATTACTTTTTTATATTGTCGGCTATTTGATTGATTAAATGAAAATTGATGTAGTTTGGAATTTAATATAGTTTATAATTTAAAATTAAATACAGTTTAAAGTTTAAATGTATAAATATTTAAATATTTAGATTTCATTTCTATTATTTTTTTATATTGTTTTAAAATTTAATATTGTTTATATTGTTCTAGATATTTTAATATTTTAATATTAAATTATCAATAGTATAAATGTTGAAATATTTAAATAATTCAGTAAAATATTTAAATAATTCACTGTTCAAAAATCAATATCGTAACTGCCATAAATTATTGCTTAATTTCCAAAATCAAATTAAAATTAGAATTTATTTATTATACTCGCTTGCTGAATTCCATATGCATTGCATCACCCACCATTAGTGGAATAATACATTATTTATCTATTTACATAAGTAGTTTTTAGTATACTTATTATTTATATTTTGTGAAAATTTTAATCTACCTCTGCTTGTGTAAAATAATTTTAATTATATTGTTGTTTTAAATTTTAATATTGTTTAAATATATATATAAATAACATGATCTCTTGGCTTAGGCCTTTTACCAAAATATATATATATATATATATATATATAAATAACATGGTTTAAATTTTAAATGTTGAAATATTTTAATTTCATTCTTTATTATTGTATATTGTTATAAATTTTAATATTGATGTAAATCAGTAAATGTAATTATTATATATATAATTTTTAGAAATTAATATTGTTTTAATATATTTTATAACTTCAAAATTGTAAATGTATACAAATTATAACAATCTATATATTGATGGGGCTAATGACCTAGCTCGATTGGCGAGAGCTTCCTATGGTAAAGCATGAGGTCTAGTCCCCCCCCAACCCATGTGATATTGGAGGACGTGTCGCACCAGCATCACGAGTCACATTAAAAGGTTTACCTAGCGCACTGCAAGTTATAGGGGATGCTATACCCGATTCTTGCAGTAAAGAAAAAACATTCTATATATTGATTATTGTAAATTTTAATCAATATAATTTATTACATTTTTAATGATTATTAATATATATTAGATTTAAATAGAGTTTTATTTTTTTTAATATTGATTATGAAAAGTTTTATAAACTAGGAATTCATATTAATAAATTGTTCATAAATGTAATAAATGTATTATAAATTATATATAGTTTTAGCTCAGTGTTTATATAATTTTCTTTGTTGCCATCAATGTTGTAGGTTGATTAATAATTACAATGGCATCTAGCTCCATATCTACTTCGAACTCAGCTAGTGCAAGTCAATCTGTTGGAAGGAAAACCCCTAGAAGTCGTGACCCCACTTGGAAACATGGCATAACGGGACCGATAATAAGGAATGTTAATAGTACCTAGTGCACGAAGAAACATAGTGAAGGCATCAATCACCTTAAATACCATCTTGCAGGCATTACTTGTCGTGATGCCAAACTGTGTAAATTGTAACCTAAAGAGGTCAAACAAGAGATGATAGCCCTCCTTGCAGCACTAGAAAAGAAATTGGAGAGGGCAAGGCAACACACAGCCATTCAAGAAGCTATTGCTCCTAATTTGCCATGTTCAACAATAACTGAGGTGGATATGCAACACATTGTTGACTCTACCCGTGGTCCACGTGTATGTGGCCAATCATCCTCTGCCACTTCAAGAAAATTCAATTTTATACCTAGAAATGAACTAGGATCATAGCCTTCATTGGAAACTACTGGGTGGAATAAAGAGGTACACAAGGAAGCGAAGAGGGCTTGTGCAAACTTTTGGGTTTATAACAACATTCCCTTCAATGTGGCAAGTAGTCCATATTGCAAGAGTTTGGTGACAGCATTGATAGTTTAAGGCGCCTACTCCAAGAGATTTATGGGGGAGGTTGCTCCAAGATGCTATTCTAGATGCAAAAGAAATTGTTAAGTTGAAAAGAAGCAATGGCAAAAATATGGATGGTCAATTCTTTCAGATGGCTAGACAGATGGAAGAAACCGCACTTTTATCAATTTTATAGTGGTTTCAAATGGAGTGGTGGTTTTTCTAAAGTCAATTGATGCCTCAAACATAATAAAGAATGCCAAAAGATTGAACTTGATGTTGGAAGAGGTTGTTTTAGAAGTGGGAACCACAAATGTTGTCCAAGTTGTTATTCACAATACAATGGCATATGTGGTAGCTGGAAGATTGCTTCAAGAGAGACATCCAACACTTTTTTGGACCCCTTGTGCAGCTCATTGCCTTGACCTTATTTTGGAGGACAGGCAAAATTGATTGGGTGAAACCAATTGTAGAAGCAAGAGATATAACAAAATATATAATATAATCACCCGTGGGTTCTTCAATTGATGAGAGAGCACACTAGGGGCAAAGAATTTGTGCAATCAGGAGCTAAAAGGTTTGCAGCAAATTTCCTAACAATGCAAAGCATTACTAGTTTATTGACTGCCTTGAAGCAAATTTTGTCAATCAACCATGGGTAGACTCAACTTACTCAAAGAAGGCTGATGGAGAAAAGATTGTACACATAATTTTTGATGGTGAATTTGCAAGTCGAGCATTAGAGATTGTCAAGGTAACATCAACTTAATTTAATTTTCAAATTGAACGTTTAACTTTTGTTTTAAACTTTAAACGTATTTTGTTTCATTGCAAGTTGCAACTTAATTTTGTTTCTACTTTATACTTTATAGGTGACCAAGTCATTGGTGAGGGTCTTGCGCTTGGTGTATGGTGAGAAAAATGTGATGGGATATCTCTATGAGGCAATGGATAGGGCAAAAGAGGTCATCCAACACTATTAAAAGGGGGATGCAAATAGATTTGCCAAAATTTGGGACATCGTTGATCAAAGGCAGAACAACCAAATCCACCAACCCATTCATGCAACAGGGTACTTTCTCAAGCCCAAGTTCTCCTTCTCTGAATCTGGTAGCTTCACGGATGGTAATGGGGAGGTTATGGAGGGACAATTTGCATGTATTGAGAGGATGACACCTATAACTGCAACAAGAGACCTTATCGTTTTCGAGTTGCAGAATTAAAAGGCAGCTAGGGGACAATTGTTTTATTCCAAAATGCGTATACGAGGAAGAGAGATCCAAATACCAAGTAAGAAAAAGTGAAGCCCTATATCTTGTAAGTTATGAATTGCAATTATTGATGGAATATTGTTTATTTACACAAAAAATTGAATATCTTATTTGCAGGTTCTGGGTGGGAAGATTTTAGTGGAAACACCCCAAATTTGCAAAGGCTAGCCCTCCAAATTTTGTCTCAAACTTGTAGTGCTTCTGGCTGTGAGCATAACTGGAGCTTGTTTTACACCATTCACACAAAGAAACGTAATAAGTTGACACAAAAACACCTCAATGATCTTGTTTTTGTGCAATACAACCTTCATCTTCACAAGAAAGGCGCAGGACCAGCCAGATGAGCTCATTGATTTGGATGACATTGATCCCTACAATGATTGGACTATGCAGGATGATGAGCCCTCCTTATTTACAAAGGATGAGATTGCTGATCTTGAGAGGCAAGCTATGGATGATTGTAATGAGTCTGGCTGGCTCTTGTTTGTTCAATCTTGTAACTTTGTTTTGAATTACCAGTTTTAAATGATAACAAACAAATATATATATTTTTGAAAGCTTTTCAATTCAGACAATTGGAATTACAGCAATTAGCAAACATTGAACTTTGAAAGTTGAAACTTCTGAATTCAATAACACGTTATTTGCTAAGTTTCAAATTAAGAAATAATTGACAAATCAACAACCTTATATGCTGACGCAGCTCATCAAGGTTGTAACGCAGCTTCGTATTTTTAATACTCCTGCTGGAAATTGACGCCAACATGAAATAGAATTCGATCCTCTTCCATTGACATCACTTGTGCATTGTTAAGAACAAAAAACTGCTGGAGATATATCTCTGAACTCTCACACAGCCAAAGGGGTGTTACGCTGTCACACAAGTTGAACACGCTGCTATCCAAATTCAATACACAGCCTTCCAAGGATCGAACGGCAGCTTTAAGTCAACACACAGAACAAAGAACGACCACAATTCATTGGTATCGATACCAACTCAAAGTGCAGCAATCCTTGAAGAAATTAACGTTTCTTCAAGAATATATTTTCGAAACCCTTGTATCTCCTCTCCAATTCAATTTTCCCAAACTCATGAGTAATTATAAAAAACAATGATAATTTGATATCAGAAACTAAAATAACTTGGTTCCAACACAATTCTGCCAATCTGAAATATCTCAAAGGTTTTCTCCACAAGTGAAGACCAAACCCTAGCTCTTTCTTCCAATTTTGAAATCCTCCTTCAAACACCACTTTTCAACAATTCATCAAGTGACATAAGGTGAGTAAAATTGCTTTTCATGTTATATTTATAAGCTTTAAGAAAAAGCTTCTCCTTCACACCTTTCACTCACGTGGCTTCCTCAACACACCATTGTTTTATAACATTAAAGCCATATAGTTATTAAATTAAAATAATTTAATTTAATAACCCCAATTAAAACATGAAACAACTGAATCTCTTTGACAAAACAATTCTGACTTCTGACAACAGTGTCCTAAGCTCACACTGCACTGCCAGAAATAGCCATCTGACCAAAGAAGACTTACTACAAATAGTAAGTCTCTCAGACTGGAGATTCTGCATAGAGAACTCTAAATCATCTGAAACCCCTGCCCAGGTGCTCTGCCAAACATAGCAATACTCGAAATACCGCTTACTATAAATAGTAAGTCATCCAATCTGACCCCAACGACAAGCAGACCTGGCAACTAGAACCTCCAGAGTGGAATCCGACCACTAGCTCTGCCAACCGACCCCCTCTTACAACCTGATTAGCTTAAGAGGGTCACCAAACTAAGCTAATCCCAAGAGTCTGAAAAAATGGAACATTACAGTCCTCCCTTCCCAAGATTGCTTGTCCTCAAGCAATCGGGAAAAACAAGCAACATCACAACCCACCTAGATCCCAAGGATGGTCATGTATAATGTCCCTGTCATCACCATACACCTGTAAAGAAATCATCGGCATCAACAATACAAACAACAACATCTGAGATACTGCACTCAACACCCAAACCAAAGATGCCGCAACAAAAACACCACACGGAAGCGAGAGTAGCTCGCACGGAAGTAACTCAACCAACAGACTGGACTTGCCCCCAGTCTTCATGCCAACCAAACTATCATACCAGTCATCAAATGGATGCCCTGAAGAACTCTGCAACTGATAGATGTCTTGAACGTGAGGATCAAAAGTGAAACTATAAGCACTCCTCACTGTGTACACTCATGTAAACTGCTCAGCTAGGCCTGACTAGCCTCCCAAACATCATCATCATCATCATCATACAACACCTGAAAGGGATCATCACTGAGCTCAAACAGCGGATTATCATAAGTCATAGTGATATCCATATCAAATAAAGGATTGTTCACAAAGTGAATTGATCCCATCTGTTGATCTGAGCTAAAAAACTGTGAATTGTGTGAGACATGATGTGTAATCTGCTCTACCTAAATGAACTCATGTCTCTAAGAATCCTCACTATCTACTACACAAAAGGACATAGTGCGTTGATTCCCCTTAGCAAGACCCGGCAACACATACTCTTTGCCCCGGTACACAAATTTCATCTGCATCAAGCTCAAGCTAAGGCAAAACTCCTTAATCTCCTATATCCACTGCATCCCCAAAACTACATCCATCTCTCCCAAATCAAGCACATAGAAATCAGATATCAGCTTGTAATCACCAAGAAACAAAGAGATATGACCGATGTGCCTGGTACAGGTAAGGTTGTAGCTATCTGCTACCCTAACTCTAAACCCTGCAAACTCCTCTACCTAAAGCCCGCACTGACTAGCAACTCGCTCATGAATAAAGTTGTGCGTGGCTCCAGTGTTCAACATAGCAACACAGGGTTGTCCTTCCACTAATCCCCTCAATATGGAAGTAAAGGGAAGTGGCACAGAGGGGTACAACACAATCGGAGATAGTTTGGCATCAGGACCAAACTCTGGAGTGACTCTCTACTCCTCCTCTAAATCTAAACCAGCGGACTGATGGGAAGACTCAGCCTCACTCTCACTAGAATAAACCCACATAGAGCAATTTGCCCTGCCCTTAGGCCTCATAGGACAAGAATGCTCTCTATCATAAGGCTCTTTGCACCAATAGCAAAGCTGCCTCCTCAAATCCTCTCGGGTGGCATCATCAAGTCTACCTGCAGATTTCTTCTTGTCAACAACTAGTGGAGGTACCTCTTCTGCAAGAGGAATAATAGAACTAGGAGTATACTTGCCTCGTGAAACAGAAGGCTCAAGATTCCTTGCCTTCTTCATAGCATCTCGCAAAGTAGGTGGATCCAGGGACTTAACCCACCCTCTATACGGCTCAGACAAACCCTCTATAAAGAGCATGACTCTCCTCTTGGAGATGTCATAAACCATAACTGATAGGCGTTGAAACTCACTGATAAAGGCCTCAAGGCCACCTATCTGTCTCAACTGAGCTAACTCTCTGAAGTAAGTCTCAAGATCCTTTCTATCAAATCGCTCTATCAATCTATCCACAAACTCTTGGTACTCAACAATATGATCATGATGCAAAGATACTACCCCATGGTACCACCAATCATGAGCTACCCCATCTAGATGAAGCACGGCAAATCATATAGCATCCTCCTCAGACATAGGATGAAGTGACAAGTACATATCCAGCTTGTGGACCCATGCTCTGGTTGTCATCTTCCCACTTCCATCGAAGTGAGCTAGTGTCAACTTGTTGGTTGCCTGCTTGAGATCATTCTGCCTAGGCCTCTGCCTCGTGTCAGGAGTTGGTCTGCCTCTGGAATGCTCTCTCCTCTATGTCAGGACCTATCAAAATTCAAATTCTTTTTTATTGCCTCTGGAAGAGCATCCCACTCTGCAAAATGTGCCACCATGTCATCAATGAATGGTGTCGGCTCTGTCTCTACGCTAACTGCATCCAAATCAGGCCTCAAGAAAGTAGGACGAAGAGGCCTATCATAAATACTTGTATGGTCAGCTCTACAATCACACCTGTCATCTGCTCGTGACCTATGTGAGCTAACTGAAACACTCTGCGCACCTCTATCTCTAGTACGATCACCTAGTAATGTGATACGCTAAAGAGTGTCTAAAAGTTGTTGCAATACATTTGCAACATGATGCTGACCATTTGCTAAATTCCTAAAGACATCTTTGGCCTTCCTATCAACATCATTCCCAATGTTATTCCTGTTCCTGTCTCCTGCTTGTTCAATCTATGGGCCCTATTCATTACCTTCGGGAGGTGGTGAAGCTATACCCGTGCAGCTATAGTGCACTCCCGGTACAAATCTATCTGCCATTGCTAAACCCTCACACCCTTCAAGATGGCAAGATCATTGCTCTGATACCACTGTAATGAGCCTGGTTAGCTCTTGTTTGTTCAATCTTGTAACTTTGTTTTGAATTACCAATTTTAAATGATAACAAAAAAATATATATATTTTAGAAAGCTTTTCAATTCAGACAATTGGAATTACGGCAATTAGCAAACATTGAACTATAAAAGTTAAAACTTCTAAATTCAATAACACATTGTTTGCTAAGTTTCAAATTAAGAAATAATTGATAAATAAACACCTCATATGCTGACGCAGCTCATCAAGGTTGTAACGCAGCTTCTTATTTTCAATACTCCTGCTGGAAATTGACACCAGCATGAAATAGAATTCGATCCTCTTCCATTGACATCACTTGTGCATTGTTAAGAACAAAAAACTGCTGAAGATATATCTCTGAACTCTCACGCAGCCAAAGGGGTGTTACGCTGTCACACAAGTTCAACACGCTGCTATCCAAATTCAATACACAGCCTTCCAAGGATCAAACAACAGCTATAATTCAATGCACAAAACAGAGAACGACCACAATTCATTGGTATCGATACCAACTCAAAGTGCAGCAATCCTTGAAGAAATTAACGTTTCTTCAAGAATATATTTTCAAAACCCTTGTATCTCCTCTCCAATTCAATTTTCCCAAACTCATGAGTAATTATAAAAACAATGGCAATTTGATATCAGAAACTAAAATAACTTGGTTCCAACACAATTCTGCCAATCTGAAATATCTCAGAGGTTTTCTCCACAAGTGAAGACCAAACCCTATCTCTTTCTTCCAATTTTGAAATCTTCCTTCAAACACAACTTTTCAACAATTCATCAAATGACATAAGGTGAGTAAAATTGCTTTTCATGTTATATTTATAAGCTTTAAGAAAAAGCTTCTCCTTCACACCTTTCACTCACATGGCTTCCTCAACACACCATTGTTTTATAACATTAAAGCCATATAGTTATTAAATTAAAATAATTTAATATAATAACCCCAATTAAAACATGAAGCAACTGAATCTCTCTGACAAAACAATTCTGACTTTTGACAACAGTGTCCTGAGCTCACACTGCCCTACCAGAAATAGCCATCTGACCAAAATAGACTTACTATAAATAGTAAGTCTCTCAAGCTGGAGATTCTGCATAAGGAACTCTGAATCATCTGAAACCACGGCCCAAGTGCTCTGCCAAACATAGCAAATCTCGAAATACCGCTTACTATAAATAGTAAGTCATCCAATCTGACCCCAACGAAGAGCAGACCTGGCAACTAGAACCTCCAAAGTGGAATCCAACCACTGCCTCTGCCAACCGACCCCCTCTGACGACCTGATTAGCTTACGAGGGTCACTGAACTAAGCTAGTCCCAAGAGTCTGAAAAACGGGGACATTACAAGAATTTACCTACAGCAGAAGTAGAGGAGATTGGATTAGATGAGACTAATATGGAGGAAGATGAGCTACTTCCACCTACCAATATGGTGGAGCCACAGGCACAATCGTCTACACCAAGCAAGGAGCCAAATTCAAGCGTGAGGACCATACCCTCTACTTCCAGTCATTTCTCTAGGGCAAGGAAGAGTAAGATGTAAAACCTTTTAACGTCTAAGTTGCCTAAATATGAAATTTATGATGGTGATTTTCAAATACAATCATCATAGATTCATAATAGTTGTTAGTTGTAGTTAGCTATTATATTCATTTCCATTATCCAACTTCGTATGGTGATGTCATTTTGTAATCCATGTGTAAGGAACAATCAAATTTAATAGAAAACATTTCCTCATGGTTTTTCGACTCATTTGATACATTTTGTAATTGAATTTTGCAAATTAAAAAAAAAATGTTTTTATAAGAAATTTTAGTACTTTTTAAGTTGCGGAGTTTTTGCTGGGTTTTTGCCAAGTCAAAATTAGGCTTGCCAAGCACTCTCCGAGTTTGAGTATGCAATCTATGCTTTGGTTCACTTTTTCCGAGGCTATGTATTCCTCAAAGCCAGGAAGTCAATTTTAGCAACTCTTTCAGACATAGCAGATGTGCATGCTGACATGTTTGATGTTCTCTATTATTCTGCACTTGGTTTCAGAAATAATGATCAAAGAAAAGTTAGGTGCTGCTTTTAGACCCTACTCATTTGTAAAATCATGAAAAAACATACTTAGACTGACGTAGCCTTCCAAGTGGTTAGAGAAGGATTTCTAACAGCAATAGTTTCTAATTAACAACAGGTTAAGAAAACAGAATTTAGCTCTCTTTTTGTCTTTGTGTCAGCATGAATATATTCTTTGTGCTAAAAGCTGTCAGAAAAACCTTGGGGATGATTTGACTTTATCTTACAAAACCTCATTTTGTAACAGTTCAAAACTGCTATTGCCATAGAAAGGTGAAATTTAAAAGGCAAGGCAGAAAGTGTAATTGCTAGAAATATCGGGGTTTGACCCCACAGCACAATGGTAGTTGCAAAGTCATGTTGATACAGCAGGTCTTGTGGTCAAAACTCTTGCAGGTACTTTTGACGAAGAACTGGTGAGTACGGAGGAGTCCAGTCTTAACACACACACACACAATGGAGTGATTGCAGTGCCAAGAGGATTGGTGCAGCTGTTAATATCACCATCAGCAAAAACCAACTGATGGATTAAACGTGATCGATGACGAAGACAGAAGAAAGAATGGTTGAGCAGACCATGCCATGGGGAGTAAGGAAGGATAACAGGTGCCAGCATCAGGAGGTGAAAAGCGTCAGGAGGAGAAGGATTAGGGAGAGATAAGGAGGTAATTGGGGAGCGGAGTGATAAGGAGGTATGCAAGAGGGATAAGGAGTCTCGCAAAGCGATAATGATAAGGAGTTATAAGGTTAGGAGGGATAAGAAAGGAGGTGGAAGTATTGGAGAGTGTGGTGACAAGGTGGCACGTTGGAGTGATAAGGGGTTTCTTGGAGAGATAAGGATGGGGAGATATAAGGGAGAAATAAGAGTGATAAGGAGAACAGAGAGATAAGGAAAGGTAAGAAATAAGGGGTAAGTGTGATAAGGATAAATAGAGGGAGTGATTCAGAGAGGAGTCCAGATATCAGCAAGCGACAAATCAAGGAGGTGTTAATGCCTTAGCAACACCAAAAAATCACCAAGGGGATGGGGTCCCCCAATGTGACCCCACTGGTTCATAGCTCCAGTCAAAAGCATTTCACCAATCAAAAGAAGAAATTGCTAGAAATATCAACAAGTCTAAGACTAAAAGACATAATGTGTGCATGCTATGTAATCCAGTCTTGTAAATTTTGAAATATCTCTTGGGACAAGCTTAATAAAGCAAACAACTGGAGCTTCAAACTAAATGTTCCTCAGAAATTAATATTAATCCCAACTTTTTAGATATCTTGCCCACTGGATTGTCCAGCTTTACCCAACTAAAAGACTGGTGAGCCATGAAAAAACTGTAGTGACTGCCTTGTCAAAAGAAGGCCAGTTGGTAAGGTCCTTCATTGCTCCAGGCTAATTCACATGGAAGGGTGCTTCAATTCATCATTCAGGTTTCCTTATTTTCTCGGATAGTTTACTCAGAAGTAAAGGCATAACAGATTCAATTCTACTCAGAAAATTTCCCAATGAATTGCCCCATAGAAATTAAACCTTCTTTGGAACATTTCCTCCATGCTTTCCAGCCTATATTCTTGATATCAAGTAAGTCGTAGTTGGTAATTATTTATAAACATAACAGATGTGCAGACTAATATGTCTGATGTTCTCTATTATTCAATTTCTTTGGTTCGGGCCTAACAGACCCAAAAAAAACATCAATTGTCAAATTAGAATCTTGCCAATTGTCTTCTCCCTCTGTTCAGCATTCTCTTTGTGTTGACAGCTATCTGGTGACCATTGGAGAAAGTTTGACTTACCTTACAAAACTTCATTTTGGAACAGTTCATAACTAGCATAGCTACTTTTCTGCTTTGGGTATGAGCATCTAAAAGAAGTGTGCTTCACAACTAAGCCTGATTCGCTTGATTTCCCAACGAGTTAAATTTTGCAGTCTTTAAAGTCAATCTTTGAAATATCTTGACCCTTTAGTGAAAAAAGTGTTCATTTACACTCCATAAAAGGAACAAAAAATCAGCATATAATCTCATGTCAGTTCACAATGAAATGCAAACCAAGATAACCAAAACAAATTCAAACTCAAAAACAAAAAAAAAATACTAAGCTCACCTGGAGAAGAGAAAGATCACGTAAAATTTCAATATTTTCTGGATCAATCCTAAGAGCATTTCTATAACATTTGATTGCTTCCTTATACTCCCGGTCTGAACGGTAGAGAAGACCATAAACATGCCAACACACGTGACTTTTCAAATCATTCTGCATAGATGCAACAATGCAACAAAATGAATGAGCATTTGGCTTTGGAAACCATTTTGCAACACATGGACTGAGCAATAAAGAAATATATAGACAGACTGAACAATAAAGCATTAAAGCATAAACTTCACTTCTTTTACCTTTAAACCCTGCCGTACAAGCTCATATGCTTCTGTCTTGCGATCCATGCAATTTAATATCAGACCTTTCATTGCCATTGTCTCTGAAAGACAAATACATAAAGATAATTTATAGCACTACAGTGAAACTTACAAAATCTCTCATAATTAACAGAGTTGGCGTACAATTCAAACTCCAGTGCTTTACCCACTTACATGCAAGTATTAGTAGCAGAAGCAGGGAATATTAGGAAACTGATACAATAACCTGCTGCCTGTCTATCTCAAAGCTGTATCTATGTCATGAGCATTTGACAAAATGTACATGGAGAATTAAAAATGTTGATGAATAAGAGAACTAATTTCTATATTTATTATTCATGTATAATTTTGATCGCATTTAATTATTTGTGATGCAAGAGCATCCGGGCTTACAAGCAATCCTGCATCACTAAAAAATATAATTTCTTGTGTGTGTTCATACTTTGCATTCTTGGTGTAGGTTGGAGCTTCAAGAGTATATTTGGAATGTTGAAGGATAAAATATTTGTTTTATCAATACTTGGCTTTCATTCAAAAAGCAAAGGCAAATAGAGTGCTCTATGCAATTTTTGAAACTCGAAAAATGACATGATTGTATTAACAATACACGCCAAATATATAGAGTTTACAAAAGCTTTAACAAAAAAGCAAAGTTGTCTAAATAAAGATGACTGAAAATAAAACTGAATATTACAATTAAAAAATAAAGCCTAAATGACCATTAACAAAAAGAATCTAGAAGCTGGCTAAAAATAGCAAAGAAACATAAGGTACTAAAACTATTCTACTACCCTAGCTTAATGGTCATTCTATCAAGTATCAACTACACCAAGTTGCCCCCTAAATTTTACAAACTTTTCCAGACTGAGAGACTTGGTGAGTATATTTGCAGTCTAGTCTTCAGTGGGGACATGCTACAACATCACTGATCCATCTTCGACAAGCTTGCAGATGAAATGACAATGAAGTTCAACATGTTTTGTCCGCTCGTGGAAAACTGGATTTCTGACTAACTTCAAAACTCTCTAATTGTCACAGAACAAGGGAGTAGGTCCTGCTTGAGGCATGTGCATGTCTACAAGCATCCTTCCAAGCCAAACTGCCTCACAAGCCGCCTTGACAGTACCCCGATATTCAGCTTTGTTAGAGGAGAGAGCTATGGCCTGGTGCTTCTTGCTGGTCCATGTGATTGCACCTATGCCCAAACTGAAAACATACCCAAAAGTAGACTTTTTGTCATCAACACAACTTGCCCAATCTGAGTCTGTAAAACCAACAAGCCTAGGATATGTGCTTCTACTGTACAAAATGTCAAAATCTAGAGTGCCCTTCACATATCTCAGCACACGCTTCGCTGCAACCCAATGTTCAACTTTTGGGGTTGTCATGAAGCAAGAGATGTAGCTCACAACATAGCTAACATCAAGTCTAGCGACAGTAAGATAGATGAGGCTGCTGCCCACTAGTTGCCTAAATGTTAATTCATCCACCACCAATGAATCTGATTTGGCTGAAAGTTTCAACCCTTTCTCCATAGGTGTAGATGCAAGTTTGCAATCATGCATTCGAGACTTATCCAGCAAACTATTCACATATTTTGACTGAGAAATTAATATGTCGATATATGTCTGCCAAACCTCTACACCAAGACAATAATGGAGAAGTCCCAAATCTGGCAAATCAAAACTCTGGCACAAATTTTGTTTCACTTGATTGACCAAATGTGTTGCACTGTCAGTAATGATCATATCATCAACGTAGATGACAAGAAGAAGAATCTCACCACTAGCATGCTTGACATACAGATTAGGATTAGGACTCCACTGAAACTCTTGATCAATCAAATACTTTTCAATATTTATGTACCATGCACGGGAGCTTGTTTGAGGCCATAGAGTGTTTTCACCAATTTGCATACTTGGCGTTCTTTACAAGCAACCTTGAAACCTGGAGGCTACATCATGTAGACTTCATTGAGGAAAGCACTCTTGACATCCATCTGATGGACTTTACATCCAAACTGAGTTGAAAGAGTGAGGACAAGTTGAATGGTACTCCTTTTGGTTGTGGGAGCAAATGTCTCCTTATAGTCGATGCCCTCAATTTGTGAAAAATATTTAGCTCCTAATCGAGCTTTGTACTTATCAAGAGTTCCAACAGCCTTATACTTGATTTTATACACCCATTTGCAACTAATGGGCTTCTTCCCTGATGGAAAATCTGATAGCACCCAAGTGTTGTTTTTCAGAGATTCTAGTGTTCATTTGTTCCTGCTCAGGTATACCTTTAGCCTCTAAAATGCTTGAGGTTCATAAATGCTGTGAATATTGGCCATAAGAGCAAAGTTGATTGTGTTACGCTACTTGCTCTTATTCCTAATTGATCTACCCTCAATAAGTTCATCATCATGAAGATCACCAATGCCCACCACTTGGGTCGAAGAGTAACACCAACATCCATTGTAGGAGGGACAACAACACCTAGGATCTCTAGATGCAGATCCCGAATGTCCTAAGGAAAGATGGGTGGCGCAATGTCATACCTAGGGGACTCCACAACTACAAAGTCATTGGAATCTCTCTCACCAGGTGAGCGGAATGGAAGTCGAACACCCAAATTTGTAGCCTGGGGAGGTTGATTCTCAAGGCTCAAAACAGGAGAAGGTTGAAAAGGCCCTCGTTCTTCATCAAACACCACATTTTGACTGAATATGAGACGATCAGTGTCAACATCAATCAGCTAATAAGCCTTATGTGTATCATTGTAGCATGTTAACATTAATTTCTGACTCTTAGAATAAAGTTTGGTGTGTTTGGCATCTGGAGTCCAAACATAAGTTGTAGAGTCAAAAACCTTCAAATGATTGATTTTGGGCTTCTATCCAAACCAAGCTTACTCTAGGGTCATCTCTTAACAACCAATGTGGGGGACCAATTTAGAAGGTAAACTGCAATATAGACTGCTTCCGCCCAAAATTTCTATGCTCCAACATAGATTGAGCCATTTTAGAGATTGTACGGTTCTTGTGCTCAACAACACTATTTTGTTGAGGGTTGTAAGGTGTGGTAAGTTGATGCTTAATGTCATGTGATGCATAGAAGTTGGAGAAATCAAAAGAACGAAATTCCCCTCCATTATCAGATCAAAGGGTGATAATCTGATAGCCTGACTCTTTTTCCACTAAGGTCTTAAACTTCTAAAACGCGTTGAACACCTTTGATTTATGCTGAAAAAAAATACACCCTCTGCTAAAATCATCAACAAATAACAGATAAAACCTACATCCAATGACTGATGGAGTGTTCATGGGTCTACCAATATCTACATGAACCAACTGCAAGACCTTGGATGCCCTCCAAGCGTCACCATCTGAAAAAGGGATGTGATGTTGCTTTCCAAACTAACAAGCTCTGCATACTCCATGGTTTTGTATCTGAATCTCAAGTAATCAAACAACCAAACCCTCCCAAACTAACTGAAAAAGATAATGAATATTCAAGAGCCCATATTGTTGATGCCAAAGATTGTTGAGAGAAGTACTTCTAGCTACCATGGCCTGCTCTTGAGAATCACCTATGTCAACAAGTTTATAACAACCATGATCCTCAAGACCAACAGCAATTGTAGTGCGAGACTCCATGTCAACAATGTTGCACTTGTGTGACTAAAGACGACATCCAACTATGGAGAATGAAGCATAATCTAACTGACGAACAACAGATTGAGCTTCATACCTAGAACAGTATACATTGAGAAATAGAAAATCTCTTCCTCCAAATGAAATATGAATGTTGCCCTCCCGACAACAATATAGTCGCCTAATTCAAAGATCGTTGAATGTATGAAAGGTGTGAACTCTATGACCCAATCCCGACAATGTGTGAAAGGTCAAGAGGCACCTGAGTCAATGTACCAGGCAGATGATTTCTCATGATTGGATGGGCATGTGGCCATGAACACATAAGAGGCAGACTCCTAATCAAAATGCATAGCAGCATGGGCCTTTTGATGAGACCCTCCATGTTTAGAGCACTCGGACTCCAACTGTTTCTTGCAATCTTTCTTCATATGGCCAAACTTGTGACAGTAGTTGCATTGGATACTTTTCTTCTTGGAAGAGTCCTAAGGTTGTCCTTGTCCTTTCTACTGGAAGGACTGAGGTTTACCTTTATTCTTATCTGGGGCTTTGGCTATGAAGGTCACTTGTTCAATGGAGGACGAACTAGAATTGCTTCCAAACTGTTGCTTCCATCTATCCTGCTATAGAAGTTTGTTGCAAAGATCATAAAACTTCAGAACAACACGAGTAGAGGTGACATTGAGCATTTCAATGAAATGCATTAAGGATAAGGGCTGACTTTTCAGTGTGATCGCTACCATAGATTGTTGAGATCAATAGCCTCTAGCTGGTCACGAATGTTCTTGATCTTTGTAAGATGTGCCTAAAGAGACATCTTCTCATCCATCATGATAGAAAACAGCATATTCTTCAGAAAGTAAGCTCAACTCTTGTTGGAAGCTTCATGGAAATCCTTCAAGAGTTCCCAGATCTCTTTAGCTGTTTTGCCAGACAGCACCTGAGGAAGCTGATCATCAGTAACAAAAAGTTTGATAAGCCTCACAGCTTCCCGGTTGTGCCCATCAAATTAAACCTGGTCCATTCCAGCTGCTATAGGACGTGTTTCAGTACCCAAAACAATCTTTTCAAGGCATCGATATTCAAATATTGTCATCATGTGCTGCTTCCATGTGTTGTAGTTGCAGTTGTTGAACTTGAAATTTGATAAGGCTATATAGGTGGGAATATTAATCCGGAAACATTAAGCTGGGGAGTTTTGGGTGCATTGCGGACTAGAAACTGAAGTGTTCAGCCAATACTCTGTTATTAGTTTCTAGACTTCGTATCAAATAAGAGTTTGTTGGTTCTGATAGCTGCTACTTCGATCAGTGATTTTAAGGAATTTTAAATTCATTCATTGTATCTGATGGAAGTAGGAATTATGAGGTTGCGTGGCTGTCAAATATTCCAGATTGCTGAAGTTATCAAACAGATCAAGAATCAATTCAAACTTCATACTTACACTAATCAGTTCTAAATAATGAAAAAGTCATAGGAATTAAAACTTTCAGAAGCTAAAATCTCTGAACTGAATAGCAGAAATTAAAATATAGCGTTTTCACTGTTACTCTTGAAAATTTGGCTTCATATGTTAATGAGATTTCGTACAAGGTTGTTCAATATAAATTATCCAAAACAAACACATTATTCTGCCAAGATTCAGAGAATAAAAAGTCATATGTCTATTATTTTCAATAGAGATGAAAAGGAAAAAATTGGGATGAGATTTGGGGTAGCATCTTACAACGAGAACCAAGTGTGTGGGTACGGACAAAAAAAATTTGCCCTTGGGTACACGCATGTGTGTGTGTGTATGTAAAGAAATATACAGAATTGTGAAACTAAATACATTTGATAGTATGATACTTCATCATTGATCAACGCCTAATGCCAAAATGGTAGTGATAAAGATAAACATTAAATGCCAATTGACAGTTACATATTTAATATTTATCTTTATCAATTGGCATTTAATAGTGATAATTTTAGTTGACTAAGTTCTTGATTCTGATCTCCACTCCCAAACCCCCTCATTGTAATCAAAAAATGTCTTTTTTTGTTACTTTTTGACACTCGAACACCATTGGGTATGCCTGGGTATGCCCAGGTCTGTTCCTGGGTGTACCCAAACTCTCGGGTACGTACTTGGGCATACCCAAACTCCCAGGTACATACCCAAGCATACCCCCGGGTATACCTAAGTTTAAGGGTTACTGGGAAGCCAAATCCGGTGAAAAGATATAACTATAAATATCAAGTTACATAAAAGTTACCCATGAAATTTACATAGCCAAAACATAAGAAAGCCATCAGAAATGCCAACAAAGAATTCAAGCACACCAAGGATGTATTCCAAAAAACCATACAGTAATCAGATATTATTTATTACTTACAGAAATCAAATTCCAAGCTATTAGATCCTTTCTAAACCATGACAATTTGAATCCTTGTAATGATAACAGGATCAGGTTGTGTTTCTTGAAATTATTGTGGTAAAATAATGAATGTGTTATTAAACAATGATCATGAATGATCTATATATACAAGATACAAGAGAATGTTTCTATAACGAACAGGAGAGAGGAAATAGAAACAGTCTTGTAGAGTGAAAGAGAAAGACTCCATAATGAACAGGAGTTTATGGAAACATTACAAAAAGAGTGACCATTAGAAATAGACGAAAGAAGAGATAAAATTAGAAACTATCTATTATCGTAATACCCTCCCTTAATGGTCAATCTATCTTCAAAAAAACAAAAATTTGCATGTCCTCAGAAAGCGTAAAAGGCAGCCTCAGGTTGATCAAAGAGGTCTAAAAAAGAGATAAAATTAAAAACTATCTATTATCGTAATACCCTCCCTTAATGGTCAATCTATCTTCAAAAAAACAAAAATTTGCATGTCCTCAGAAAGCGTAAAAGGCAGCCTCAGGTTGATCAAAGAGGTCTACATGTTCTACATTGTTGGCATGTGGCTAACTGAAAGCTTAATGAGCATAAGCGCTTCACAATTACATTCATCAAACTTGTCTTGAGTCGCATTGGTTGTGGTAGGACGAGTCTCGGTACCTTGAACAAGCGCCTCAAGGCGAGGTACTTGAAAATCGTCAACATGCGCTGCTTCCAAGTGTTGTAGTTCTTTCCATTGAAACGTTGACTGCCTTCCAACATAAGACTGGTGAGAGATGCCATAGCACGTTTTTCAAAGAAAAACATGAAAAATCAAGAAAAATGGCACGAACTTCAAGGTAGATTAACGAAAGACCCAAAAAATTTGAAGAGACACCTAGTGAAGAACTCAAAAAACCCAGATAGAATCTACTGTCAAATTCTGAATCTGTTGGCTCAAAAATTGAGACACGGAAAATGATGCACCCAGAAAAAGCAAGACTGACCCAATTGAAATTTGCAAAAACCCACTAGGAATATGTTGTTAGATTCTAGATCTGCTAGCTCAAAAATCGAGGCACCCAGAAAAAATGAACGACAACCCAGTTGAGCTCTCAAAAAACCCACCAAAAATCTGCAATCAAAAAAAATTCTGACTTGAACTAAATGGTCAAAACCCTAGTCGAAAATGCAGAAACCCTAGATGGGTGGGTGAAGAAAAAAAATGCAAATTTTGAACACACTTGAGGCAAAATAGCTTCGAAAATCTTGAACTAATAATTTCAAAAAAAAATTAAAATTTTCAAAGAGGCCAGAAATTTGCTCTGATACCATATTGTGGTAAAATAGTGAATGTGTTATTAAACAATGATCTATATATACAAGATACAAGAGAATGTTTCTATAACGAATAGGAGAGAGGAAATACAAACATTCTTGTAGAGTGAAAAAGAAAGTTTCCATAACGAACAGAAGGAGTTTATGGAAACATTACAAAAAGAGTGACCATTAGAAATAGACGAAAGAGAGTAAAATTAGAAACTATCTATTATCGTAATAGAAATGACTCGTGATTATTTATAAAACATAAACAAATATGTCATATTATTGGCAGGTGAATGTAGATGGTATATAACATTCAGAATCAATAACTACAGAGCTACAGAAATTTAATATTGGTAGAATTGCCTTAATGGAACAAAACATCATCTTTATCAAAAACAGCAAGGCAAGCTAGTACACAATTTCCGAGACTTTCAAAAAACAAAACCAAATATACCTCCATGAGTTGGAAACTTTTTTAGTATAGAATCAGCAGCTTTAAGACCCTTCTTATATTGTTTCGTTTCATAAGATTTCTGCAAAAAATCAAAATGAAAGCTCCATTACGTTCCAAGCATAGAATTTTTGACAACATCAGTATATTTGAATTTTGATAGTGTACACTAATGGTCGAGATTAACACAGAGAGGATATATAATAATTAAAAGGTGCTTAAGATGAGGTGTATTTTTATGCTGAGAAAGTTAACATAACTTAGATAGCAATCCCCTTAAATCACAACTCACAACTTCCTCTATTTCTTGGACCAATCAGGCAGCAGAACAGTAAGTAAAACCCTTATATATCACAATCCCAATTACAGCATGCCAAAATCAAAAATTAATAAAGTGAACATAAAACTTAGACATGCAATTACAGAGAAAACAAAAAAGAAAGTAATTATATCATATTAGTTCCTACAAATGGATGCTGTACATCACTGGTACTTAAAAATGCAATTACAAAGGAAGTAAGCTAAAAAAGGTAATACAGCAACAGGGTAACTAACTAATACCAAAAGATTGGAAGACCCTAAACAAAGACGATGAATCTTACTATTTCTCAATGGCATGGCTTTAGAATTATTTCTAATTACTAGCAAGATACAAAAATTGCAATGGATTCCAAGGAGGCTGCGGTCAGCTAGGCTTTGCAGGGCAAGGCACTTCTAATGTTTAGAAGTAAGCATGTTTGCTGGTTTTTGGATGCTGTTTTGCCCCTCTATTTTGAGATTTTGGCTATGAATGATGGACTGTAGATGCCAGTGAATAGTGATTTTATTGGGTGTGGCTCTGTTTCAAAGCTTCTTTCGGCTGGTGTTTACAAAGGAATATTTAATGTAGCCAGTGACTTTTTGGGCCGATTTAAGCTACAGTCAGCCATCTTCGAAGGTCTGGCTCCTGTGTATAGTTCGGGGTTATTATGTAATGTAATGTTGCAAATTATAAGCAACAATGGTAATGGTCGGGGGGCTGGTTTTAGTTGCTGGGTAGCAGGGTTGCTTATTTCTCTTTAAGGAGCCAAGGATGGACTCTATGCTTTTCAATGTAATCTTCTTAACTATTAATAAAAATATCCTATTATAGATCAAAAAAAAAAAGATTGCAATGGATTCTACCACTTTTGAATTAATCAATGTATGCTGCCATTAAATCAATTGCTTTTAGCATTCAAATTCCTCAACCAATCTATGGTTCCACCACTAAATCTGCAATTATCATAAATAAAAGAGTAACAGGAGAAAATTAAATAACAGAAAAGAAAAATATGTCCTGTTTTGATTTGATGGCAACAAATTCATCATCCTCGTTTCTGTGTGATTTATAAGAATAAGTAATACGTAGTCATGCATAGTTTAGAGTCTATCTCGCAACAATGAGAATTTGAATAATATTATTTTGACGGCCACCCCTACCACTCCGATTTATTCTCCAAGGTGAGAGCACCAATGATCCTAAAAATAAATATATAGGCAAACAAATACACAGATAATTACAATGTCTGACAGATGGATAATAAACTTCAAGCAAATGGATCAAAGGATTGCTAGAGGAAATAGAATAAAGAAAGAATGAAAATCATATAATATATATTAATTTTTGTGAACAAACAAGCTATTTATAAATGGGACTATCCAAGATAAAAACTCAACACCTTGGAGACAAGTTGTAGAGATTGAAACACGAAGCAAAAAGTCTTGAAAGAGGTAGCAAAATGACAACTTACAAATTCAGTGTGGATGGGTAAATGCATGTGGGACATTAAAGTCAACTTTTTAATTGGGACATTATGTAGCATAATGGTGACAAATAAAACAAATGCATCCAATATTATTAATTGAAAAATTCCAAGAATGATAACATATGAAGATAGAAAAGATCAGATAACTGCAGGCCAATCATCTCTATAGACAATGACAATTAAGATGATAGCAAATATCTATGAACAGCACAAAGCTACCGTGTGCTAATTTAGTCAATCCTACACTATGTTCAAACAAAATTGGGTCTTTTCTAGTTCTTCCCACAAAGGACACTTTTGTGTAGCAGATTACATCCTAACAATTTTCTCTTACTTCATTCATAAGACATCACTTTTGATAAACACATTTTAGTACTAATTCATATCTAATATCAGCCTTGTTAGTGATTGCAATTTTGATTTGTCACTTCAACTAATTCTCACAAAAGATTAGTCTGGAAAAAATTGCAAACGCTTCCATCCCAAATTCAAATTTCAACATGCACTCAAATTTCATAATGCACACAATCTGCATTTTTCCAAACCACTCACAAAGCATCCACACTCCTTATTAAATGAAATACAGACAAGTTCCTCTTGACAATGAGGAACTACTCATTCATGCGGTTGGCATTTATATGCTTGCACTATTACTTATGAGTAATCTCTCTTTTCTTGACCTCATATTTTCACTTAGAGAGAGAGAAAACAGCTTAGAGGATAACAAAATACTTCTGGTTCAGGGTTCGGTTATTCCACTTTTAGCTATTTTAAAGTTTCACCTCAAACAGATTTATTTTATATTTCAATTTTGAAAATTAAACCTAATAAGATTTTTAGGTAAAAAATACAAGCCTGCTCCCTTATGAGTATCATGAGGTCTACAACAGCATGAACTAGTATTTTAGGTCAAGGCATATATTTTTTACATACTCTCAGATGTAAAAGTGAGGCTTTTCTTTTATTGGACTCATATTTTCACATAGAGAGAGAGAGAGAGAGAGAGAGAGAAAACAGCTTAGAGGATAACAAAAGACTTCAAGTTCAGGGTTAGGTTATTCCACTTTTAGCTACTTTAAAGTTTCACCTCAAACAGATTTATTTTATATTTCAATTTTGAAAATTAAACCTAATAAGATTTTTAGGTAAAAAATACATGCCTGCTCCCTTATGAGTATCATGTGGTCTACAACAGCATGAACTAGTATTTTAGGTCAAGGCATATATTTTTTACATGCTCTCAGATGTAAAAGTGAGAATTTTTTTTAAAACACTGCTTTTTTTTCTGATTGCAATTTTGTTGTGTAATATATTTATAATTATTTCTACATAATATACTTGACATCAAATATCAAAATCAGTACTTTGTCTAATTTTACTAGTATAACACCATTTTTTAAGTTACCCCACTTTTGTGATGTTTTCCCATTTTAATTTTAAACCTAGGTGATTGAAATCATTTTACAATTTTGTCACACTGTGTCAATGCAATGTAAATGGAATGATACTAAAATTTGCACATAAAAATTCATAATGCCTCATATGCAGTCAACATAAGTGGGTGTGCAATGCATAACTTGTCAGTTATATGTTTCAACTAGATATCAACACTGCATTTACGAAAATCCACTGAAGTATGCTATTCTACTGACACTAAACTCAAACATAATGATTAGCATAGTAGCAGGTTGCAAAAATGAAGAGAAAATTTGCTTTAAACTTATCGAGCACGAAACAGGCCATCTTACTAGTAACATCACTGAAATCATTGAATAAATATCTCATAGTTTTACTTCTAACTGGATCTCACGTATGATAAACTTTATTTATAAATCAACCAATGCAAAATGTTACCAATCATATTACCATTTTGACTGACCATAAATCCTTGACAAAACAATGCAACTAAACCAATCAATAGCATTATAACAAGAGACTGAAATTTCATGGCAATAAAACAATCAACTTCCTTAAGAGCAATAGTTTGCTGTAAAAATTGAGGACCCTAGAAAATAATCCTCCATGACCTACTGTTGCGTAACATACTTTTCGATTCTCCTTCTCTAAAGGCCTTTTTTGATTGAAACAAGAGATGAACATCGTTTCAGTAACAAGGATTTACAAAGGTATAACTGGCTGTATTGTCATCTTCCAGATAGAACATAATGATCTATAGAGAGAAATAACTATCTATACAGAGAAAAATTAAAACAATAAATAGGCCACAGTCAGGACCTAAACAACTCATTTGCAATAGATCTGCTGATGTTAAGAAAGGATATCCTCTTTCATGCAAGTCCTTTAATCAATATATACATAAACCTAAATATCATCTCAAAGATAGATATGTGCCTCATGAAGTAAGCTATTGCAGTCACTGGCATGTAACAATGGATAACAACATACCACATGTAGAAGATGTCTAAAGGATTTGTGTTACACCGAAAAGCTTACTACAAGATACCTGCTGAAACCATAGTCCTGACTCCTCTATATTAAAAGAACAAGCGGTTGATGATTGAAGAATGTAACTTGGTCAAAACCGTCTCAATAACAAGAAATGGATAAGGTTTTGGGGGTAAAAAGACAAAAATCTTGTTTCCATGGTCCATAAAAATTCATCAAAATCTCAGGATGCATTCTTACAAATTTACAATTTATTATATAGAGATGATAAGTAATCTTGAAATTTTAACAACGACGACTTCTCTTAAAAAAGGCAAGCTCTATGATGAAGAAAGCAATACGCAAATGAGGGCAATTTTTTAGGAATCAAAGGCATGTGTGTGTTATGTGTACCAGGCTTATGTCCATTAGTTGAGTTGGAAAGCAATGTTTCAACATTGAATTTGATAAATATTAAAGACAATTATCTCAGAACTAAAAGAGCCACTAAAAAGTTAATTAAAAAAGATGTTGAAGAAAGTAATGTCTGTTAGTTGTGCACTGGACTTATGAATGTAAGTTGAATAGCAAAGCAATATTTCAATATTGAATTTGATTAAGATGAGCATCTCATATAATGTTAAAAGAACTGTTACTGTTTACTTATACAGCAGAAAGAAATATACCAGTTAAAGATGTCTCTAAAAACACTAAAATTCTAAATTAGATGGAGATATTAAATTACCAAAATATTGTGGCTTTTGCCGAAACTTGGTGTTGTTCATGGTTTGGTTGCATTTTGAGCAATTAAGGTATATATAAATTGACAAAAAAGGTGCTGGGAGAGCATGTATACAATTGAACCCAATGCATACATTTACGGTTCATAAGATGTCCATCATTCATAAGTGCGAAGTACTTCATAATATTGAATGATGACTTTACAAATGCTTCCATCTATAAATTATTAAATAATCTTGTCAGATCAATGCAATCTCCGAGTTAGTTATGGCTTTTAATAGCAACCAGTAAAAGAATGTGAAGCTTATACCATCCATTACAAGTTGCAAATATTCGCAACTAATAGGTGTATCATGGAGCCTTTTTAATATTTAGCCCTCCAGTCTCTAATTATCTAATACTATTCCAAAATATGATGTTAATCATATTCTCTCCTTAGACCACCCGTCCATTTGGCAATCCTTCCATTACTTGTATGTATTTTGTGCTTATAATAGTCAAAAGTAGGTTTAATATTGAATTTTTTCATACTGTTTTGTATTGCAAAAAAAGGCAATCTTTCCACATATATTACTTACCTGCTAAAGAACAGGTACCATGTCCATGTCTAGGCCAGACAATTATTTTCCTTCTAAATAATAATACAATATGACCCTATATTTGGGGCTTGATCGACACTCATCATGGCCCTTAAAACATTTATGAAGGAGGCAACCTGGTTGTGATACATTCAATGGTGTAAAGTAAGTCTGCACTGCAAAATGTTATACGCTAACAATTGTAACACTTTCAATCAGGACATTTATAAGGATAAATATCATAATTTGTAGAACTCATTTGCTTGAGGGTTCATGTTGATCTTACCCCAAAGATAAGTCCAAAGCATAAGCTATCAACATTTTACTTAAGCTACAATTTGCATTCATTGGAGCTCTGTTACCATAAAGAGATTACACAGATTATGTTTATTAAAAAATCCACAACTTTAAATTTGCCATTTATTAGGCCATTTCTGGATGGCAAACAAAAAACATTAAAATGTGAAAACAATTAAAAACTAACTCTGCCCATCATCAAACAACCATTTCAAATCTGTCCCTACTAATTCTGTCTTCCGTTCTATAAATGAATAAGAATGGATTGTACTTGTTTTTGTGCATGTTGGCAATTGAGTTTAACAATTTTTGTTTACTTTTAAAGAAAACTTATCATAAGAAATTCTCTTTGCAAAGCAGTGAACTTATAGTGTTAATTGCATTATAAAAATCATCGACAATCTGAATATGAATATATATCTTTAAAAGTGAATAAGTATGAACGTATTGTACTTTTTTTTTGTATGTTAAAGATTGAATTTTATTAATTTGTTTAAATGTAAAGAAAAAACTAAAACGTGTCCTGTTCCCAAAAGCTAAAACCTTGGAACCGCATTTCCCCATTCATTTTGAATTCTACTTTGTTTCCCATTTCTCATTTCCAGCAGCATGGCATTTATATCTTGCAGTTGAACTTGTTATACAAGTACGTTACATGTGCCATCCCAGTGCCCTTGCAGGCCTCTGCTTGTCTACCTTGTCTATTTGGACAAAAAAATTAACACATGCTCCTGCTTCGATTGCATATAAGCTGTTGCAAACATTGACGCTCAAGATTTTAAAACTAGATTGTTTGGCAGAAAAGCAAACAATGTGGTATCTAAGTTAAAAAGCAACAACTTGTCTGTCGGATAGCAAAAAGTTTCGGAGCTTAATCCCCTCACTGTGTCCTAACAGAAAGTTACAAGGAAACTTATCCTACGATGAGCTGATTTTCAACAGGGGTCAAAAAATTTCCATCCGCGCAGTCTACGACGAAAACAACTCCTATTAACGCACGGAAATTTCAACTTGAAGCTCAAGGAGAAATCTCTTCTCTAAGAAACCCAACTTAAACTCCGGACTACTATAAAAAACAAGAAACTTCTATTCCTACACAAAGTACAGTAAGTGTGCAAGGATCCCGCAAACATTAATACTTAACTACCCAAAGATCGCGAACTCATTTACATGAGGGTATCTATTCAGTTGACTTTGAAAACAATCAGCATGATTTTCCGACTGAGGAAGTTAAACAGCCGGTATTGAAACAGAGTTACAAGAAAGTATATGTAGAATCAAAATTTCCATATGTACTTAAATAAACTATGCTGAGACAGAGAGGAATGGTATATATACAGTAAATAAATATAAATTCTGAACAAAGCCGAGTATATTAACATACCACGATAAGCTTAAAAAGATTGCTCTCTTTAGCGGGTAGACCGGCCCCCATTTTCGCTAATTTGCGCACCAGAAACCCTTGTCTTTCTGTTTCTTCCCGCAGCCAACAAATGGCTCAAAACCCTATCGCAATGAAGTTTCTTTTTCTTTTGCGTCCACCTTATTGCGTGCAGACAATAAGAAGAGCGACGAAATAGAGAAGAAAGCAAAAAGATGTTTCGATGAAGGAATTTGACAAGATGAAAGATGATATGAAGGTGTGCGTCTTTCTTTTCAAAGGAATTTAATAATTGGGAAGACTGGTCTAGGGATTCTTAATATGTGGCTAAATTCCTCTCTCCATAGAAGAGAGAATATAGCTATGTTTTTATGGTAACCAACCCGGCCTTTACTCCATATGGTGCTTTTAATGTTAGGAGAGGCCTACAAAAGGTTTAACATAGATTTCACACCCTTTCCATATCTAGGACTAGGATATATTAATTGTTAAAATTATAAATTATGTACTCCAAGGTTTGCAATAAAATATAATTGGTTGGCATATAGTTTATTGATATATAAAGTTTATATTAAAAATAGAAAAAATTATCAAGATAGCAAATTCTTTTAGTGAGATTAATTTTGTGAGATTCTTTTATAGCTTAGAGTGTTTTTATTATAATAGTTGAGAAGGTCTTTGAGGTGTTAATAGAGGCTATTAATGGTAGTATTTGTTCATTTTTTCATTAAATACAATTGAAATTTTTGAAAGATTCTAACATATGAATGGAGATATTTTGAACAAATAAATAAATTTCTAAATGATTTATGTAATTGTCTATGATATTTTTTTATAAATAAGATATGCATTGACATTAGAAGGGCAACTCTAAATTTTACTTGACAAGCAAGGTTGATCATCATATTTAGGCAATGGATGCTAACTCTAATGTCACGGTTCTTGCATGTGTTTAGATTTGAAAGAAGTTGGAGGTGAGAAAATGAACTTTCTCATTTAGAGAAAAAGATAATGATTCAACACTATAAAAAGCAATCTACTTAGATTTTCAAAGATGAAACATAATAGAAACTCTAAATAAAGCAATCTATGCTCAACAAGGAGAAAAAGTCACCAAATAGAACAATTCTCCAAGAAAAATTCTAGGAAGAATAGGCCAAAAAAGGTTGTGAATTTATTTTTGATCAAGATGCTTAAAGTTCTCTAGTTTGTTGAGAGCAAGAAATCGCAATCAACATTCTTGATATGTGAAATTATTTTCCCAAATAAAAACCTTTTACAAACTAGACACCAAAAGGCACTAAGAATTTTAGGCTTCATTCAAGATCACCATATGATGCAATTAAGTTACCAAAGCTAAGTGTAGCGAGCAAAATTTATTCCTAATGTAGACACTAAAAAATGGTCCATGCATAAGCGCCCCCCCCCTTTTTTAACATGTCTTATATATTGTATGTTTAATCTTTATCATTCACCAATATCATGTCATTCCTCATTAATTAAACATCAAAAATTATTTAATTAATCACTAATATTTCTCCTGATTGGCATCATAACCCTAATTGATTTGACCTAATTAATCATGTTCGAAATCAACAAATTCTTATCAAAATCAATCCTTTATCATATCAATATCATCAAAATCAATCCTTTGTCATATCAATATCATCAAAATTAATAGAATTTCAGTAATTCATCCTCTTTGGGGTAAAATAACCATTAATTTACCCTAAACCCTAGTCTTGACAAATAAATGTAGTTTTTTTAATCCCTTTTCCCTAAGTTTCATAATTAATTAATTCTACATTAATTAATTGGTTAATTCATGATTTGTGGAATTCTATATTTCATAAATCCTAATTTCTAATTTGTAGGAACAAAAGAATTTTCAAATTTAAATAGTTCCTCACTTTTCCACATGGGATCCAATCCCTAGTAATTAGCTTCCACTTCCTCTTTTCTAGCCTCCATCTCTTATGCCTTCCCTTCTCATTCTTTACACTAATTTAGTCTCTTCCTCTTCCAAACTCACCCTTGATTTGTGTATACTAAATGCACTCCAAATCTTATCCTAAGTTGTCATAGACTATGGCACATTCCCAATTGTATCTCAATTTGCTAATTTAAATTTAAATATTTCATCACGAATCCACATGGGATCCAATCCCTAGTAATTAGCTTCCACTTCATCTTTTATAGCCTCCATCTCTTATACCTTCCCTTCTCATTCTTTACACTAATTTAGTCTCTTCCTCTTCCAAACTCACCCTTGATTTGTGTATACTAAATGCACTCCAAATCTTGCCATAACTTGTCATAGACTATGGCACATTCCCAATTGTATCTCATTTTGCTAATTTGGAGATTTTCCCTCAAAACTCTATGAATTGGGCTCATTTTTTCTTATTTTCTCCTAACCACTATCTTTGGAAACCTCTCGCTACTATAGTCAATTTGCTTTCATTTAGTACATAGAGTCATCATGGGAGCTACATCAAGCCTTTTGAGAAGCAAGAAAGGTGTTGGAGCATGTTGAAGGGGGGTTTTGTTGAATTTGTTTTCATCTTTTATGTTTTTTCCTTCATGGCTTTAATGTTAGGATGGGTTTATTGTGTGTATGCTTTTAGGGTTAGTGGTTGCCTTAGCATGCAATAGTTCATTTTTCCTACCCTACACCCAAAATTCAATTAAGCTTGTAAATGGTGAAAGGGGACGAATAAAGGATCTTTTAAAGAAGCATTAACATGTGATTCTTAAAGGTTGTGTCAAAATTCCACCAAACAAGAGGAGATTAAAGTCTCATCTTGTGATAAATAAGCATAGACTAAAAGTTCCTAAATGAAGGGTAAATTGACATTGGTAAGGTATACATTTTTCTATAACATTAATCCAAACATTCACTTCTTTTGATTGATTATTTAGAGAGAGATTGAATCTCACAACCTTTGGTATTAGAACTTGTACATTTTCCAATAATATGCACAAAAACTACATGATTAACACTATTGAGAAAGTAAATAACACAAGGAAAGTAATTGCATATAAATTTTTCATGAATTATGTCAATTTTGAATATTTCCATCTCTTTATTGTGTTATTGACTTGGTAAATCTTATTCATGATGTGACTTGTCCTTTATTTAAAATTTATTTGTTTTGATAGCATTCTCCATTGTTATTTGAGTGTATAAAGTGGTTGAAATTGGATTTTCCATAGAGAGTTTTCTCTTTTAATTGTACTACAAAGATGGCTTCATGGAAGTTGTTAAAATACAATTTTAGGAAAATTTGCAATCAAGTTAAAAATTAAGTAATCAATTAGTTTGTCGTAGAACAATAAGAAAACTTTAGGAGTTGAGTCTTCCATGCACTCATTTGGCATGTCCATTAGTGAGTGATTTTTTCATAAAACAAGTGTTTTTAATAATTGTTTAGAGATATATAATTTCTAATACCAGAAGTTGAAAAATTCCACCTATATCCATATAATCAATCAAAGGATGTGATGCAAAGCTTGGAAGTCACTACAAAATGAAAAAGGGAACATATATGCAATTATAAAAAATAGGTTGGCTTAACATGTGGAAATACTTATTATCCTTGATTTTTTCTTAACAAAGATCATGGGATAGCCCTAAAATATTTTTATTTTTGTAGCGTGTTCCCTCTAGACACCCATTTCAAACTCATTGATCATTTGGGAGATAGAGAATTTCCCTAAATTTACAAGTTGGGTTTCAAATATTAACTTGCAAGTTCCTTATTACATATCATCATGTTGATTACATTCCAAAACCTTATCAAAATCCAAATCAACATTTGCATTAAAGATGTAATTGAGGTTCTAAACCCCGATTATAGGTCCTATCCTTGCAAAAATGTAATCAAGTTCTAGAAACTTGATTGCAAGTATCATATCACTACACATAGATGTAGGTCGAGCCTCAAAATCCAACCTACATGTCATATCATATTTTCAAATGAGGTCGAGATCTCAAGACCTGATTACACATGTTATTTTGCATTTTCTCCATGTAATCAGGTTTTCAAGACCCGATTGCACATTGATTGTCCAAGCTCACATGCAGTCAAAATTTGGAAACTCGATTTCACTTTTAATCATTTGCATTACTTAGCAACATGTGGTTGAGTTTCTAAAACTTGATTGTATATTGGTCCATACCTTACCATGCACTTATGTAGTTGGGTTTTTTTAAACCCAACCATGTGTTTTATGACCTTACACTAGTGCAATTAGTTATTTGAAACACGATTGCATGGTTTCCACAAATTGCATTCATATGCAATTAGGTTTCTAAAAGCTAATTGCATTATGTCCCTACGCTTGCTTATGTGTAATGAGGGATTTAAAACTCGATTACATGTAGACCATATACCTTAACTTATGGACTTTTTTATCAAGTTTTGAGACCCAATTAGCATGTGTGACATTGCATTTCCACTTGCAATTGATTCTTGCATATCAAATACCTTACACATTTGCAATCAAGTTTTAGAAACTCGACTGCATATTTATTATATCACTTAGCATGCACTCATGCAATTAGGCTTTAGAAACCTAATTGCATATCAAATTAATTCCCTCTAGCAACTGGGTTTCTGAAACCTGATTGTAAGGTGACTTTGATTTTGCTAAGATGTAATCGGATATCTAAAACCAAAGTAGATGTCAAACTTTTGCATTTTCTTTTACATTTTAGGTTTTGAATCTTGAATTGCAAATGCCTTCATACTTAATCAATTTTCATCCTCCTTAGCATTTTTAGGTTTTTCCTTTGTTTGTACATGGTTTTTACCAAGGGTTGTCCAACTCTAGAGATTATTCAAATTCATGCTTCACCTCCATTATGGATGTTAGGATTCACACACTAATATTAAAGCACATAATACAAAGCAAAGACATGAAGACTCAATTGACAAATACTATTGGCAATAAGTTATGTCTTCAAATACTTAGTTTATTTTTAATCATGTATTAGGAAATTTTGTTTTGACATATTGCAAGTAATGTTGAAAAATGTAATTACATGTGATCATATTACAAGTCAAAATAGATTAGGATTGTAAAGTGCAACAAGTCAAAGTTAGTTATCTCTCTCCCACCTTTTCCTCATAGCCCCTCACCTATAAATATGATAGGGTTCATTATAAATACAAATCTTTTTGGCAATGTAACTGAACTCTACTAACCTAGGAAGCACTTTAAATCTTTGATTTTAGATGTAAATCAAATTGCGATCAATAAAAGAGGCAAGTTTCATTCAATCTATGTGTCGAAACAAGTTGTTATGTGACGACATGTTTCAAAGTTGATTATGAGTACTGTGGTGTTGTCCAAAATGGATTTAAACCCAATATTGTAGTCCTTGAACTGCTTATTGTGTTTAGAGCTAGTGATATATGTTCAAACTAAGAGGCAACTTGTAGTCTTTATACTACTCTTATCTTTTATGTTTGTATGATTAAGGTGTAATGTATGTGAGTCTTTAAGTTGAATGTATATTCCATCTTTGTTCTTTAAACTTTGTAAGAATTCATGGAAAGTCTTCGAGCTTTCATGAGCTTTTTGGTTACTAACTCTATTGTACTTGAAAGATTGTTGTAAGAAATGATCATCTATTCTAAAGAAAGAGAACGTGATGAAGGAAAGAAAACCTATTCTCTAAAAAGATAATATGGTGAAGGTAACACCCTATTACTAGTGTAGGATAAATAATCTTAGTCAACTGTTAGTTGTTTCCAACAATATAAATAGGGGGAACCTCCCCTTATAAACAAGAGAGATTGTGTCTCACATATTGTGGTTGAAACTACTATTTTGTAATTGATTGAGTCAAGTCAGTTAAAATATATTTACCTAGTAGTTTTTGGTGACTTTGTTGGGGATACGATACACATTTAAAAGCCTCATATTTTTGTTTGAAGTATATCGGTATCCTAATCATTGTAAATTATTCCTTGTTGTTTGTGAAACTTTCACCAATGACATGTAAAATGGCTACCAAAGGTCCTTGGGGAAATGCTTAATTGGTCCTTTAAATTTGAAATCACTTGTACATGCTCATCCTCATGGCTTGTAGAAGAACTTTCCCAAGCTCTATAGCAATGGAAAACAACATCCCAATGAGAACATCAAGGCTTTATACATTGCTTGTAGAGTTTTGGGAGTTGAACATGAAGACACCTCTATGAGATTATTCATTAAGACTCTTGAAGGAGTTGAAGATTACTTCTACAATCTTACACCACAAACCTTTACTAGTTGGCACACACTCAAATCGGTGTTTGAAGAAAGATTCAAATTGATTGAAGATGTGTGTGCCTTACTAGAGCTCATTTGACACAAATGAAGGACTTGGATGAACGAATATGAGAATTTATTGCCAAATTCAATAAGTTGGCAAATAGAATTCCAACCATTATTAAGCCTACAATAGAGAATCTAAAGTGTTTCTTCATCGATGCCTAATTGTCTAAGGTGATTTTTCTATTAAGAAGAGCACCCCTATCTAATCTTGCAGCTACATAAACTTTGGAAACTAAGATTGAGGATGTTTTTATTCATCTTGGGAGAATAAGAAGTCCACCTTTGGAATCATGTTTAATCAACTTAATAGATCCTATGGTGCAAACGCTAGCTAATGAATTGTTCACTCTTAAGATGCAGATCGCTCAAGGTTCATTCTCAAATCCTCACAAGGATATTCCAAGGAGAACCTATCCAAGTGCTAGTTATGATTATGCTACAAGAAATCAAAACAAGATTTTACCACTACCAAAGAGGCTTGCTCTTGAGGCACCATTAATAAATTCTATAGTGGGGAAATTTAAATATGAACAAAGTGATCTTTCTAATCTATTATAGGAGAAGGCAGTATATATAGTTGGTAATTATCTTATTTGTTTAGTGTGTTATCAAGAAGTTGTTGAAAAAAAATACGAGGCTATGAAAGATACCTTGGAGGATAAAAATCAAGAGCTTGATGAAGGCTACTTTGTTGGGATGCTAGTAAATAAGGACAATCATGTCTTGAGCTATGAAAAGATGGGCATGCAAGAAGGTATTAGTCAAGATGAAAATAATGCATTTGTATTTCAAGGTCATGACTTGAACATACTAGGCATGAGGGAAATACCAAAGGACTTGTTGAAGACCTTTTCACAAATATAATAGAAGAAGTTTGTTCAAGTCTTGACAACAACTCTCCCAAATTTGAAGTTTGTGAACGCCATGATGAAGCAAGCAATACAACCATGTTTTCACTTGAATCACATGAGGTAACTCATTCCAATAAACTTGAGGTTGTGGTTGAGGTTCTATTCGATAAGAAGAGTTTTGATTTTGTCTTTTTAAGAGGATGTCTAATAAGACATCCAGTTTGGTTGGAAGCCAGTAGGTTATTGAAGGGCATGCTTGTACCTAGGCATGAAGAAACAATTGGCAATGGAGTTGTAGATGCATTTTCAATTAAGCAAGGGCAATCTAGATTCATTGATTCACTTTTGAGAAAGAGTAGTATGTTTTGTTTGAGGAGGCAAATGATTTTTTTCAATTTTTTTCTAAGAACTAGTGCATCAACGCATGGTACAACTATGTGTGCTTCATTTGTACATGTCAGTCTATGATCATGTCAATCATGACACCTTGTGGAAGAAGGTTAGCTACTCTGGAGAACTAGTTAACAATTTTATTTGAAGAAGTTCTCATTGTTGGTTATTCTAGATTACGTTAGTTTCCCTTTCCAATAAGTGCAGTTGCACAAAGTTGAGTCTTGTTTCAATAGGTTGTTTCTACTTAGTTGTGTTGTCCTTTTTGTCTTTGTTGCTTGATTCTATACCCCAATAGATGGATAAAGGTACTTAGAGATCTGGATTCTATTCCCTTAAATTCTTTCCATGATTGAAAGAATTCCCTAGTCAGAGCTAGCAATTGTCCTTAAATTTTTCTTAATAAGAATTATAGGATAACCTTATGAAATTTACTATTTTGTAGTTTGTCCCCTCTTGACATGCATTTCAAAGTCGTTGATCATTTGGAAAATAGAAAATCTTCCCACATTTGCAAGTTAGGTTTCAAATATAGACTTGAAAGTTCCTTATTGCATAGCATCATGTTGATTTGGTTTCAAAAATCAATTAACAACCAAATTAACCTTTACATTGTAGATTTAATTAGGGTTCTAAACCCTAATTATAGGTCTTATCCTTGTAAAAATGTACTCAAGTTCTAGAAACTTGATTGCAAGTACCATATCACTGCACACAAATGTAGTTTGTGTCTCAAAACCTAGCTTACATATCATTGCATATTATTAGATGAGATCTAGGTCTCAAGACTTGATTACACATGTTATTTTGTATTTTCCCTTGAAATTGAGTCTCCAAGACCTTATTGCACATCAATTGTCCAAAATCATGCGTAGTTGGGTTTTAGAAACTTGATTGTACTTTTGATCCTTTGCATTGCTTAGAAAAATGCAGTAAGGTTTCTAAAACCCAACTACATAATTGTTCACCCCTTGCATTGCACTCATGTAGTCGAGTTCTAAAACCTGGACATATTTTCAAAGACCTTTCATTGGTGCAATCAGGTTTTAGAAACCCAATTGCATGGTTTCCAAAATTATATTCATATATAATTAGGTTTTTGAAACCCAATCGCACTATGTCCCTACACTTTCTTATGTGTAATTCGAGATTCAAACCTTGATTACATGTAGACCATATACCTTATCTTGTGGACATATTAATCAAGTCTTAAGACTCGACCAACATTTTTGACATTGTGTTTCCACTTGCAATTGGGTCTTTGAGACCCAATTGCATATTATCTACTTTGCACATTTGTAATCAGGTTTCTACTTACAATCATGTTTTAGAAACTTAAATGCATTTCAAACTAATTTCCACTTGCAATTGGGTTTCTAAAACTTGAATTTATGGTGACTTTACATTTTTTAAGATGTAATCGAGTTTCTAAAACCTGATTACATGTCAGACTTTTTCATTTCAAGTTGTGAATCCTAAATTGCAAATGCCTTGCGACTTAGTCAAATTTTCATCCTCCTTTGCATTTTTTAGTTTTTACTCAATTTGTGTATATTTTTTAGTAAGGTTTTGTCCAACTCCAAGAATTCTTCAAATTCATGCTTGACCTCCATTTTGGGTATCGGGATTTACACACCAAGGCTAGATGACCTTAAACCACATGATATCAAGCAAAGACATAAAGACTACAATGGAAAAGAGTGTTGGCAATAAGTTGTGTCTTCAGATACTTAGTTATTTTTTGGTCACGCATTAGGTAATTTTATTTTGACATGTTGTATATAGTGTTGAAAAGTACAATTACATGTGATCACATTAGAATTCAAAATAGTTTAGGAATGTAATTGATGAAGGGTGCACCCCTTAATACCACAAGCACATAACAGAAATAGAGAAACAACAACAATAATATGCAGGAACAGAAAATTGGCTTCTTATTATCTCCACAAATGTGGAATTACAAACTTTCAGATTTACAATATGCAAAGCCACATGGGCATTCCCTTACAATATTCTGTAGGACAAAGCCTCGAATCAATACCCAGATCTACTACCCAGAACTGCCCTAGACAACACTAGGGGCCTTCTTTATATAGGCAATTTCCACCGCCTGAGAAGGTTCTAGAAATTTAGCCCTTAGGGCCGACCAAACTTAGAATTATTTTATTTTACAATTTATTACATCAAAGTCAGCTCAAAATGAGTTTTGAAACCCAAACAGAAATTTTGAAGAAAAAATTATTTTCCGCCATTTCAGGTGACCCAACTTTCGAAGACCATAAGTCATCGCTCGTTGACCCGATTGGCTATTATAACCCCATTCTGGAAACACCACGAAGCACTCTATAGGCTTGACCAATGCAAAGTGATCATCACCCAAATTTTCAACCTCATCCGGGGCCTCTAAAGCCTTCAAAACTGAGCCCGAAGTTTCTGTACCCTGCTCCCAATACCGAAAATCTTCAATATCTTCAAAACTACACTGATCTAGCCATGAAACTTTGCTGGCAGGCTGATATGACTGAGCTGAACCTCCATATGTAAAATCAGACATTCCGAGATCGTAAGACCAACTTACTAAAAATAGCAAGTTTCCATAAATAGCAACTCTGCACAAGATAGCCCTTATTGAATACAAAAACAAAAATATTTTTGGGTGATGCAAGATTACTCTTACACCCAGGATGCTCCTTCATCAGACACCTGGGGTAATTTGAGAAGTGACCCTGTCACGACTCAGGTGTGCAGAGGAAAACCAAGACGGTTAACCTCCTCCTTTGTTAGCCATGATGAATCTTCAACAGGTCGTACTTTCCATTTGACCAAATACTCTTCATATGTCTTGTTCCTTGTGCTTCTGCCAACACGACTATCCAGTATGTCTTCAATCTCCTTGATATCCGAACTGGTTGCTAGAATACTCCACTGTGCTACTGCAACCTCATCTTCAACACCTCCTTCACGATACTCTGTCAAATCTGAAATGTTAAACACTGGTGAAATATTCAGCTCGGTAGGCAATCCTACCTCATATGCATTTCTTGAATCATGCTTCTTCAGTATCTTACATGGTCCAAACTTCTTCATTTTCAGCTTGTTATATGTACCAATTGGAAACCGCTCCTTCCGCAAATGGACCATGACTTCATCCCCAACCTGAAATTCTTTATGCCTCCTTTTCTCATCTACCTTAGTCTTATACTGCACATTCATCTTGGTAATATGCTTCCTCACCTCCTCATGGATGTTCTTCAAATGTTCTGCAAAATCCTCAGCTTCAACACTACTTATTTCTCCTTTATCTATATTTCTCAACTCAAATGCATTTCTTGGACTACTTCCATATACAATCTGGAATGGTGATTTACCAGTGCTCCTGCTGACAGAATTATTGTATGCAAATTTTTCCTGTGGTAAAATCAAATCCCATCCTGTTGGCTTATCTCCAACCAAACATCTCAGCAGATTTCCCAAACTTCTATTCACCACCTCTGTCTGTCCATCAATCTGTGGATGATGTGATGAACTAAACTTCAAATCTGTCTTCAACTTCTTCCACAATGTCCGCTAGAAATATCCAACAAACTTAGTATCTCGATCTGAAACTATGGTCTTTGGCAAACCATGCAGTCTCACCACTTCTCTGAAAAACAATTCTGCTACATGAACAACACCATTAGTCTTCTTGCAGGGAATGAAATGTGTCATCTTCAAAAATCTGTCAACTACTACAAAAATTGAATCATGTCCCCGCTGTGTCCTCGGTAAACCAAGAACAAAGTCCATACTGATATCCTCCCAAGGCTTCTCTGGTACAGGTAATGGCTGATACAACCCTGTATTTTGCTTCACTCCTTTCGCCATCTGACATACTCTGCAACTCTGTACAAACTTCTTCACATCTTGCTGCAATTGTGGCCAATAATAATTCTCACCAACCAAAGCAAGGGTTTTATCACGACCAAAATGTCCAGCCAATCCTCCACTATGCTTCTCCTTGATGAGATTCTCCCGCATAGAACTTCGTGGAATGCACAACTGACTCCCTCTGAATAGCATATCATCTTAGATGATAAAATCCAGCCATTTCGTCCTGTCTAGAGTAACAGGTTCTATACAAGCTTTCCAAGCTTCACCAAAATCAGGATCCTGTGGATACAAATTCTTGAGTTCCTTGAACCCAACCACTTCAATCTGCATCTCTGTCAGCAATAGTTACCTTCTGCTAAGAGCATCTGCAACCCTATTAGACTTTCCACTCCTGTGTTTCAAAACAAATGTATAACTCTGCAAAAACTCAACCCATTTCAAATGCCTCTGATTCAACTTTCCTTGACTATTCAAATATTGCAACACTTGACGATCAGTATACAAAACAAACTCCTTAGGAAGCAGATAATGTCTCCACTTCTTTAATGCCTGAACTATAGCATAAAATTCCTGATCATAGACAGAATATTTTCTCTTGGCATCATTTAACTTCTCACTGAAATAAGCAACAGGTTTACCTTCTTGGCTCATAACAGCTCCTATTGCAGTACCACTAGCATCACAATCTAGTTGAAACACCTTATTAAAATCTGGAAGTGCTAAAACAGGTTGTTCTGTAACTTTTTGTTTCAACAATTGAAAACTATTTTCTGCCCCATTAGTCCACTTAAACTCTTTTCTATCCCCTCTCATTGTCTTAGTCAAGGGACCACAAATACTACTAAATTTTTTGATAAACTTTCTGTAAAAACTAGCTAGACCATGAAAAGATTTTATCTCAGTAGCACTCCTTGGAGTAGGCCATTCAAGGATAGCCTGTACCTTCTCTGGGTCCATTTTTAGACCTTTTGTTGAAACTACAAATCCCAAATACACTAACTCTTTCTTCACAAAACTGCACTTCTTCAAATTAATCAACAATTTCTCATCTCTCAACTTCTCAAACACCATACGAATATGCATCATATGTTCCTCCAATGTCTTGCTAAAAATCAAAATATCATCTAGGTAAACAATGACAAACTTACCCAGAAATTCTTTCAGAACCTCGTTCATGAGCCGCATGAAAGTGCTCGGTGCATTGGTTAGCCCAAAAGGCTTGACTAACCACTCATACAGTCCTTCCTTTGTCTTGAAGGTAGTCTTCCATTCATCTCCTTCTCTGATCTGAATCTGGTGATATCCACTCTTCAGACCTATCTTTGAGAAATACACAGCCCCACTCAAACAATCCATAATATCATCCATTCATGGCAATGGAAACCTATACTTGATTGTGATCTTGTTTATTGCTCTGGAATCTGTACACATCCTCCACTCTCCATTCTTCTTTGGTGCTAATACCGTTGGTACAGCACAGGGACTCAGACTCTCTAGAATCAACCCCTTCTGCAATAACTCTTGTACTTGTCTGTTCAACTCTTCACTTTCTACTGGTGTCATTCTGTGTGCTACCTTGTTTGGCAAACTAGCTCCTGAAATCAAATCCATATGATGACTGATCTTCCTTACCGGCGGTAATCCATCAAGTACATTATCAGATACAATATCCTGAAATTCATTCAACAAATCTGCAACCTCTACAAGTACATCCTCTACTTCTTCTTTACCAACTTTTGGAATTAAAGCAAAACACACATGCTTATGCCTCATACCATCTAAGAATTTTCTTCCATCAACAAATGTTATTCTTGCATTACCACATACCTTTTCTTCGGTCTCCTTCAATGGCTTTAGCTTATGTCGCACTCCATCCTTTGTCAGAGAATAGGTATTCGCACGACCATCGTGTACAGCACATCTGTCAAACTGCCATGGTCTACCCAACAACATATGACATGCATCCATAGAGATGATATCACATAGTACCTCATCTTGGTACCCGCCGATCTTGAACTTTACCAGGCACTGTTCACTGACCATGACCTTGTGGTCATCCTGCACCCAGGCAATCCGATATGGATGTGGGTGTTTCTGTCTCTTGAGCTTCAACTTTGTCACCATCTCTTCTGACACCAAATTGTCAGTGCTTCCACTATCGATAATCACATCACAACATTTACCCTCACACTTGCATCTAGTGCGAAATAGGCTCCTCCTTTGTTCAGGTTCATTCTCACCACTCAACAAGACTCTTCTGTTAATTAGCGTTTCTCCTTTTTCAACATCTTCCAAATTTGATGATTTAGCATCTTCATCTACATGTGCAACTCTGGCCTAGCCTTCATTTCTCCTGTCTGTTCTGCCTTGGCGCTGAGGACATTCAAATGCCCTATGACCTTCTTCTCCATAGTGAAAACATGTTCCACGGAAGCCTCCTCTCCCAGATCCTTGTCCTCTTCCTCTTCCTCTCTGATCTCTATTACTCTGATCCTGGAAACGATTGAAATTATTTCCTCTCTGATTCTGACTACTACTGGCCTCATCCTTCCTTTTCAGATCTTCATTTCGGCCACCATATGACCGTCCACCAGATCTTCCACCATGACCTCTTCCATTTTGTCTGCTCTCAAACTTCTTGTTCAGCTTTTCCTCTACTTTTAGGGCAAACTGGTATGCCTCCTCAATACTGTTCATTTGAACCAGATTCAACTCCTCCTGAATGCTTGGCCTTAACCCATTAAGGTATCAGGCAACTTTCTCCTTATCATCTTCTGCATGGCCTGTTCTGATGAGGAGTCGATAGAACTCCTGAACAGATCTTCATGCTTGCTTCAAACTTTGCATTTTCTTTAGTAGGTCAAGCTCACAATCAACAGGAATGAACTGTCGCTTAAATTTATCCACCATCCGATCCCATCTTGTGATTTTATCTTTCCCTCTTCTATTTCGCTCCAATTGAATTTCTTGCCACCAGATCTTTGCATGACCTTTCAATCTGGCCTTCACAAATTTGACCCTATCAGGATCTTCAACATCTTCATACTCAAAATATTTCTCATATTCATTGATCTAGTCGATCAATTCCTCTGGGTTAAAATTTCCAAAAAATGTAGGAACCTCAATCTTAGGTCTTTTCCCAATCTTGGAAATCGCCCGAAAAAGTCTTTCTTCCTCCTGGTTCACAATTTCAGCTTCTCCTTCTTGATATTCTTCTTCGGCTTCATCCTCGCTTTCATCTCTGACATTAAGATTCATTCCTCTGCGAATCTCTTCTTGCAATGCTCGCACTTGTCTCTGCAGCTCTCTAACCTCAGGTGTCACAGCACCAGCTCTTCCGCCACGTTCTCTTCGTGGAGGTATTTTCTCGATGCGCGCTGAAACCCTAACCACGGTCCTGGTGCAAACTGCCTCACAGTCGATGATCTGTTTACACACTCAAGAACTCCTGTTCTAATACCACTTGATGAAGGGTGCACCCCTTAATACCACAAGCACATAACAAAAATAGAGAAACAACAACAACAATAATATGCAGGAACAGAAAATTGGCTTTTTATTATCTCCACAAATGTGGAATTACAAACTTTCAGAATTGCAATATGCAAAGCCACATGGGCATTCCCTTACAATATTCTGTAGGACAAAGCCTCGAATCAATACCCAGATCTACTACCCAGAACTGCCCTAGACAACACTAGGGGCCTTCTTTATATAGGCAATTTCCACCGCCCGAGAAGGTTCTAGAAATTTAGCTCTTAGGGCCGACCAAACTTAGAATTATTTTATTTTACAATTTATTACATCAAAGTCGGCTCAAAATGAGTTTTGAAACCCAAATAGAAATTTTGAAGAAAAAATTATTTTTCGTCATTTCAGGTGACCCAACTTCCGAAGACCATAAGTCATCGCCCGTTGACCCGATTGGCTATTATAACCCCATTCTGGAAATGCCACGAAGCACTCTACAAGCTTAACCAACACAAAGTGCCTGTCACCCAAATTTTCAACCTCATCCGGGGCCTCTAAAGCCTTCAAAACTGAGTCCGAAGTTTCTGTACCCTGCTGCCAATACCGAAAATCTTCAATATCTTCAAAACTACACCTGATCTAGCCATGAAACTTTGCTGGCAAGCTGATATGACTGAGATGAACCTCCATATGTAAAATCAGACATTCCGAGATCGTAAGACCAACTTACTAAAAATAGCAAGTTTCCATAAATAGCAACTCTGCACAAGATAGCCCTTATTGAATACAAAAATAGAAATATTTTTGGGTGATGCAAGATTGCTCTTACACCCAGGATGCTCCTGCATCAGTAATGTGGAATAAGTCAAAGTTAGTTAGATCTCTCCTATCTTTTTCTCATAGTCCCACACCTATAAATATGAGAGGGCTCATTGTAAATAAGAATTTTTTTGGCAATGCAACAAAAAATTGCCAATTTGGAAAGCACTCTATAGCTTTGATTTCATATGTAAATCAAATTGTAATCAATAAAAGAGGAAAGTTTCTTTCATTCTTTGTGTTGGAACAAGTTGTTATGTGATAATATTATCCAGAGTTGATTGTGAGCATTGTAATGTTATCTAAAAGTAATTTAAACCAAATATTGTAGTCTTTGAGCTTCTTATTATGTTTAGAGCTGGTGATATATGTTCAAACTAAGAGATAAACTATAGTATTTGTAGTGTTCTTATCTTCTATGTTCGTATGATTAAGGTGTAGTGTATGTGAGTCTTTGAGATGAACATATTTCATCTTTGTTCCTAAAATTTTTTAAGAAGTCATTGAAATTATTTAAGCTTTCATGAGCTTCCTGGTTACTAACTCTTCTAGGTTGTCCAGGAAAGATTGTTATAAGAAATTATCATCTATTGTGAAGGAAGAGAATACAATAAAGAAAAGAACACATATTCTAAAAGAAAAGAATATGGTGAAGCTAACACCATAATACCAGTGTAGTGTAAACAATCTTAGTTAAATGTTAGTTTTTTTTATTATATAAATAAATAGGGGGAGTCTCACCTTACAAAGAGGAGAGACTGCATCTCACATACTATGGTTGAAACTACTATTTTGCAATTGGTTGACTCAAGTCAATTGCAAAATATTAACCTAACAATATACTATAGTTAGATCATTCTCCTTTGTAATGTTGAAAATAACCATCATATCATGCTTATTAACACTACCTTGTGAGAGCTTATAAAAAAAAAACATAATGTCACCACAAGATAGAAAAAATGAGACACAAATCAACAACATAAGAGCATCACATAACACAATATTTATGTGGATAAACCCTTGCAATTAAAAACTATACCGAGAAAAATGGCCAAGTATGCATCATCGACAAATAAATGTGATTACAATATATTCAATTCCAATGTCCTCCATTATTTGAATGTGGCATCACATATGTTCCTATAAACAACCTTCTTATGCCTTCACCTATCCTTGTTCATGCAAGTAACTATACATTCAGTTATCCCTCTTTAATTATACATCCAAGGAGTTGTTTATAAAGGCATGAAAAGAGCACTAAAACACCAAATAAGACATCAAAAGAATCATTTTCATTTAAAACATCCCCAACCCTTGGATCACCTCCATAAAATATGGAAGGACATCAATTTTGTCTCCAATAATTTCCCTCCAACTTGGGTACCTAGACATGAAAGATAAACATTAGATTAAATGCAATAAATATTGGAATACCAAGATATAGTCATTACCTCTTCCAGGTTCGCATTCGTAGAAACCCAAAAGTCTCTCATTTTTCCTCTTCACATGATGTTAATTCCCATTCTAAATATCCATATGTGGGGAAAACAATATTAAATAATAGTGTTCACAGGCCACCTCTATCACTACTAATAGAACCCATCACCTCTTATGAATGTATTACACAATATTGAGAATAAATTTTTTAAATTAATTTTTAATACACCTTAGGTGCCTAAGGACACTTTACAGGAATGTTGGAACCATATAAAAAGACTTACAAGGCGTATGACACCTTAATCCTAATATTCTCCCACTTGACATTTCATAGATTGTACATACACCCATATGAATCAAAACTATTGGAAACAAATCCCTTATCCAATCATGTACTACATGAATATTCATTGTAATCTCATGGTCCAACAAGGTACCTACAAAACCAACCATGATAAATACATCAATAAATAGAAGCTTACAATAGATCAACATCATCTCTTAATGTCAATGATGGATTCACATCCATAACCAGGTGTAGGTTCCTCAATATTTTTGCTAAAATCTTCACCAAAGGGAAAACATCTCAATACATTGTCTCATGCATAATAGATCTCATATCCTTGCCTAATTAATTTTAGTTTCCATGGGAATACACCAATCAATTCATGCCAACTTCAAATGCAACCTTGCAAAATCAAGAAGCTCCAATCAAATTATTAATACTTAAAACTAAAGAGAATAAACAAGATGTTTGTTAAAGTTCCAAATGCAAATCAGGAACACGTCAAATCATGATCTAACATCTCCTAAAAGGAAGATCATATGCTTCAAAGAAAATATCATAAATTGACACCTCACCAAAGACTCAAAAGTTATCCATGCAAACAAATATGTCACAATTTTAAATTACATGGAGATAATCATCCATCTTCAAATGTTGAATTCAAATAATTTCCAAAGCTCCCACTAAACCATGTAAGAAATCTCTACAAGAATCGCAATGACTATTTCCTAAGTAAAGACCCTATATAGCTCCAACACAATCAAAGAATTTGGTTCCATGAGCTCCCTAAGGTAATATTCAATCATGGTCTCCACACCAAGAAGATACAATCACATAATAATCTTTGTCAATATAACCAAAAATGTCATATTATCACTGTAATCTAAAGGTACAATCTAGGAGCTCCAAATGAAACCCACAACCATTGCAAAATACCATCCATTTTCTAACCAAATATTTTCCATGACTCAATATACAATGCAACAACAAAAAATTATAACCATTAAAATAAAGAATATAAAATGTATTATGTATCAACATAAAGCTCCCATCAAAAGTGATAACAAGTTATACACGGTATCATGACCAACTCTTCACTAAAATTGAATAAAGTTTCTCATGCTCCATAATAAGTTGCTAAGATTCAAATGAAGTTGATGATATTAGGTACTCCTAACTGTAAGAAGTTTCCTAAGGCAAAGAATGAAATGTCAAGTTCTAGAAGCTCAATAGATAGCACAATAAGAGAGACAAAATGATATGAACCTCGATTGACTAGATTCAATGATAATCAATAATAAAAATAAAAATAGATATAATTGATGTAGACGTGCCTAAATATATAGGCAATGCATGATAACTAGGAGATATACAAATGATAACCTATCAACCACACAAGGTGGAATCACATGTCCAACAAAGGTAGATCATCCTCCATTGTACAATGAAGTATGTGCAAAAATGTACAATAGTGAGAGGATTATAATATTATAGGAGAACAAAAGGTAGATCTCACACATAAAGTATAAATTCTCCTACACCATGTGCTAAAATTAAATGAAAACTCCTAGGTGTCTACAATGCAAACTACTATGTAATACATTATCCTAAGTAAACTTAAGTAAAGTGCAATCAAGAATATTTAATTACTGCACCAACACCCCTCCTTAAGTGAAACTTAGGGGAATGCACTTAAGCTTACAAAACTAGATGACAATTAACGATGGGTCCTAACTACTAGGCTATGTTAGGTACCCATGTACAATATGTAAGTGTAATGCAATCTCTCATAAAGTGGAGAAAGAGGGAAAACCTCATGGGAAAAACCCTCCCCCAAAAAGAGAGATGAAAACAAACAAGATGTGTGGATGGATGGATGGATGGATTAATCAAGACCCTATCATTATGACATACATTATATATATACAATAAAGAAGTAAGAGAAGGAAAAAACCCCATATGAGGAAAAAGTCCCCCTTATAAGAGAGAATAAGTAGAAGAAGAAGAGAGATAAGGTAGCCCCCTCTCAATCTAGAATTCCCATCAGTGATAGTTTCTCCAGGATGAATAAAGAAGCTAGTTCATGAATGTCGAACAATGTTCCTCCCCTTAGGAAGAAACAATGCCATAGGTGTAGAAAAACATCTCCCCAATCTGTAGGAAGAAATCTCAAGATGAATGATATCTCATAAAATTGCTCAACTATCCCTTTGTCGATGTCAAAGGCTACCCCTTCCAAAACTGTTGAAAAAATAAGGATGGATGTAGAACATGTCCCAAAGAACCAAGTGCCTCCTCTAATGATAAAGAGGCCTCCTGAAACTATTGTACATAAGGATCCATAATCACATCAACCTTAAAAGACTAGTCATATAGAGAATGGACAACAGGGTCAGAGTGTTCCCTCGCAACAACTGAAGAAGGATCATCCTTGTCAAAGAGAAGATGTATATCATTAATGATGTCTTACATATTTGCATTGTAGGACTCCACAAATAAACCTGTAATGTCTATCAAGTAGTCACCCGCTGATGTTGTAACCGAAAGACAATGTGTATCCAACCATATTGAATCGCATGGACCTATCAGTATAGTAATGTATGCATGTGGAAGATGTTGATGTTGTGACCTTTTCCTTTGTTTGTTTGAAGGATTCCCAACAAGTGAACCTACTAAATCAAGAGTTTGTCTAACCCAATGAGGTCTAGTGGAAGATGATGAAGGAATATCCTCAACCTTAAGTTTACCAAGAAAAGGTGTAATCCTGCATGTCAGGGTTGAGGTAGATGAACCATTTGAATCACTGCCATTGTTATCTCTATTAGTTTCTACAATGTCTAAAGTATGGAGATGAATGGAGGATAAGCTAGGTGAACTTTCCTCAAAGTGAACATTCCTCTCTATGAATATCTCACGAGTCTTAGGATCCATAAGTCTATGTGCCTTGACATTTTCTTCGTATCTAATGAATGCACAAGGAATTGGTGCTGGTGCCTTGCATTTCTATGAAGATATGTATGCCCATGCTAGACAACCAAATACTTTGAAGTATTTCACAATCGGTTTTCTTCTACACCATGCCTCAAAAGGAGTCATTCCATCTAAGACATTATGAGGAGATCTATTGAGGATGTGATTGGCACAACTTATAGCTTCTACCACGAGTGATGGATCAAGATACTTGGCTTCAATCATGCAACTTTCCATTGCCTTAAGAGTTATAATCTTCATTTTTGCAACTCTTGTCTATTGTGGACTAAATGCAATTGGATTCTAAAGATCAACACCCTCAAGTTCACAAAAATATTTAAGTCTTGAGTTCACATATCTAATTTCATTGTCTACGAAGAACCTTGATGGATTTACTTTATTTCTTATTAACATGACTCTTGAAGATTAGAAATTTATCAAAGAATTCATTCTTGTGATCATTCTTGTGATCCATGCATAGCGTGAAAAGTCATCAATGAAATAGAGGATATAGCGACCCTTGTTGACTAATGTCACTAGAAAGGGGCCTGCTAGAACATTGTGAACCAAATCAACAACAATTGATGCCCTCCAAGACTTCCCTTTTTCAAAATTCTCTTATAGATGCATATCCATTATGCAAGTTAAACATTCACCCTTAGAAAATTTTATTGTAGGTAGACCTTTGACCATATGTTTTGAGATAAGTTGTTGAAGATATTAGAAATCAAAATGTCCATACCACTCATGCCATAATTTACTTTGTGATTGATTATGTTTCAATAAGACATGTGAAGGATACTTAGGCACAAAGTGGGAGAAAGAATAAAACCTTTTGTAATGATTATCTTTACCCACTGTAACCAATGAATCATCCTTAAGATTTCACAACAATATCACAAAATCAAGAAGGAACACAAATTTATTTCCACCTCCATAGTGAGTGATTTTGTAAATTGAAGGGATATTTGTGCTAAGGTTAGGAACATAGAGAACATCTTTGAAATCTCCATTTTCCATCTCAACTTGTGCTTTCCCTTCAACTTCCACTTGTATATCATTTCCTACAAAGATGTGAGGTACCTTAGATAGTTTCAAGAAGAAAATTGCCCCTTTGAAACACCCATATATTGTGTGGAACCCGAGTCAAGAATCCCTTCCTCTAAAGAACTTGAACTTTCCATAAGTTCTTACCCTTTTCCCTTTGAAGTGGATGGAGATAAGTCCTTGAAAGCATTTGGCAAATTTTCTTCTTCTTAAGTTTTCCAACCCATCAATCCTCTTAGTCTTGCAATGATGCTCATCATGATTTGGTTTCTTGTAATATGCACAAAATAGTTTATCCTTCTTGTAGTTGTTTCCCTTCTCATTGGAAAGAGAATTATCATGTTGTGAGGAGGAAGATTTTTGTGTCTCTAATTGTGATTTTGGCTTTTGTTTCTTTTTCTTGTTGTTAAAAAATTTTCCACCTTGATTTCTTTGGTTCTCATTATTAGACTTGAGAATACCCATATCCATCAATTATGATTGTTCCAACATCAACATTTATGTAAATGATTCAAATAAAAGCTTACTGAGGGCACTTCCCATGGTCAACTTGTGAGTATTGAAACTCGAGACAAAAGCTACATGTTCTGAAGGAAGCCTCTTCAAGATGTGATGAATCAACCTATTATCCTTCATGGGATTACCAAAATCCTTAAGTAGTGCTCTAAACTCATTGGATTTGTTGACATAGTCTGAAATTGTGTCAAAATTCCTAAGATCCAAGAGAAGTAGATCATCTTCACTTGAGAATCCATTTTCCTAATCCACTTTAGCATGCAAATCTTCAAGTTTGTCACAAGCACCCTTGGAATCCTCAAAGGTTGAAATGTGGAAGAAGAGATTTTCATCAACATGACTTATTATAATACCTAAATCCATATTGTCTTTTATTTTACAATCAAATTTTGTAGTAGGATCAATGGATTCTATAATTGTACCATCTACATATAGATTTAAACCGTTTTCCATTAATTTACTCCATACTTTATCTTTCCATGTAGCATTAATATGTGGAGTTAAAATTAAAAATTTAGGTGAACCCATGATGCAAAAATAAAAAAGCACAAGAGAGAAAGAGACACAAGCACACAAGACACCCCCCAAAATTCACTGAATCAAAGAACCCCTCCAAAAAATGATGCTTTTGGTACTTTATATATAGATATAGTGTGTGTACAATTATAACTTGCCAAAATGGGCCAAAGTGGATTTCTGATTTTGATGTTTACAACCACCTCAACGAGGCCAACTCATACTCAAATCAATATTACTCAAAATCAAATTAAAATCCAAGAATTACAATGAGTATACAAGGCCAAAAAAGGACCTAAATTTGAAACTAATATTTTTACCCAAATAAGGCTACAATATTATAGAAAATATAGAAAGTACTTGAAAATTTATCCACTTTCAAAAAAAATGGCACTTGAAAATGTGTCTATATGAATCCAAACGAAGTCTTTGAAGTTGTAAAATTGAGGATTGCTCATCTATAGCCGTGAAAAATGAATTTTTCAAAACTTTGTACACCAAAATCAAAAAAAATTTAATATCTGGAAAGAGCATGAGAAGCTACCCCAAATAAAAAAACAATGCTCTAAAAAAGGACCTCATATGACCAAGTTATGGTTGTTTGAAAATTGCCTCCAAATTTGAAACTGAAATTCGTGAAAGGGTCAAAAAATATAAAAATAATTGTTGATGTCAGTGCTCTAATAAGTTAAATTTGATGGTTAAATGACCATCATATCCATTAAACTTTATCCCACATTCGTTACACAAGAAACTTTAAAGCATTTTATATAAGAAAGTGCTCAACAAACAAGTAATTAATTAGAACCATAGTGTTAGGAATGGGAACACTGAGAGGGGGGGTGAATCAGTGTTCACTGTATTTTAACTTTTCTCTTTAATCTTTATGCTGAACATAAATGCTTAAGTACTAAAATAAACATTCACATAAACATGAAATATGAAATCAACACATGACACCAATATGATTACGGGGAAACCCAAATAGGTAAAAACCCCGGTGGGAATTGACACCCACTAATATTCTGCACTAGTATTTTGTGATCCTTGTTAGAAGATCCTTTACCCTGTTAGGAGTAGCTTTACAATGCTTTAAGTATAGTAGACCTTGTTAAGGGTCGGACCCTGTTAGGAATCTTTTACAATCATCCCTGTTAGGGGAGAGGACGCACTGTCCTAGAGCTCACTGCTCAAGTGGTGAAGGCTACAACCTTCAGATCTCAGATACACACTATATCTGCAGGATGAACTGTCACTGTGAAACTGCTTGTCAGATCAGTTCCTTTGATGCGCTGATGCTTTGACCTCTATCAAAGCTCTAATACATCTTCTAGTGTCTTTGTACACTTCTTCTCTACTTATCACAACTCTATCTCAACTTCATGCTGAATACAATGGGCGCACCTTATATTTATATGCTGATACAAAATACACAATTAGGTCGGCCCTATAACTAATTACAAACAACACTTCCAAATAAATTGGCTAAAGCGTGCTTACAATTATACATATAAATATGTCAGCAACCTAAATACAATGGGCACATAGCCTTTACAACGTTACATTATAATTGCAAACCAAAATGCTAACTGTCGGCTCCATGCTTTGTTCTCTGCTGGCACACATTGGCTGTGCAACTTCAACTGACTGTAACTTTGTCATCCTTACAGATCTGATCATGTGCTCATAAACTAAGCTAGAATATAGTCTAACCAACGTAAATTCTAGGGCGCATACCATAATTCATCTGTACACATGTGTGTTGATGCTCTGAGCTGCAAGAACTTTGTACACTATCCAGTCTTCAACACTTAATTGAATCTTGATCTTTAGATCAAGTGCGTTGACTCCAAACTACTATATGACTTTGTTGCCATAATGAAAACACTGTATCTAGTCATATACCTCAGTATAGACAACTTGCCAACAATCTCCCCCTTTTTCATTGATGGCAACAAAGGAATATGGCCAAGTTTCTAACTGTCCCTTAACACAAAAAACTTTTGTCTTCTAAACATTTCTTATACATAATCTTATATCTCCCTATACATATTATACTCCATATTCTATACACAACTCCCCCTTTGACATTAATGACAAAGGTGTACCAAAAAACTGTATCTGCACATACTTACTTAGGGAAAACATCCAGATATGCAATCTTAAGGTTCTGGATCTCCTTCTTCCAAAAAGTTATCAAAGAGTTAACTATCTGGAGATGGGTGCATAAAGCATATTGAAGCTTCTCCATATTCTTCAAATCTATGCTCAAACCTTGATCATAGGTTACCATTATGGCATTAATCTCCTTGATGTTCTGATTGAGAATGTCTAGTGAGGGCGCAAGAGCATTCCTTAACTAAGTCCATCTAGATCTTATCTTTGCCATCTCTTTCTCTGCTTTCTCAATTTTGTCCAACTGACCTTGGTAGACATTGTTGCACATGTTCATGTCAGTGGATGAGTCTTTCACTGAACTCTTTATCTGCTCAATCATAGCTTCTGCTTCTTGTATTGTCTTAAGATGGGCATCAATAAGCTTATCCTGATCCATGCAGTCTGCAATGAATTTCCTTCCTTGATCAGCAAATTCTTTTAAGGATGCTTGTCCTGTCTCGAGTGAATTCAGATCTAGTGCAAAGTTGCTCATCAACTCATTCAATCTCTTCTTCAGGTACTTCTCTTCTGCAACTTTGGATGCATATTCTTCAAGGATTGAAAAATTACTTTTGAACTATGAGATAACCGTACTCACATCATCAACCGAGTGTACCTTATTCACTTTCATGTCTACAGGCAACAAATTGTTCAGTATGTTCACTGATTCCACAAGGAGAGGATTTCTCATTACTTGTTTCTCCTTTGCCTTCTCCATAGCTAGAATGCCGAACTTAATCAGGTCTTCTTCTCTCCATGAGTCCAAACTAGATCTGTCAGGTGTCAAACTTGACAACAATATTGAGGAGGGAGTGATGGGAGTGCTATCCATCACTTCTAGTTTTACCTTGGCTAGTTCCACAGAATTTTCATCTTACTCTTGTTCTTTTTCTTCTTCTTCTTTCTTTTCTTCCTCTTCTATTTTATTTTCTTCTTTCTCATTTGATATATTTTCAATTAATACCTCTTCTTGATGAGTGGGAGGTGTGTTGCTGCATAAAATCTCAACTTCTTGTGTGCTCACAAAAGCTTCCTCAAACTTGTTCAATTCTGTGTCAGTGCCCGCCATGGCTATCTCCACATTATCAATGATAATGGTGCTGTCCTTGAGTGATTCTGACATGGGCACAAACTTATCTAACTCTGTTTGTACTTCCACTATAGGCGCTAAATCTTGAGGACCTGTAGACTGTACCTTGATAATCTGTGCTATTTTGTCTTGCTTACTAGGTACTTGAGAGGGGCGCAGACATAGGTTTCATGTGATGTTATAAGAATACCTTCTGAAAGGCCTTTTTTGTTTCCTTAGAGATCAGCTCATAGTCTTTGTTCATGAGGTGTAGTGTTCTCATCTTTGACCTTAAGTGCGGCTTCACCAAATTCAACAATAGTGACTTTTCTTCAACAGAACATACTGGAAGAGTGGTATCAAGAATTTTTTCCCTTATTCTGAAGTCTTCTTCAATGGCTTGTCTCTTCAAGGTATCTATTATCTCCCATACTTTATCTAGAATTGTTGTTTTCAATTCAAGAACTATCTTCTTTAACTTTATCACATGTTTAACAATCATATCATGTATTTTTTATTTGTCAATCTCACTGTATGTTTCATAAAACTTCCCTACTTGATCAATTATGCCCTCATCAACAATTCTTGTGCTCAATACTTTAAGGCTTGGTCTGAATCCTACCTTAGGAGGTGCTTGAATGTTTTTCTTGCTCCTTGTAGCTCGCGAGGATGGACGACTAGTGCTAGTTTCTTTCTTCCTTTTGACTATTGGCTTATATTCCAGAGGAGCATTAGAATCACTGGTTTCTTTGGGTGTAGAAGGAGTGTCATCAGTTATATCCTTCCGACTGTCATATTTTTCAATTTTTATCTTCTTCATCTTGGGGTCATGTGATTCTACCTTAACTGCATCTGCGTTCTTCTATTCCAAAGTAATCTTTTCATCCTTTGCTTTATCAAGGTCTGCTTGGGATACACCATGAATCCTTAAGATCTCTGATGTGACTTTAGCAACGTTCCTTTTTGTTGTTGCACTATTTAGCTTTGCATCTACTTCTCTTGCCTTCTCCTCATATGTTCCCCACCTAGGTTCATTAGGATCTTTGGAGGCTGATAGTAGTACCTATGCATATGCTTCAAGGACTTGTTCCTCTACTTCATAACCAAGTGAATGAATCCACTTAGTTCTTGGCTCAATAGCTTCCATACAAGTTGTATCATTTTCAACCATAAAGCATATTGTATCCTTATACTTTTCCACAATGCTCTCTGGAATCCTTTACCTCATTTGCATCTTAACTTTAAAGGTCTTTAATTCCAATGTTATATAATCCCTTAATGTGCTTTCAATGGATGCTTTGTTGGATATCTGTGGCATGGTTGGAATAGTCTTGTCCAAATACAAATCTGATATCTTCCCAACTATATGAAGGTACATGTAGATGAGTAATGACCCAATCCTGAATATCTTTGGAATCAACTATGCGCACAAGATCTCACACAAGTTGAACTCACCATCTTCCTTTACCAGTCTAATGGTTGCTAGAATAGTGCCCGTAAACACACTATTCACCCTGCTGGTGTGATGAAACCTGTATCATGATATCATTGACATCAATTTGATGTCTACTTGTTCAATAGGCTCGATTGTCATGCCGCACCTATCGCTCCTTGACTTACATGTTTGCTCAACCATCTTTCTAATATCCTTCCCCATAGGAAGGACGACACCTATTCTAGAAAGGCTTGTCATCTCATGTATCAAGTCACTGGTGATTCTAACTAGTACATCACCAATCCAAAACAAATCATCATGGATTCTAATCAATAAAATATTTATCCATTCTGTCTCATAGAATTCATGTGTCGTAGCATACTCAACTAAAGGGTGATCATTCCATTTAGCATATTCATCCATGAATGTTTTGTCTGGTTTCAACATGGTGTCCATGTGCGCTCTTAGCCTATCCAATCCAACTGGTTCCTTCTTACAATAGATATCTGCCCTAACATCTTCCACATGCATAATGCCCATAGGCGTGTGGGAGAAAGCTCCCTCTAAATCATCTAGGGTTGATTTAAATGGATGTTTCTTAAAAACATATCTCTTCTTCTCATCGACATCATAAATAATGGGAGTGGCCATGACTTACTTGTAAACACTTTCCAACTGAACTCCGAGATAATCTGAAGGCTTCTAAATTGACGCAACGAGCTTAGGGTTTCTACAACTGACCAAATGCACTGCAAACACTGATAGATTAATCTCCAAGTCTTCACAACAACTTCCAAGGCTCTTTCTGCTCTCATATCACTCTGAATTTGAATGCAATGAGCAATCAAATAAATTTCTATGTACTTAAAAGTGAAAATTCTTCCATTAATGCAAGTCGTGTAAACCAGGCTATCACTTCAAAATTTCCAACTCGAGTTCTGTTCACAATCAGCATGTGTGCTCTTGCACATAGGTACCTTTATACTCCAAAAGCTTAAGTCCAAAGGCACATACTCTGAGGATGAGTATACTAGCCACGCAGGGGTCTAGAGCTAAATTAGCTCCCCCTATGACCCTAAGGGCCATTCATCCAGATGTAGAGGGTGCATCCACTGTGGATGCATCTAATACATTCTCATCAGTCTTGTCCTTTTTTTTCTCTAACCAAATCATGCTCACATCATTTGAGGCTTTGACAAAATTAACTTCTCCTATGAGATCCAAAACTGGTTCTTCAGCCTTTTTAGGGCTTCCCTGACCTTGCATCCTTGATCTACAGAACCTTGAGATATGTCCAACCTTGTTACAAGAGTGACAAATGACTGGAGGTCTTATATTCCTCGGCGCATTGACATGAGTCACCATTCTGCATTATTTTGTTGTGTGACCATTATTTACATATCTGACATGTAACATTCTAAGAACTTCTTACATTTGTCTGATTCTAATTTCTCTGATCTTGTTGAATCCTGTTCTTCTTGCTAATCTTGCAATTCATAGCTCTATGACCAAACTTGTTGCATGAATAATAGTAGCCATTAAAAGGTCTTACCTCTTATATCATCTTAAAATGGAAGCACTTCCATGTTAAGAGTGTTTAGCCCTCTGAGTAAGTGGTTTAGGGTCATGATTGGCATCTTTGCATTCTCCCTTGTCTTCCACTTCTTCTCAGCACTTGATTTCTTCATTTTAGGTGAAATTAGGATTAGGGTCTTCAGGAATTTCCTAATTTTCCTTCTTCTATGGCTCCATTTTCTAGGTAGGGTTCAAAAATGAGACCTCCTAGTCCTTCATCATATCATTCCAAGGATTTTCTGTCTATTCTAGACACTGGGTCTTGATCTGACATCAATTTCCAAGTTTCTGGCACCCCTGGAACTCCTGTTGCAGAACCTGCAAAAAGTTAGGGTCTGAGGTCAAAGTCGACCTTGACCCTAACCAGGTCAGGGTCGACCTCGACCCTAACCAAGTCAGGGTCAACCTCGACCTTGACCTCTTCCTGCCAGAATTTCAAAGTTTCATTTGCCGGTAATTTAATTTTTGGGAAAGTTATTTCCCGCTTCCAGGTCGGCTGTTTTGGGCTCCGAAACGGTAAATCCTTTAATGGTATTTAATCAAGGTATATTTTCTAAAGGTGAGGACCTAATTGGGATTTAATTCTTCAAGGTGGCCCATCTAGAGAAGTGTTCCCTAGATCACTATAAAAGGAGGCCTTCCTCTCTCATTTTACACATCTCATCCAAGCAATCAAGCTCTCAAGTTCTCAAGGTGATCAAGCAAGCATTCCATTCAAGTATTCAAGTCTTCTTCTCCATCCAAGTTCTCCATTGAAGATCAAGGATTCAAGAATTCAAGCTATTGAAGGGATTTGGCTCAAGCATTCAAGATCTATCATTCAAACCCTAGATTTAGCCACCATGGTGGTGTGATCTTCCTTCAAGATCCTTTGTTCATCTTCAAGATCCATATCATTGTTTCCTCAAGGTGGATTTCAAGCATACAATCATGGAGGTTTGATCATGTTATGTTCAAGCTTTCATATCAATATATTTGATTACATTCCAAATACATTATCATATCTATTGAATTGCATAGCTTCATTTCTACTTCTTGCTAGCATTCTCCTATTTCAATTTCAATATTAAGGTTGATTCCAAACCAGGGTTTGACCAAGGCAAACCCCCCAAACAAACAACAAAACCATTTTTCTTGTAGGTACAGGTGTGGAGTCTCAGATTTGAGAGCGAATTCAGATACCCTTTTCAACAATCTTTTTGGATCTGTGAACAGAATCAAAATCGGACTTCAAATAAATAATGTGGTATTTAACCTTTTAAAAGGTCAAAGTCGACCTGTGTGAATTTGGAGAAAAGATTTTTGGGTTTTGTCTGCCTCGACATTTCTAGTCCAGAACAGGTGATGGAATCTTCAAAAAGTTCATACAAAAACCAGAATTTAGCATTTTCCAGATCTGCCCTAATTCAAGGTTAGTATTTGCACTTCAATTATTTCAGATTTCAAGCTTAATCCAACTATAGGGAAGTATAGGATTTATTCTTTCTTTCATATTCTTCATAGATTGATTCGATTATGTATTAACCTCTTGGTTGATCAAATTGGATCTCTTTTTTGGGAATTTGGATTTAGGAGTGAATCTTACATTTTCCCCACACACATACACAAATAGTGGTGATTCCAAATTACCACTATTCATTTTGGTGAACCCGATTAGCTTACTCTCTTTCTTTTTGGTGTTAGATTTACATTTTTCTCTTGCATCTATACTTCAAAAATTCAAAAAAATCTATATATTGAATAAAATACAAAAACATATTATTTATCATGAATATTGTTAAGATGTTTTGGTGCATAATCATGTTTGTTATTACTCTTCTTCTAGCATCTATTTATAATGCATATGATGTTTAAGAGGGTATTATTCATTTCATAACATTGATGACCCTTCACTTTGCTCTTGCTTATGCTTTTGTGAAGTTGACTGATACTAGTCTACCTACATTTAAAACTTTTCTTAGGGATTTATGTGGTAGCCTTATTCATCTTTTGGATTATGTGAAGAATTTGGTAGATGATACACCATCTCCTAATATTCCTAATCTTCATCCTACTCTTCATCCTAATCTTCCTATTCTGATACCTGATTCTCCATCTGTTAATCCTCTCTCTTCTCGTACTTATGATGGGATTCAAGCTATAGTGCAGGATGCAGATGTGCAAGATTTCTTTGATTTACCTCCTCCTCTTGTTCAGGATGATATTCAAGGACATGATAAACAAACTTCTTCCAAACCTATTATCCCACCTTATATGAACTTTACTCATGAACATGATAAACAATCACCTCCTTTAGAAGCTTTGCATGATATATACACTACTGGATATAATATGGTGAATAAACAAGGCTATAAAGGTTTAGGGTTAGGGGTTAATGAACATGGTATTAAATTTCCCATTAATATACCTCCTAAACCAGATATGAGTGGTGTCAGAACTTCTAAATCTCAAGTCAAGTTAAGTGGTGTGGATCTTCATCCTCCCCTTAACATTCATCTCTCTACACCTCTAATGGATAATCCTAACACTCGTCAAGAAATTGCTAAGACAGTATATGTAGAGCTAATGAATTCTAAGAAGGAAAGATTTAGACCTATGCCTATTGATGCTTTGTCCAAATTTAAATGTCCTTTTCACTATAGTAATACTCATTTGCTTGCTGATTGTAACAACTTCAAATTATATGTTAGGGATAGGGCTACGCGCAGTATTATATGTTTTTCTCACGTCGTCTTACCACTTCTTCATAATTTTGATATAGGGGATTCCCCTCCATTAGAGCTGGAGTAAATGTTCCTATCCTCTTGTCTATGACTGGGGGGAAAGAGGCATCATTTTATCCAGTCTCTTAGGATCCATTAGGTTTTTTTATTAAGATTTAATTGGTATTCTTTATGTTTCCTTCTTCCATAGTCTTGCATGATGTTTTTATCCATTCCTAGGAATTATATTTTCTTCTTAGGAAATCTTTTCTAGGACATGTGTTTTGTAAAAATATCCCTTGTCTTTCATCCCTCGGGGGGCAAGGTTCTTCTTTCTCTTTTTCTAGGGGAACTTCTTTCCTTAGCTTAGTGGTATTTGTTTATATTGCAATATTATTTCATCATATTGATAGATATCTTGACTATGGATAACCTTCTTACATGAGAAGTTGTTGTCCTAGGTCGTCACTTCTTCTCTATGTTGCAAATTATGTTCTTTATAAACTCTCACCCTTGCTTTAGTGTTAGAGTTGTTTCCTTCATTCCTAAGATTCCTCTTGCTCTTCTTCACAAGGGGCTTGATGATTGAATCTTTGTTCCCGCCTTTTGAAAGATGATATCTTATCTAAATGCACTCTTCTTTGGTAGAGGTCTTGGTGATAAGATCTCTTTCCTTGAGGATCCTTTTCCATAAGTGGCATATCCTTCTCATGATTATTTATACTCTTGGATGTAGGGGTCAATATCTCTCGCTAAGGATATACTATACATTGTTGTAAACAGTATATCTCCTTGCTTTGTGAAGTAGGTACCCTCTTCCATCTTTGTTCCTACACTTGGGGGGCAAGGATGCCTTATCCTTCTTTTCTATCTTCAAACATTCACACATGGAGTCACAAATACAGGTTGTGAGTTTGGTCGAAGTACTTTAGCCTTGGGGGCTTGGTATGATTTTCTATCTTATTCACATCTATGCATTGTTATTTCTTCCGGTATTCTCTTCTTTTCTAGGGATTCACCTCTTTCCTTGGTTAAGCAATATTTATCTATTATGTGATATCCAATCATACATGAAAATTATGGTTTGCATTTGCGGACCTATGTCCTTTATGCAAACTTTATTTGTTGTTTGACATTGGGTTTCCATGGTTGATACATCTCTCACCTTGGAAACTGAATAGTGTGCTATCCCTCATTAAGGGTTACTTTCTTTTCACTTCTTGCATGATATCTTTTACATTCATCCCTTCCATGGCCTCATAGGAGCTATGACCTTCTTGGCTTGGACTGGGTATTGTCTATGGATATTGTCTTGATGCTGAAGAAGGCTTTATCCTTGTTCTTTCTTTCCTTACATGACAAAAAAGTATGTTTTTTTTTGCCATCTTAAGGAGGGGGGCATATACAGGGCCTCCCTTGTACTATGGTTTTTTATTTTTATATGCTAAATCTTGGAAGGTAATGCACATAAGTTGCTAAATCCTAAAAAGACACGCATCCATATGCTAAATCTTTCGAAGGTAACGCACATAAGTTGCTAAATCCTGAGGAGACACACATTTTTCAAAATTTTCAATATGCTAAATCCTCTGAAGGTAACGCACATAAGTTGCTAAATCCTGAAGGGACACGCATTTCCAATTTCAAATATGCTAAATCTTGAAAGGTAACACACATAAGTTGCTAAATCCTGAAAAGACACGCATCCATATGCTAAATCTTCCGAAGGTAACACACATAATTTGCTAAATCCTAAGGAGACACACATTTTTCAAAAAATTTCAATATGCTAAATCCTTTGAAGGTAACGCACATAAGTTGCTAAATCCTGAAGGGACACGCATTTCCAATTTCAAATATGCTAAATCTTGGAAGGTAATGCACATAAGTTGCTAAATCCTGAAAAGACACGCACCTATATGCTAAATCTTTTGAAGGTAACACACATAAGTTGCTAAATCCTGAGGAGACACACATTTCATATTCATAGTGATACAAGAAGGTGGATCTATGGGTATTCCAGAAGCCGTCAGAAGATGCATTACAATTGCAAGCACAGTTTATGGGTGAACCTATTGGTCTCTCCCTCTAGGGTGATTCATGGTAAGGTGGGCATCTTACCCGGCGAGGTAATCACTTTCTCTTTTCTCTCTTTTCGCTTTCATGCTAGTAGGACTGGATCATGAAGCTATGTTGTCTATAGTGTTGCTCTTGTCTTTCTTATGTAATCATTTATGCTTTTATGATAGCTTTCCAAATATGATATTGGTATGAGAAATATTTCTTAGCAAGGTTTCTTATGCTAATTGATTTGGGTTGTTTAGTATTAACCCCTATTCTTTTGTATACTCTCATGTATGTATGTTGAGTTAGAATCCTTGGTTTGGGGGCTTGTGTCTTCAGCTAAGTGTTATTTTATCTCATTTTGAATCCACTGGGATCTCTTCTCTCTTGTACTTTACCAAGAGTTTGCATTGAATCCATACTCTTGCTAAAATGGGGGCTTAATGTATCATCTTAAAATGGAAGCACTTCCATGTTAAGAGTGTTTAGCCCTCTGAGTAAGTGGTTTAGGGTCATGATTGACATCTTTTCATTCTCCCTTGTCTTCCACTTCTTCTCTGCACTTGATTTCTTCATTTTAGGTGAAATTAGGATTAGGGTCTTAAGGACTTTCTTGATTTTCCTTCTTCTATGGCTCCATTTTCTAGGTAGGGTTCAGAAATGAGACCTCCTAGTCCTTCATCATATCATTCTAAGGATTTTCTGTCTATTCCAGACACTGGGTCCTGATCTGACATCAATTTCCAAGTTTCTAGCACCCCTGGAACTCCTGTTGCAGAACCTGACAAAGTTAGGGTCTGAGGTCAAAGTCGACCTTGACCCTGACCAGGTCAAGGTCAACCTCGACCCTAACCAGGTTAGGGTCAACCTCAACCTTGACCTCTTCCTACCAGAATTTCAAAGTTTCATTTGCCGGTAATTTAGTTTTCGGGAAAGTTATTTCCCGCTTCTGGGTCAGCTGTTTCGGGCTCTGAAATGGTAAATTTTTTAATGGTATTTAATCAAGGTATATTTTCTAAAGGTGAGGACCTAATTGGGATTTAATTCTTCAAGGTGGCCCATCTAGAGGAGTGTGACCTAGATCACTATAAAAGGAGGTCTTCCTCTCTCATTTTACACATCTCATCCAAGCAATCAAGCTCTCAAGTTCTCAAGGTGATCAAGAAAGCATTCCATTCAAGTATTCAAGTCGTCTTCTCCATCCAAGTTCTCCATTGAAGATCAAGGATTCAAGCATTCAAGCTATTGAAGGGATTTGGCTCAAGCATTCAAGATCTATCATTCAAACCCTAGATCTAGCCACCATGGTGGTGTGATCTTCCTTCAAGATCCTTTGTTCATCTTCAAGATCCATATCATTATTTCCTCAAGGTGGATTTCAAGCATACAATCATGGAGGTTTGATCATGTTATGTTCAAGCTTTCATATCAATATATTTGATTACATTCCAAATACATTATCATATCTATTGAATTGCATAGCTTCATTTCTACTACTTGCTAGCATTCTCCTATTTCAATTTCAATATTAAGGTTGATTCCAAACTGGGGTTTGACCAAGGCAAACCCCCCAAACAAACAACAAAACCATTTTTCTTGCAGGTACAAGTGTGGAATCTTAGATCTGAGAGCAAATTCGGGTACCCTTTTCGGCAATCTTTCAGGATCTGCGAACATAATCGGAATTGGACTTCAAATAAATAATGTGGTCTTTGACCTTTTAAAAGGTCAAAGTTGACCTGTGTGAATTTGGAGAAAAGATTTTTGGGTTTTGTCCGCCTCAACATTTCTAGTCCAGAAGAAATGACAAAATCTTCAGAAAGTTCATACAGAAACCAGAATTTAGCATTTTCCAGATCTGCCCTAATTCAAGGTTAGTATTTGCACTTCAATTATTTCAGATTTCAAGCTTAATCCAACTATAGGGAAGTATAGGATTTATTCTTTCTTTCATATTCTTCATAGATTGATTTGATTGTGTATTAACCTCTTGGTTGATCAAATTGGATCTGTCTTTTGAGAATTTGGATTTAGGAGTGAATCTTACATTTTCCCCACACACATACACAAATAGTGGTGATTCCAAATTACCACTATTCACCTCTGTATAGTTCCTTGCAATGTGTCCATGCTTGTTACACGCAAAACAAGTACGTTCTACTTGCTTGCGCTCATTCTTGGGTGGTACACTATTATCTTTGGTTTGATCTTCAGTCTTTTTAGCATCAGTATAGTCCTTTTGTGAATCCTTTCTTGCTCGCATATTGTCAATCTGATTTTGTGCTTCATTGTATCCAATACAACTAGTGTCTCCTTTAGCTCTTCTTGCATATAACTAAGATTCTATCAAGTCAGAACTGGTGTGTAATTTGTCAATGTGATTCTTTGCTTCTTTTAATTCAGACTCCAAGCTTTCTTTGCTATTCCTTAGTTCCAAGATTTCCATGTTTGCTTGCCTTAGTTCTTCATTCAGTTGAAGGTTCTCTTTTATCTGTTCATCATAGACTTCCTGATTATTAGTCAGCTTATCATCAAACTCTTCAAGTTGTTCTTTTAAGGATTTGTTTTCTTCATTGAGCTTCTTGACCATTGTCCCTAGATCATTGATAGAGCATTCTTTCAAATCTTTCCTTAGCTTTTTGATGACTAATTGAGCATCACTGAGTTTATCCTTTAGTTCTTTAGATTCTCTTTCTGACTTGTCCAGGTCTTCAAGAGAAGCTTCAAGATTTCTTTTCAGATGTTTCATTTCTGCTTTGTCCATGATCTCCTCAAGTGGTTAAACTTCTTTGCTGAGGACCAGAGCTTTGATACCAATTGTTAGGAATGGGAACACTGAAGAGCGGGGGGGGGGGGGGGGGGGGTGAATTAGTGTTCACTATATTTTAACTTTTCTCTTTAATCTTTATGCTGAACATAAATGCTTAAGTACTGAAATAAACATGAAACATGAAATCAACACATGACACCAATATGATTACGGGGAAACCCAAATAGGGAAAAACCCCGGTGGGAATTGACACCCACTAATATTCTGCACTAGTGTTTTGTGATCCTTGTTGGAAGATCCTTTACCCTGTTAGGAGTAGCTTTACAATATTTTAAGTACAATAGACCTTGTTAAGGGTTAGACCCTATTAGGAGTCTTTTACAATCGTACCTGTTAGGGGAGAGGATACACTATCCTAGAGCTCACTGCTCAAGTGGTGAAGGCTACAACCTTCTGATCTCAGATACCCACTATATCCGCAGGATGAACTGTCACTGTGACACTGCTTATTAGATCAGTTCCTTTGATGCGCTGATGCTTTGACCTCTAGCAAAGCTCTAATACATCTTCTAGTGTCTTCGCACACTTCTACTATGCTTATCACAACTCTATCTCAACTTCATGCTGAATACAATGGGCGCACCTTATATTTATATGCTCATACAAAATACATAATTAGGTCGGCCCTATAACTAATTACAAACAACGCTTCCAAATGAATTGGCTTAAGCATGCTTACAATTATACATATAAACATGTCAGCAACCTAAATACAATGGGTGCATAGCCTTTACAACATTACATTATAATCGCAAACCAAAATGCTAACTATCAGCTCCATGCTCTGTTCTTTGCTGGCACACACTGGCTGTGCAACTTCAACTGACTGTAACTTTGTCATCCTTGCATATCTAATCATGCACTCATAGACTAAGCAAGAATATAGTCTAACCAACTTAACTTCTAGGGTGCATACCATAATTCATCCGTACACATGTGTGTTGATGCTTTGAGCTGCAGGAACTCTGTACACTGTCCAGTCTTCAACACTTAACCAAATTCTGATCTTTACATCAAGTGCGCTGACTCCAAACTGCTATATGACTTTGTTTCCATAATGAAAACACTATATCTAGTCATATACCTCAGTATAGACAACTTGCCAACACATAGAACCTTGTAGTTGTGTGGGATGCTTAGTACATATCTGATGACATAGGGTTTATGTTTTATGTAGACTTGTGTTTTGACTGAGCCCAAGTCAATGACAGGATCAACTGTGCACTATCACATGATGCTCAATAAGTGTTGAGTACTATGACAACGTAGATTGTAGCTCAGAGGAAAAGGGTTGGTGCTCGCCACAAAGTGCAATGAGTGATGCAAGTGATGAGCTTTGGTGCCTTATTTTTAGTATGGAAATTATCCCACATACAATAGATCTGTAATGTTGTAAGCCTTTGAAGGTCACCTCCTGCAAAAGTTAATACAAACAGTAAGTTGACTAATTGTTGAGACTGTTCTTCTACAGTGATAGCAACTCACCAATTAGTGTTTGTTGGGGTGGGTCAAGGTGTGACTACTCGATCCACTTTTGATATTGAATATTGTTTGATCTACCCTTTGTGACCCAACAAATACCCAATCACCAAATAACAAATCATGCTTCCCAAGCTTGATTTTCAAAAAAATATTCTTTAGATTTTACTTTTGCCCAATGTAGGCAAATTTATAGACAAAATTCATCGAAACGACCACCAAATGCAATGGTGAGGTCAAATATTTCTCTAGACGCTCCCACAAACTATTGCACCTTCAAATTTGAATCATGACCCTCCAAAAAATTGAAGCAAATAGCTCTCTAATGGCTAGATACAATGAATACTCCTATGACTCTAATACCATGTAAGAATTTGCCTAAAGAAAAAACTGAAATGCCAAGATCTAGAAGCTCAATAGATAGCACAATAAGAGAGACAAAATAATATGATCCTCAATTGATTGGCTTCAATGATAATTAATAATTAAAATAATAATAGATATAATTGATGTAGATATGCCTAAATATATAGGCAATGCATTATAACTAGGAGATATGCAAATGATAACCTATTAACCACACAAGGTGGAATCACATGTCCACCAAAAGTGGATCATCCTCCATTGTACAATGAAGTATGTGCAAACATGTGCAACAATGAGAGGATGATAATATGATAAGAACATTAAAGGTGGATCTCACACATAAAGTGGAAATTCTCCTACACCATGTGCTAAATAAAATGCAGACTCCTAGGTGTCTACAATGAAAACTACTATGTAATGTATTATCCTAATTAAACTTAAGTAAAATTTAATTAAGAATATTTAATTATACCAACACTAACAAATCATTTTCTCATTGTAATAAACATGTTTGTAACAATGGTGACCAATAATAAGGTTACCAAATAAAATCCACATCAAATAATTTTACGAGATTTACATTGTGCAAGACATAAAATAAGAACTATATAGCAAGTGTTTCAATCTTGAATAAATGAAAATAGATCCAACTCACATAAGTATCATGCAAAATAAAGATAATAAGGCACATCATGTGGATTTCCAATATTCAAACACTCTGATCAATGCTAGTTTGATTTTCCAAACAAACCCACATAGAAGTCACCATGGACCAATAAGAACCCTCCAAGCAACCATGTAAAGTTGTAAATTATCTCCATCTAGAAATTTTGAATACAGTCTTACCATAGAATTACATATCACAAAGTTTAGTTGGCATATAAACCTACACAACTATTTCCATAAATTTAAAATCCTATTAAACATCTAAACATCCACATCTAACATGTAACTTGAATAATTGAATAAGCACAAATATAAAAACAATGCCTAAAAATAGGGTAAAAATGCAACCCAATAGGAAATTCAAGTTATCCAAGAGCTCATAACATATGAAACATATCAACACCACAACTCGCAAAGATAGTGGTTTATGTTCTCGTGCTTTCATGTGACCTAGGCGTCAACAATGAACCCAACATAAACACTCTATCTCATAGTCCAAATAATGGTGTTTCTCCATGCATGACCATGATGTTAATATTCATCCAACATGCACACATTCTCACTACACATGACTACAAGGTAAATTGACAAAATCACCAAACAAGAATATATATACATATTTTCATACAAGAGATCCAAGTTGCCAAAATATAACCAACACTATAGATATACATAATCATAATCTTTTAATGCCCAACATAGATCACATTAATAATACACATTGCTTCCAATATCAAATATATACAAAACAAATTTAAATTGGATAACATTCATTATAGTCTCTTGAGTCTTCAACAACCTTCGAGTCCCTCTAACAATTTTTCACAAGCTTGTCAATCTAAGAAAATGAAAAATAGAGGAATACATATTGTCACAAAAGTTTGTACCCTTTCTTAGGTGAGTGTTAATGACCTAAGAAACCTTGTGAAACATTAAAACAACCTCCAAGTGTGGGACTTAAAATGCAAGGTTGATTTTCCAAAGAAGGTTGACTTCCTTAAAATTAAGATGCACCTAAAAATAATCTTTTGAGGGAAAAGGGAGGATGAATGCTAAAATAGAAAGGGTGTGATACACCAAATTGAAACATGGATATCTTTTCCTATGAATTCACATAACGTGAATAAGTTTTCCCAAACTACATAGATCTTGATTCTAATCCACCCTCCAAGGACTCGTATGTAGGTAAGAACAAATGAGATGTTGCAAGGAATGACATATTCACAATACAACATTCATGAACAAGCTAAACATGACATACAAACTTTAAAGAAATAATATAAAATTTAACACAATACAAAACATGCACAAGGTAGTTAAATGTCAAGAAAAGGAAAAACTAGGATTTCTATTAATGCAAGGAAAAATAATTACAATTGTGAGGCATATCCACTACAAACAAACTAGTGAAGAACTCCTAAGAACATGTACAACATTGCCTTTATAGATCAGACACCACTATGATTAAGCATAAAGTTTAAACCCTCAACTAGGGTTGAGTCTACAAAATATTAGAAATAAATATGATGGAATAACACTGTAATATGACAAAGAGGAACCAAAATTGAATGATATATCCTTATAAACTATCCCCGCATCAAAAGAAACTCATTTGAAACCTCGAGAAATCATTATGGTTCCCAAAAGTCCTAATATATAGATAACAACACCTCAAAAGACATGAATTCATGTTGACATGTGTAGAAGAAAACTACTATGGGAGTTGAACTATTGTAGAAAAGATCAGATGGAAGGCAGTTGAGAATATGATCTTTCATGCTCCACATTTAACACAAAACCCTAGCTAGAAAAAACCCTCTGATCAATACGGCATAGCCATACAAGGACCAAACTACATCCTTTTGTCTAATAGGCCTTTGAGAATTGATCTAATCGATAAAAAACATCAATCAAATCTCACACTGTCACAAGCCTCTCAGAATATGTCATTGGGTGTTAACATTCAAATACTCAAATATAACCCCACCACCTTGTAGGTCAAAATGGGTCAAACAATCTCAACCAATGAAAAAAAAACATGTAGCCACTAGGGCCATTGCTTTGGCCGCTTCACTTAACCTTATCGTTGTTTCGCAGGTCAAAAACTTTGACCAGTTAGGCATTCTATGAAATAGTGAAGAGAACTTGCTTTAAATTCAGTCCCACTGCAACCCTTCATCTTATAAAATCCTTCACCATTTTGTAGTCAACAAAATTTGACCAAAAAAACATTCTATAAAATGGTAAAAACACTTTGCTTTATGACCCCTATCACTATTTCACAAAAGAGAACAAATGGGCCCACCATATGATATCATTCTTTAGTTGTGGATGCCACCATCCTTGCCATTTTGCAGATGATAGAATGTTGACTAAGATGTATCTTTGTGAAATGGAAAAATTCATTTACCTTTTCTATTTCACAATCAATGAATTTTGACTGAAAATAACTTTTAAAAAATGACGAAAGCATGTTCAATACATCACGTGGGGAATGAGAACATGGAGCAGTTGGGGAATGAGAACATGGAGTAGTTGGTGAATGAACAAAGGGGTCGATTGTTTGGTAGTGTAAATGGGACACTAAGGGGTCACTTAAGTGATTACCACCAGATATAATTGGTCAACTGCAAGTTATAACAAGAATGGACACCATTAGCAGACCCTAAGGGTTTATGGACTTAGAAGATTTTTGAAGGAATTTTAGGCCCTTTTCTGATTTTTTGCATCTCTAAGGCATTGTAAAATCAAACCTTGTGATGGGAATTGATTTGAGGATCTGATGGTGACAAAAGTCAACATTTTTAGCAACTTATGTGGAATAATTTCCTACTAAGTATACAAATCAATAACCTGGCAATCCATTGGACATTGAGTAACTATGAAAAATCAGAGATGTAAAACTTTCTGTAGTTGAACAAAACATCAAAAAATTTCATTCCCTAGAAATACTTATGTACATGTACTTCTTTGAAATCATAAAACATCTAACCTAGCATATATTAATAATTATATGAAAAATACTAAATAAATCCATTAACTGGATTATTGAAGTAGCTACCATTCCTTATCAATTTTTTGTTTCCTTCATGCATCTGGCCAATCAGATAGAACAACAAGTATAACAAACATATTGTTTCCTTTTGGAATGTTCTTCCAATATTAAGAACAAAAAACTTATCTAATATTGGAACATTGTCTTTATGAGCGAGACAAACTTGCTCATCCTTGTGATTATATCTTCTTCATGCTCTGAACCAAGCATGACCGGGGGAAACTTGTTGATGTGTTGTAGAGATAGATGCCTAATGGGGCATCCTCTTAATGGCACTAGATTTGATTTATCAACCTTGACCTTATTGTTTTACTTTACAATATTTGTATCATGTTGGTTTGAATGTGGCTTTAATAGTGTGGATGATGGTATGTGGATCCTCACTTGTTGTGGTTGCAACTTATGTTCTTCAATTATAGGGTATGGTGGCTCAAGATTAATGGAAGAGTATATGTCATCAAAATTTTGAAGAAAATCATCACCATCATCAATCTCTTCCATGTTTTCTATAATAATAGGCACAAGCTGAAGGGAAACCTCATGTATATTATAACACTCTTTCTAAAGGATAGGGATATCCTTGAAGTCTCCTTGATTACCCTTCATGTCATGAGAGACCTCCTACTGTAGTAACTCATGTTGTACTATTTTCTTTTCTTGCAATAGGGAAGAGCTAGGAGATGATGGCTTGTTATTAGTGAATGATGTTTCATGTTTATACCAATCAATCTCCCTTGTGTTATGCAAATTTCCCATGTCACAACATCCTCCATGATTAGATAAACAATCCATGAACTCCTTCTCCTAGATTGTTTTCTTTTTAGAGTAATAAAGTGTTTGCTTATTAATTGAATCATATTGATTTAATTATTAAGTCACTTATTACCTCTTTCTACTTAAGCTAAAGTTTAGGCATATAATAATTAATTTCTTTATTAATTATTATTATGCAACCTAGGGTTTTCCCTTTTTAGGCTTTCTGATCTCCTTTTATAAGGATTGATCTCATAACACTTTGTAACCTTTCATGACATTTTCATTATTGATTGCAACTTTTGTTTTTGCACATCAAGGATTTCTACTCTCTCGTAGATCCATATGTTTAAGTCTCCATAGCTGTTTGCTTCTCTCTCTTTCTATGATAGGTGTTTGCATGCAGGTGTTCTTGGGAGTTGTGGGTTGTTTATTCATCAACTCCAATATGGTATCAGAGCTTCAGATCTGCTTGCCCCTGTCCTCTTCTTGAGAGATTCAATCATGTTTGTCATATCTACATTTTCAAAGAGGTTTCTTATCAGATCTAGAGGGACCTATTTTTCTGGCATCTTGGCTTCAAATAGACCTCACAATTGCGTTCACAACGTCCAAGAGCCCCAAGATCCATATAAAATTTGTCCAATTTGGACAAAGTTGGAATCTGTGGCAAAATTTTTTTTGCAATCAGCCCCAGCACAAATCTCGAGGTGGTCACTATTTTTTGGAGAACTTCTGGCCCAAACAAACCTCATGGATGCATCCAGAGCGACTGATAAGTTAGCTTTTGAGGGAAATTGTTTTTATGTACCAAGCAGTACATCCTCGCACGCATCTTGAGACAATACATATTCATAGGTAATTTTAAAAATATATAAATTTTTTTGGCCCACCACCGAGTGGCCACCCGAGCTCCACCCAGGCACCACCGCAATAGTGGCCCACTATGGCGGTATCGCCAGCATCACTACTATTGATGCAACGGTTAACCCATGATCACCGCTGATGGTGCAATAGTTAGCTGCAGTCATCGCAACGGTCTCGCTTAAATCACGTTGCCCAACCCCTTCCGTTGCAATAGGGTTATATGGGGGGCCACCCCCAGACCTTCAGCCCCTGGTCATGTGGCGAACATGGGCTATAATTTCTTGGCCCCAGGGGCCTATTGCATTTTTGTAGTGACGGTCATTTGGACGTCAAATTTAATCTCGTGGACTGCTGACATCAGCATATGTCAGCAGGGTTTTGGGCACATTTTTGGGCCTTTTTGAGCTACCTGTGGTTTTTTGTAAATATCTTGAGCATCTAAGATCAGAATTGGGTGTACAATATATCGTCAGAAAGCTGGTTCGGAGCCCGATCCATTTTTGCTGGTATGGTTTCAAGATTTTTCAATTTTGATGCTATTTTTTATTGTCAAAGTCAGATTTTATCTATGCTCTTGGTGTTTCAGACCTCCTGCATTCCAAGATCCGTTTCTCTGTATACAAGAGGCCTTATCACTGATGATGACTACATAATCATGTGTATACAAGAGTTATAACTTCTGGCTGAGCATAGCAGAGATGTGTTTGATCACATGAGTATATCAGAAACATATGTCACAGAGTTAAAACAAAAAGGTTCATTCTAGAGAATTTTTGGATTTGGTGCTTATCAGCTTTCTACAGCTGAGGGAGAACACCTCTCTGAACCTATCAAAATCCTTCATTTGAAAAAGTTCTACGCATGATGCTACAGGAGATTTGTACATATCTTAATGTCCTAAAAAAAATCTAAAAAAGCATATACGATCCTGAAAAATCCTAAAAATTGTAAAAAGTCATGAAAAAATGATCATCTTAGTGAAAACCTGGTAAACAGGTGCTTTGATGCATTAATAAATAAAATAAAAAAGAAAAAAAAATTGAAAAAAATTTTGTGCCTTGGTGAAAACCTAGAAATATGTGCCTTGGTAGCAAAAATAAATAATCTTCCAAGTGGTGAACACCTGGGAATAGGTGCTACTTGAGACCCAGGCACCTATATATATCAACATGTCGCTTTGCACTCCGAACCCATTTCGAATCCCATTTTCTTATCTCCTTGGTTTGGAATTGGTGTTTGTCTTGGGCTAGGGGGTATGAACTATACTCTTCTTTGGTGTGCGATGGTATGTTTTAGTAACTTACCCTAAAGTAGTGTTTCTCAACACTTCATTTGATATCGAGTGTTTCTTAACACTTATCATATATACTATCTTGAGTCGATGCTTTGTATGCAATCTAGGATTGTGTGATATTTCTCACTTAAATGCATGAGTCCTAGCGAGTCAATGATTATGTTTTCTTTTTCACACCGCACTTAAACTAAACTAGAGATGAGACATGTTATTAATTATTCTCTTTGTGTGTTGTCTGATTGATGATTTTTCACTAGGTGTTCCCTCCTTAGTCTCTCCGTGATGTTGGGACTAGAGGACGAGACATATTTTCTTTGATTTCTACCTATAGGTATCACTTTAATGATTCTAGGTGTCTCTTTCTTTGATTCCTTGAACATCGGGGAGAATTAGAGCTATATCCTTGACTGTTACATTATGTTTTCTCATGCAAGATTTTACTCATGGCTATCTTGGTGCTTATGCTTCGATACTGGTGTATGCACCTAAAAATGGTCGCCTAGACTTTGGGCCCCATTTATTTGATTTATCAACCCTGAATCAGTTTTTATCAATAATCAATATTTTCAACAATATCAATCTCTTGATCAAGTCTTAATTTCGATCATATATTGGATTTTTATCCTATGGGCTAACCATTTTATCCTAAAGTCTTTATTTATTCAAAAGGAATATTTCCTCCCCTTTTGATTAAATAAAAAGCCCCACTTTTCCCCTTATCCTAAGTTGCACAAATAAAGCATTATTCATATTTTATAAAAAGGAGAAAAGCACTTTTTGTCTCATATGGACATAAAGTCAACTCCTATTTTTCTATTGGAGGATACTTGTGCACATGGATTGCTCCTCTTTCAAGCTCCACCGCTGATTAAGACTTTTTGCCTCTTAATCTCCATGGTCCATTTCACCTCATTTCTTATAAAAGGAGAGCTCTCTCCTCCATTTGCATACCATGTTTTTATGCTAATGTTATGCTGTAAGTTTTAGGTGCATTTGGAGTTTTTGAAGACATCGAAGACTTGCTTCATTTCATTACATCATTTAGTTGCATATTTCCTTTGCTTAGTTTGCATGATCATGGCATATTAGGTTAGTTTCCTTTTATGCAATAGAATAACTCACATAGCTTAAATAGGAAGACTTTGTAACACTTGTTATTTCCTTTCATAGATTAGTTGCATTGTACTTTCCTTTCATAGCTTAGATTGCATTCTCATTTAGATTTGCATTGCATTGCATATTTGATTCTTGGAGATATTGGCATTGTTGCCCTTGTCTTCACTTGAATCTCTCATTGTATGGTTGACTAGCAAGGTCACAAGTTTGTAGCTCTAGCTGAGAGCAAATTTATCATAGTCCCTTGCAACTCCATGCATAGAGAGCTATGAGCCACTTTGTGAGGCCTCATTCTTGAGCAACCTTGCATGTACTGGTTCATAGAAGTGCACCATTTTAGTGTGTACAACTGGTACAATCTTGCAACATTAACTTGGAAACCATGTTCAAGTCATCTTGATACTTATGTCTTGATGATTACATGTGTTTCCTACATTCTATCTGATATAGATCATATTCATATCCTCATAGTTATGTTTGCACTAGTGCTGGTTGTATGATCTTGCGGTGTCCCTGAATAAGGCTTGATGATAAAAACAAGGACCTATTAACCCTTGCAAATCACACTTTGAATTTTCATGGTAGCTTGCATTTCTTAGGTACATTCTTAGTTGCATTTGAGTTCAGAGAGAGTCTCCTTAATCATTATTATACTATTAGTCAGTTGCGCTCGATCACGTATCTCCTTTCTTCTATCTTGATCATGTCTTTTTCATCTCTTTGATCTTTCGCTCTTTCGTCATTTCCTATCATCTCAAGGGGTTAATCATATCATCATATCTAATCTACTTAAAGGATTGCATTTCAACTCATGAAGTGCATAACATACATATCAGTGTGCATAAAGAATCTACAACTATGAGAGCATCACATTGAAAGTAATAAAGCAGAAGATACAAGTACATAATGGATATCATATGATTATAATGAAGCAAATTGGAAATTTTTTTGGATACTTACCGCCTGTGGATATCCTCAAGGCTGGTTATGCAACTAGATAAGCTTGAAATAGTGGTGATCAATGGATACTCACCTTTCTATCACCGGGAAGCTCTCTTTCTCTCTGGATTCGCTAAAATTCAAAGGCACAACTAATTTGAAAATGACCCTTTGGGTCCCTTATATGGCATTTTGACCTAATTTTTCAAAGTCTCAGATTTTTGAAAAAATTTCACCCTTACCTAATTTTCACGTCTTGGATCCATTTTCGGGATCAAAATAAAAATTCAACTTCATCTTGATTGTCAAAATCACATTTTAAAATTCTCCCTATGCATAGTTGACTGACCCTTTGAGGCTAATCTCTTTGATCTTTTGAGGCAATCATCATTTTCCTCTCTTCCATCATCCTTTCTTTTGGTTGTGACCTAATTTCAATGCTACATCTTCCTGGTTAACCTTATTCAAACTGGGGTGAAATTCTCCTCACTTGGTGGTCAAACTTAGTCTTGTGTGCTTATCAATCATCTAGAACCTTATCTTATCTTTATTTGATCAAACTTATCTCATTTCTTCATCTCCTCTACCTCATTTTAATTTTGATCCCGAGGGGGCAGGAATAATCCATCATCTATCTCTTAAACTGCAATCTTATCTATCCTTGCTAGTTCTCATTTGATTAAGTTCAGGATTAGCTTCTTTTATGTGCTTCATTCGATCAAGTATGGAGTTAGATCTATCTTATCAACCTTTTCTAGTTCTCGTTAGATCAATTTTGGGATTTGTTATCTCTTTGTGCTTCGTTCGATCAAGTTCAGAGTCAGATCTCTATCAGTTATCTTGACATTATTATTATTTGACTCAATGTGTTCCCAAATTGCTCACACATTAGTCAAAGAGGAGAAAATGTAATCACTCAAAAATGGTCTAGTAAACCTTGAGCTCCACTCTAACATAAAATTTAAAATATTAGACTTTATCTTATGCTTAATGAATTTTGCATATTGACTTAATCCCTTATCTCTCAATCAAATTATCACTTTATCATTTATTTGATGATATCCTAAAATTTGACCACTTTATCCTAAGCTTTATTTGATTAAAAGAACATGTCCCCTTTTAATTAAATAAAATCCACTTTATCCTATGTGTGCACATCAAAAAGGAATTTCTTAATTTAAAAAAAAGAAGAAAAAGACAAAAGTGGAATCTCTTTTGCCTCTTAATTGTCACCACTCAATTCTACCTAACCATGCTTGTCCATTGATTTTGCCTCTTGAGAATCTTGTGCCCTAAAGTAAAAAAAATGGATTATTCTCTACCCTTGGATTTTGCCTTTTAATCTTGACCGTCCACTCATTTCTAAATTCTTTAAAAGGAGGCTCTCTCCTTATTCTTGCATTCCTAGCCCTAGATCTTAGAATTATGCTATCATTTTGTTTACTTGCATTCTTAAGAGCATTATAGTTTACTTGCATTCTTAACTTAGCATTTCCTTATTGCATTTAGCTTAAATCACATAGCTTAACTAGGGAGTATTGTAATTTTGTTATATTAGCTTTGCTTTCTTGTTCTTGCATTTGCATTCTAGCTTAGTTCTTGCATTTCATTTAGATCTTTCATGCTTGCATCTTCATTTTGAATCTTCCATTCTATGGTGCACCTTGCAAGGGTTTCCTATTGAGGTTCATTTAAGAGCCATCATCCACAATTCTTACATTCTTGCATGTCATAGATAGGAAGCTATAGGTCATCGATTGAGATATCCTCTTCTATGGATTCTCTCAAGAACACTTGTTTATAGAAGTGTGTCACATTTTGATCACACACCATAGACACTAAAATGTTATTAGCTAGATAACTTCTTCTTCTGGTGGAAAAATTATTCTCATTCAAGAAGGAAAATAGTTAAGAAGATGATTCTAAAACATTAAATTATAGAACAAGTTATGCATACTATTGGAAGCCTGAATATGTAGGGTTGATGTCATATGAAGTGTGGCCTAGGACACCATCAAAAGGGTAGAATGCAACTTATCAGTAGAAGAGAGGGCTTAAAATCCATAAGTAGACCAGAATGTGATCTAGAAGCCAAAGGCTGATTGGATAGAGCATTCCAAATAAAGTTCTGACTTAATAATTTCTCAGAGTAGCCAGTGAAGTCTAGATATAGAGAAAACAAGAAACCCCTCATATTGATAGAATCCAAATAAGACTTTTGGAGATGAATACTCTTAGGAAAAGATTGAACGATTGAAGACACATGAGGATTGAGCACCTCCCAAAAGTTCCTTTTAAATGCACACTAAGAAGGATCTATAGCATGATCCCAACATATGTGTGAAATTAAAACACCATGACCTTGGCATTGATCTGTATAATGACCCAAATATCTAGCATGTTTTTTCAATAGAAACCACATCTTGTACATGAATTTTTCATTCCCATGATCCCCACTTATAAATAATTGTAAGAACAGTTGGAAATGGCTTGGAAAGGTTTAACAATAAATACACTCTGACCATTAGAGATACATGTTCGAATGGGACAAGGTGACGTTTAATAAAAATCCCTAACTTATTTTTAAATCCCTCCACTAGTTTGGGTTCTTGGTATTCTAGAGGAAGAGATGGGAATGAAACCCAAAAAGGCATAAAAGAATAGAGTGTAGGATCTGACTTGAAATTTATAATCCTTGGAGGGGTAAAAAGGCCACAACCCTTACAAAACCACCCCTTATTTCTATGTACAAAATCCCTATGAGTTTTGGACTCAAATAATGCAATGAAATATTTAGATTCCAAGTCAATGTAAAATATATCTTTTACACTCGACCAATACTGATTAGCCCATTCTAAAATTCCTAAAATACAAGGGGAATCCCAAAACTTACCAACGAGTACCTTATCATGAATTTTTGAGATTTGTGGAAAGATAAGTTGTTCTAGAAGGGATATCGTGGAGTGATGAGATGGGTCATGTAAAGGGCAATTCCTGGGAGCCTGATCAGAGTGATGATCACCCAAAGGATATGGATGTGTGTTCCTCAATACTTGTGATGGATATTATTTGGGGGGGATATCTCATGATCCTTACACCTCTATGTAGCATTGAATTGTGCATCCTAACTTGAACCAATTGCATCCCCATTTTGAAGCAGAAAGTTATTAGGAGAAATGAGAAACTTAGGGTTTAAAATGGAAGAATTATTTGGCCAAGATACACAAGAAGGGAAGCTCCATTAATCATACGTATTGAAAGATCCAAAACCTTCTTCAGTGCTAAAAACATTTCAATTTGAAGATCCACCACATGTATCAAGGATCATTTGTTTGTGAATAACTATGGGGGCATTGTCAAATTGGCCTCTACCAATCATGCATTTGAAAGATCTACCTCTACCACAATTTCCTTGGTAAACACCATTTCTCCCTCTGCCATGATTTCCATGGAAAGGCGCATCACCACGTTGATTCCCCTATTGGTTCATAGGGAATCTCTGCCATTATCTTTCAAATTTTCCTTGTTCATGTTCATTTCGTAGGATATGCTCACGCTCACACTCTCAATCAATCTTCAATTTTTTCTTGTATAGGAAAATGTTTCTCCACATAAAAAAAGGAGAATCTAATTGATTTGTCGACCTACTTTAAATATGTCTTTGTATGGTGTTATGTTGACCATGAGAAGTTTAATAATGGAGAGATACAATACCATATTCCTCTTAAGCATGATGCGACACCATTTAGACAAAAACAAAGGAACCAAAATCCTAAGGTTGTAGAGACCAATTTCAGAGAAAATTTACAAAATGCTTAAGGAAAGGATCGCCTACATATTTCATCATTCTACATGGATTCCTCATATTGTGCCTATTAGAAAGAAAAATGGTTAAATAAGGGTCTATGTGGATTTTCGCAACCTAAACCAGACATCTCTTAGGGATAATTATCTCGTGTTGGTAATGGATCACATCTTGCAAACAATTTTAGGATTAAAAATGATGGCTATGCCAGATAGTTTCTCTAGATATAATTAGGTGGAAGTAACTCTAGAAGACCAACATAAAATTATATTTACTAACCACATTTTTTTACTCACTTATAATAGAATACCTTTTGGAATTATAAATGTAGCTCCTGGGCTACTTTCCAAATAGCAATAGACCTAATCTTTGAAGATTTTAAGAATAAAATTATTTTGGATTATTTAGATGATCTAACAATCTTCTCCAAAAGAAAATCCAATCATTTGCTAGACTTAGAAGTGGTGTTACAGAGATGTAGAGATTATGGTATTTTCCTCAACCCTAAAAAGTCTATCTTTGTAGTCACTGAAGGAAAATTGCTAAGTCATATTGCCTCCAAAGAAGGATTAAAATTTGATTTAGATAGAGTTAAAGCTATCTAATATCTAAATCTATTGATTTCACATAGGGATACTAGGTCTTTCTTTGGTCAAGTGAATTTCCTGAGGAGGTTTTTTCCAAACTTTTTTGAACTTACCAAACATATTGTGGAGATGATGAAGAATTAACCAAATTTCAAATGGAGTTTGGAAGGTCAAAAAACTTTCAAAGATATTAAGGTAACCATTTCTAATGATCCTACCCTGGTAAACCCAAATTTTGAGAAGGATTTTATCATTTATTGTTATGAATTTGAACATACAATGTCAGTTATCTTGCTATATAAGAATGAACAAGGAATGAAATGTCCAATTGATTTTATGAGTGTGCCATTAAGAAAACATGAACTAAACTTTTCCTCTATGGAGAAACATTCTTATGCAATAGTTAAAGCTTTGAATAATTTTAGGTTCTATATTCTGTACTCTCATACTATGGTATTTGTCCCAGATTCTATTGTGAAGAGTGTATTGACCCAACAAGATATTAGTTATAACAAAAGAGGTGCTTAGTTGGATAAAATATAAGAGTATGATGTTGATCTAAAACCCACTAACGTGGTCAGAGGAAACAGGCTATGTAAAATAATAGTTGAAAGAAAACCAACTAAAGAAGAAAACTTACTACTAGTACTATTTACAAATAATACTGCTGAATGGTTCTCTAATGTGTCCTATTTTTTAACTTATGATGAGTGTCCACCCCACTTGTTTACCAAAGGGAAGAGGAACCTGAAACTAAAAGCCAATAATTATGTCATTTGGGAAGGAAATTTGTATAAGAACAGAGTGGATGGTACATTTTTAAGGTGTGTGGATCAAGAGCAAATGAAGAGGCTATTAGAAGTGTTTCATAATGAAGCACGTGGAGGGTATTTATTTTCATTTGTGATAGCTTTCAAGATCCTTTGTGAGGGTTTCTATTGGCTAGGTATGTTCAAAGATGCTTATGAATGGGTATGTAATTGTGAGAAATGCATAAATATTTTTAATAGGTCTCAACTAGCTACATTGCCAATTAGACAAATACTAATTGAGGATCCATTTCAATAGTGAGGATTAGACTTTATTGGACCCATAAAATCCAACTCTAGTACAGGGCACACCCAAATTCTATCTACCGTGGAAATTTCACCAAGTGGGCAGAAGTCATCCCAATAAAGAATTCTACTTGCAAAATAGTTTTTACTTTCTTAAAAGAAAATATTCTAGTGAGATTTGGTGTTCCTAAGAAGATAGTGATAGATAATGCTACCAGTTTCTCTTCCTTTGAGTTTTCTCTATTCTACTATGATTATGGGATCAACTTAGATGTAATGTCCCCTTTCTCAAATAAAATTAATAATAAATTATAATTAAATAGTAAAATTTGATTAAATGAATATGAGGAATAATAAAATATAATTATAATTGTAATTATAATAAAATATAAACAAATAATATAACATATTATTATTATTCCCAAATAATAAATTTCCATATAATAATTTATTTCCTCTATAACTTAACAAACATAATCTCATTTGGTAGCTTCTAAGCAGTGTAGACCCATCAACAATACACTCTGTAAATTGAGAAACCCAGTTAGCAATTCTTATAGGCCCTGTTTGTTTGTAGGAATTGAGGTAGAATTGGGTGTGGAACTTCCACTTTTTCGCCAAATCCATCGTTTGGAATGCTAAAAAAGAAAATCTGGTTATACCACCAAAATTGTATTATACCACCAAAATGGGCGGCACCATCTTCCCACCCATTTTGATGCTATTTTTTGTTGTCAAAGTCAGATTTTCTCTATTCTCTTGGTGTTTTTGACCTCCTGCATTCCAAGATCCATTTCTCTTGCATCCGGACTCTGTTTTCAGCAAACAAGATATTGTTGGAAAGCTCTTTCTGAGCTTTTACCAAATATGATGGTTTCATGTGTGATTTTATCTTTTTTTCTGATGTCAGCCATTCTTAGATCCTTCTAGACACCTTTTTTGGGCCCTCTACCGCAGCTGTTGGTGTTTTGCTCATATCTTGAGCATACGGTGTCTAAATTTGGCAAACAAGATATCTTCGAAAAGATGATTCCGAGCTCTTTCTAGATCTGTAGGTTTGATTTTCTATGTTTGCTTTTTTATGGTGTTTTTCACTGTCAAAGCTAGATGTTCAGTTCTACACTTCGGGAGCTCTATCTTGCGCATCTAAAATCCATTTTGGGCAAATGATATATCATTGGAAAGCTTGTTCAAAGAGCTTTCTAGTGTTGTGAGTCATTTTTCCAGATTCTACTCCAGGTTCATTTTATTCAGATTCTTGCATTTTTCCAGTCTGGTGGATATGTTGGATGTTACAAGTCATGAGATCTCTTCCCTTTGAGGGATGGCTCATCTTAGGCTATTATTTTGTTTCAGATGCCTTTAATCTTCTTTGAGAAGTGTATACTTCACTTTTGTAGCATTATTTTATGTACACACACTGAGATAAAGTGCCATTATATTGCATGTCTGGGATTTTGCACATGTTCGTGCTCTATGTACTTACACTCCATTATAAAGTGCCAGGGGGGGTTTGATGATTTCCTTTGTTTTCCATATAGTTTTTTCATGTGAGTGTTCCTCCAACAACATTAGCCCCGGGTATCTTTATTTATGTTTGTACTCTCTCCGTACCTTTGATATTCCTAGTATCATGCAGTTCATATTGGATGATCTTTTCAGTGTACCTTTCATTACTCCCTTGTCAGTAGTATGGGGGGGTTCCTACTGTTGGTTCTACTACTTCCTTGGTTTGATAGTGTGAGCTATGTATTTAGTATTTAATTCTATGTACTAGGTGGATGCAGTGGCTGAGTACCTATGCATTCCGGTGAGATGGATCATTTACCATATGGACACTCTTTTCTTTCCTATTTTTGGATGCACTCTTCCAGCTTTGCTTGATCAACTCTTCATACTTTTGGTGTTTATGCCATATGTATCTTTGAGTTTAGGTGTTTGCCTTTGTTTGCCTCCTGATTCGAGTAGTATCATTTTAGGGCACTCATGCAGATTGTAGTCTTCTCTACCTGGTCATATTTCAGTGGAGGATCTTCAGATCATCAGTTACTTCTTGATAGAGTTTGCAGTTTCTTGCTTCAGTGATGTTGTACATGTTCATCTTTGTTCCTATTTTCTGGAACATTCCTAGTTTTGGAGGCTTCTTCAGTCCTTCAGACTACTCTTGGTCTCTTTTTGGAGTAGAGTTTTTCCCATGTGGTTTTCTCAATTTCTCCACTTTTCAAAGACTCTCTTTTGTACTTGGGTACCTAATTAGGCCTTTTGTTGCTAGGACCCATTTTCTTTCAATAGTTCTTTCTAGGTTTTTAGCTTCTCCCAAAGTTCATCTTAAGGGGGGGTGTTAGACTAATAAAGTGTTTTCTTATTAATTGAATCATATTGATTTAATTATTAAGTCACTTATTACCTCTTTCTACTTAAGCTAAACTTTAGGCATATTATAATTAATTGCTTTATTAATTATTATTATGCAACCTAGGGTTTTCCCTTTTTAGGGGTTTTGATCTCCTTTTATAAGGATTGATCTCATAACACTTTGTAACCTTTTCTGACATTTTCATTATTGATTGCAACTTTTGTTTTTGCACATCAAGGTTTTCTCCTCTCTCGTAGATCCATACGTTTAGGTCTCCATAGCTATTTGCTTCTCTCTCTTTCTGTGACAGGTATTTGTGTGTAGGTGTTCTTGGGAGTTGTGGGTTGTTTATTCATCAACTCTAATATTTTCTCTATTGTGAAATTATGCATAGGTTGGGAAGCAACCTCATGCATAATCATGTGTATATCTTTGAGGACAAGGTTGTCCTTGAGATCCTCTAATTATTTCCCTACAACAAGAGAGAGGATATTGTTAAAGAGGACAAGGTCCTCTATTTCTTTTTTCATCTTAGTCTACAAAAAGGTATTTTCTTGTAAAATTTTTTCAAAATCCTCTTGAATGAACTCCTCTTTCATCTCCTCTACATGCTCTGGAGTTGTAACAACTGAACAAGGGGCTCTGAAGCTTGAAATGAAAAACTTGAGAGAAGAGATTGCCTCTTGTCTGAATTATTGCAATATATTAGGCTTTTATTATTTGAAGCTATAAAACTTACCCCTAGAAGCCACATATATTTTTATTTGAGCAACCTTGAGCTTCATCTCTTTATCTTCCTCTGCAAATAATCTTCTTGTAATATCCTCATCAAATTGCCTCTATTTTGTTTCCTTCTCTTGCTACTCTTTGAGATAGGCCTGGTGAGCCATCTCCTCATGGTATTTTTTTAGCCTCTATACATATATGGTGCACATCATGTATTTTTGAATCACATGCCCACTTCTCATTGATTTCAGACAACTCTTTGAACCTACTGACCATAACGATTTCAATAAAAGCATATCCCCATGATCAGAGCCTAGACATGGATTATGAACATAATCAAAGGTTAGGCCTAGGCCTACACAATCAAAGCCAAGATTGTATACATGCTCAAAGAGTTTTCTAACTCCCTGATTGGAAATATTGTGGGGTTATTTTAAATATTGAGCAAGGAAATGTGGATCAACACTAGGTTGTAGCTCTAATTAAGATGAAAAAAAATGAGGGTGAGGGGGTAGAATTATCATGATATGGAGGGAAAAGAGAGACATCTCTATGAAAGGAATCCATGATAAATCATCTAAAAAAATAATTTCATATAAATCTTGAAGAAACATACAAGACTAGATGTGATCTTATTACATACCAACACTAAGACTGCTTGAAACCAATAGATTGTACTTAGAGTCGTTGTGGTGTTTGAATGAACTACCTCCAAAGTCTGCTAGCACTAAGAAAAACACCAAAATTATCAATTAATGAAGCTTGTATTGGTCCACCAATTAAGGTTCTAAAAATGATTTGAATTCTTGTCCTATCGGGCATGTCGAAAACTGTGATATGACTAGTGGATGTTCTAAAACTAACTTGATCTTTGTATGCTTGTCCCATAGGGCATGCCAAAAACCATGTTATGACTAGTGGATTTTATAAAAATAACTTGATCTTTGTATAATTTTCCCATTGGGCGTGCCAAAATTGTGGTACGACAGGTGGATGTTTTAAAATTGACTTGATCAAGTCAAATTTTTAGAACAACCACCAGTCATGCCCTTCAACCTATGCCTATTATTATAGAAAACATGGAAGAGATTGATGATAGTGATGATTTTCTTGAAGAACTTGACACCATCTAATCTTCCATTAATATTAAGCTACCATAGCCTACAATTGAAGAATGTAAGTTGTAGCCACAACAAGTGAGGATCCACATACTATCAACCATCCTATCAAAGTCAAATTCAAACCAACATGATACAAATATTATAGAGTACAATAGTAGGGTCATGGTTGATAAATAAAACCTAGTGCCATCAAGATTGGGCATTTATCTTTGCAACACATCAATAAGTTTCCCTTAGTCATGCTTGGCTCAGAGCATGAGGAAGATTATCACAAGGATGAGCAAGTTAGTCTTGCTCATAAAGACAATATTCCAATATTAGAGAACTTTTTTGTTCTTAATATTGGAAGAACATTTCAAAATGTTACAATATGTTTGTTATACTTTTTGTTGTATCTAATTGCCTAGATTCATGAAGGAAACTAAAAATTGATAAGGAAGGGCAACTACTTCAATAATCCAGTTGTATAGAACAGAAAATGGTCATAAAAAATAATGATTAAATCCAAGCCATTTGGATTAATTAAAATAAAAAATCAATTAATTATGTAATTGAATTAATTATTTGATTATATATTAATTAATTAAATCTAACCCTTTCAATAAATCATACATGACTACTTAAATTAATTCCTTCTAAAATCTCTTGCCTGCCACTACATGACAAAAATAAATCAACCAATAGGAGAAGATGAAAAAGAGAACATGGATCACAAATAGGCTTTGTTATCTTGACCATTCAATCTTGAGAATCAATCTTGTCCATCCAAAGGGGACACATCATCAACCCCTAATCCTAGTCACCCCTTGATCATGGTTACCTAAACTTACCTCATACACCTTAGAAAATCCTATAAATAGGATGCATAATTAGAGTTAAAATATGCATTGTCATTTTAGAGTAAGGTTATCATGCTAGTTTAAGCATTGCATATCATTTGAGTAGTGTTGTAATATTCAATTGTGCATTCAAAATCATTCTCATAAGTATGTTAGATTAAATATTTCATTCATTTCGTCAATATGAAGAATTTGCATCATAGTTTAGCATTATTGATCATTAAGAGTAGGATTTGTATCACTCATAATAGCATCATTGATCATCTTAAATTATCATTTTCTAGGTTATCACTTGAGGATCCAAATTGTAGCTGAGAGAATAATTCAAGTCCCTAGAACTAGAGATCCATGGAATGCTCTTGATTTATTTCATTTCAATTTGCTTAATTAGTTCTATATCTTAATTTTGATTTGAAAGTATATCAAACTAATGTTCTATGAAGGTTTGTAATTATTAGATTTACACACACACACAAATAGAACCCACTGTGGGGTCCAAGACTCACTAACTCTAACAATTTTTTGAGCCTTTGTATTTATAGAGTATTTACAGGTTCAAATTATTTAGAAGGTCACCTTTGATGGAAAGTATGTTGTTTTGGCAGCAAATTTCATCGCCTTTACCTCAAAGATGATCGATTCAACATCAAATAATGTTGCCTCTACAAGAAATAACATCGCTTCTACTTCGCAGATTGTCACTCGTGATAAATATAATATCATTCCTAAGTAGGCTAAAATTGTTTTTAATACAAATTGCAACACCTATGATTATTTTGACATCATTGTTAAGTCAATTTGTATCGCTAATAATTAGTTGTGCTCTAACACATTTGTATTCTCTGTTGTAGGTTTTTCTAACAAGAATTGAAGATCATTGCTTATGACCTAAATAACATCACCTTTACATTTAAGTTTATCATTTTTTATCATAATAATACTGCTTTTGCAAATTCTTTTGTTACTTTTGATCTTTATTTTGTCACCTTTAATATGAACTTTATCATTTTTAATCTAAATCGTGTCACCTTTAAACAAAATTCTATTGCTTTTGCATATTCTTTTGTTGCTTTTTATCTAAATTGTGTCACCTTTAAGCTCTATAATGTCACTTTTGAAATTGAGTAAATGAATTTAAGACAAATAACTAATTTGATTTTTTAACGACTTGTAGATGGTAAAAAGTAGAAAGGTGAAGGCTATTTAAGAACTTCTTGATCATTGGGAACAAAAGAAGGCAAAGAGAGTGAATTGATATGAAAATAAGATACAATGGGAAAATGAGATGGAAACACTTGGTGAAAAAGGAAAATCTTACAATCGATATGTGAGTATCATCAATGTATATCAAGCTGAATATGGAGTAGGAATCAAATTAGATGTTTGTCCTTTGTAGATTTCATCAATTAGAATTGTTGATTTTGATATCATTTAGATTTCATTCAATTTGGTTTGCTTGTGTTGTACTAATGTTTATGGAAGCATTGGATGGTAAGGAAATGGAACTGTTGTACTAAAAACTATATATCATTCATTTTCACTTCTTCCAATTTGTGTAAATTAAATTCAAACACATATATTAATTAGGAGGCCTTCTTGTTTGTGAACAAAGATAATAGGCCCATGGTCTCACCTTTCTTAAGGTGAACAAAATGCCAAACCTATAGGAGCTCCCTTAGTTAGAAAAGGTCTAAAAATGAACTGTGTATTCTGTGTGTTTTGAGTCTAAGTATAGTAGGGATATACTCTCACATTTTAGCTGATTAAAATACCAGACCTATCCTAACATTGATTTAATTCCAAGTGATGAATTTGCTTTAGACATAGTGGGCCTCCCTCTTGAGACTTTCCTTAATGAAGCCGGTGAGAGGGATGAACCATGTTGGATAAAGCCAAGAAGCCATGGCCATCTAACCCAATATAAAATAAAATGCATTTATCCTTAATGGGGTGAAGGATGAAAATATTTTGAGATATATCCCTCCTTGATTAGTCTTTCAGGATTGCACAAAACTCCACTTATGATGGTAGGAGGCTCTTGTAAAAGGGAGGTAAACTAAATTCTACAAGGATCATTAGAGTCCAAATACTTCTCTTGTAATAATCTGCACCATTTATTCTAAGGAGAACTATACATTTTCCAAACCAATTTTTCCCTAAAATCTTTGTTCCTTTTAGCTAAATCATGTATACCTATACCCCCAAATTCTTGCCTAAATGCCATATATTTAAGGAAGACCAGTGGAATCTTATTTTCTCCATTCATGTTACCTTTCCACAAAAAGTCTTTAATCAATTTCTCAATTTGATGAATAACAGGTTTAGGGGCTTGAAGAACTGACATATAGTAATTTGGGATAGTCGATAAGATCATTTGAATAAGAATTCTTCTTCTTGAGAAAGACAACCATCACACCTTTCAAGCATAAATTCTACTTTTGATCTTTTCAATAACAAATTTCCAATAACTATCTCTATTAGAACCCATGAAGAAGGGTACACCAAGGTATGTGGAAGGGAGTTCTTCATGGGAAAAGCCCTAAATACTAATTATTCTAGATGAAAGCACCTTATTGGTATTGAAAATGTATACTTTTGATTTATTAGCATTAATCCTTTGGCCTAAGACAACTGAATAAAGGTCCAACATTTTATTAATTTTTGCTTCTTCTTGAATATTTTATTTCCCAAATAAAAGAGTGTCATTAGAAAAAAAGGAATGAGTGATTGAGATATTAGTACCCACTATATGAACACCTTGCCAAAATCCTTCCTTGTGCTTATAATTAATAATTATGCTAAAAGTGCTTGCCATGATAATGAAGAGGAAAGGGGACAAAGGATCTATTGACTTGGTGGTCAGCATCTCCTTGAGTATTCGTGACATGGCTTAACCACCTCCTGTGGGTTGGTGGGTTAAATCTGGTGTTTATATCAGGTGTTGATAGTTTAAGATTTTGATGAAATGACAAATGATTTCACGAATTGGTATCAAAGCCTTGGGTCACAGGTTCGAGTCCCCCTTTGGTGGGTGGTGAAGGATCGATCGGTGTTGAGGGGGAGATCATCGACTTGGTGGTCAACACCTCCTTGAGGACTCGTGACATGACTTAATCACCTCCCATGGGTTGGTGGGCTAAATCTAGCATTTGTATAGGGCATTGATAGTTTGAGCTTTTGACGCAATGTCAAATAATTCTAATAGGATCCCCTTTCCAGACCCCTAGAGTGGAAGAAAAGAAGCTGTTGGTACACCATTGACTAAGACTGAAAAATGGGCCCCAGATATGCAAGCTTTAATCCATTTGTACCATTTGTGTGAGAAACCAAATCTCTAGAGAAATTTGAGAAGAAAAGACTAGTTCAATCTGTCATAAGATTTCATCATATCCAATTCAACAACAAAGGATGATGACTAATGAATGTTGATTATATGAAGAGTTTCATGTGCAATTAGTGCCCCTTCTGTGGTATCCTGACCCAGAATAGGGCCTCTTTTCTCCAAAGAAATAATTTTTGGGATTAAGTGTTGAAGACTGAGGTAAATAGATTTTGTGATGATCTTATAAATTGTATTACACAAGGATATTGCCTGAAAATATGCAAAAGATTGAGGTTCTTTCACCTTGGGAATAAGATAAATATTTATGGTATTAAAGTTATTAAGCATATATGCACTCTTCCTAGACTCTTCTAAGACATCAAGAAGGTCAAAGCACATTACATCCCAACATTTTTGAAAGAGGAGGAAAATAAAGCCATCAAGACCTGGTGCCTTATTTGCAAGCATTAAAAAAATGACTTTATGAATTTCCATCAATGTGAAAGGGGCCATAAAAGTTTGATTATCATGTGGAGATATAAGAGCTATAATTTCATCAAGAAGTTTAGATCTAGAATCAACTTGAGAAGGATCATATGGGGGTGGAGCAAGTATATTAGTGAAAAATTTAACCCCCTCATCTTGAATGCCTTTTGCATCTGAAATGAGATTACTTGATGTGGAGTTTTTGATAGAAAATATTGAACTTGCTGCCTATTTTTGCTTAGCTGTCATGTAAAAAAATTTGGTATTCTTGTCACCCCGCTTCAACATTAAATCTCAAGATTTTTGTCTACAATATTCTTCTTCTCTTCTATACAGTTCTTCCCAATCACCTCGCAGTTTCTTTTTCTATTCATAAGTTACTGAATCTAGACCATTCTAAATAATAAGTTCATTAATTTCTGCTAATTCCTTTTCAACCAAGTGTTTTTGCTTAAAGACGTTCTTAAAGACATGTTATTCCAAAACTTTATTTGCTCTTTCATATGGTGCATTTTCTTATGAAATTGAAACATTTTTGTTCATGACTGAAAAGGTGCAGTAACCAACCATTGTTTGAGAATAGAATGGAAATGAGGATGTATAAACCACATGGTCTCAAATTTAAAGGATGGTTTTCATGAATGGCCCATAAAAGGGGACGATTTGAAGATATTTAGTTGAAAAAGGAAGTGATCTAAACCTGTAAATGTCAAGATTTTTTTATTGTAAATTAAAATTTTACAATTTCCAACATTGTGAGAGCAAGAAACTATCCAATCTCACAACAATTTGGAGGAATTCGACCCTTCTATTTGTCCATGTAAATAGACCATTGAGCGAGATGATATAAAATATACCATTGTCATTAATAAAATCATTGAAATCTTGCATTGTCTTCACTTGAGGGGGGGGGGAATTCTTCCCTTCTTCTCATTAAGAGATGAAATTGCATTAAAATTACCAACTACAATTATATTAGAATCTCCATATTGTTGAATTGCCTGAGTTAATGCTCACAAAAGAATCAACTTATCTTGAGTGGGTGAAGGGCCATATACATTCAGAAGATAAAAAGAAAGATCAAAATGTTGTACCCTTATCAACTTCCAATTATTATTCTAATGCAATAAATTTCCCTTCACTGTTTTTGGATTTGATAAAAACAACAAGCCCCCTAGAAGCCCCTGCTCCTTGAATATGAATTGATTTCCATTGTGTCTATTTTCCCAATGTTTTTGGTAGTTTTGAGATGATAATTGTGTTTCTTTAAGGAGGATTATATTTGTTTGTGAAGAATCAAGTTGGAGCTTGATTCTATTTCTCTTTTCAGAGGTATTAAGTCCTCTGATGTTCCATGTGAGCATCTTCATTGCTGACGAGGAGAGCACTTAGTCCTCCTCATCAATCTTTTAAGTGATACAAACTTTTCATCCAAAGTGAATTATACTCTAGTCTCAATCTCCTCTATAGCTTTGGTGGATTTTGATTTTCTACCTCTTCTTTTAGGAGCTTTCTTCTCTATCTGGGAAGAGAGTAAAGATTGTGCTATTGATAAATTTTGGGAAAAGTCAAAATCCTCCGGCTCATGATTCTCTTAATTAGGGGCCAAATATTCCTCCTCATCTAGAGTTTTGACAAGGGCACTATCAAGACCTAAATCTTGGAAGATAACATCATCACCATGCTCAACATCAATATTATCAACAGGTTGATTGTCAAGATTTATCTTACTAAATAGATGCTCATCTGGCTCCAGCAATTATAAGAATCCAATATCAACATTTTCACTTTCCCCCATGGCCTTAATATGATGTTCTTTTAGTTTTTGTATATCTATAGAAGTTTCCATAGACTAATGAACATGATCCTTTTGTTCTAGGTCATCCCCAATAGGCATTACACCTTCCTTCACAACAATTTCATCAAATATATCTGATGCCACATGTAATCACCCAAAAATGGTCTAGTAAACCTTGAGCTCCACTCTAACATTAAAATTTAAAATACTAGACTTTATCTTATGCTTAATCAATTCTGCATATTGATTTAATCCCTTATCTCTTGATCAAATCATCACTTTATCATTTATTTGAAGATATCCTAAAATTTGACCACTTTATCCTAAGCTTTATTTGATTAAAAGAACATGTCCCCTTTTAATGAAATAAAATCCACTTTATCCAATGTGTGCACATGAAAAAGGAATTTCCTAATTTAAAAAAAATAGAAAAAGACAAAAGTGGAATCTCTTTTAGCTCTTGATAATCACCACTCAATTCTACCTAACCATTCTTGTCCATTGATTTTGTCTCTTGAGAATCTTGTTCCCTAAAGTAAAAAAATGGATTATTCTCTACACTTGGATTTTGCCTCTTAATCTTGATCATCCATTCATTTCTAAATTCTTTAAAAGGAGACTCTCCCTCACTCTTGAATTCCTAACCCTAGATCTTAGATGTTGTAATACCCCAAAAATGGGCTATAAGTTCATTAACCTCCTACATCGACAATTCGAACGAAATCGACATCAAAGTCCTAACCTAAGGCACATCTAAACATCATCAAATCTAATTGATTATCCTAAATTTTGCATCAGGGAATATTCTTAGTAATATTCCTAATTATCTTAATTATCTTTAATTTAATGATTATTTGGCGATAAATCACATTTATCCTAAGTTTGATTAATTGAATATTTTCATATTTAATTAATTAGATTTAATATTTGCCACTTAATTATGTAATTAAATTTAATTCTATATATTATTAATTGTATTATTTAATTTTGACAATAAATCAAAATTCCTATCTTTAATTGATTAAATTCTTATTTAATTAATTAAAGCATGTTGTCATTATTTAATAATATAATTTTTAATAAAAGTTTGAATAAATAGTTAATTAACCCATAAATTAATTATTTATTTTCAAAAATCAGTTGAGTTGAGGATAAATCACTTTATTTATTTATTTAATTCTTAATTATTATGCATATTCAAAAGAAACAGTTAAACTCCAAATCAGAAAATCAATGCAAGTTATTGACTTTTTGGAACTCAACATCCTTTTGGAGTTCAAAAAGCTGATCTAAACTCTAATTTGAGTTAAAAAGTTGTTTTTGCATGTTTTTGCATGATTTTGAGAATTAACTATCTTTTATGATCAGATAACTCAAAAATCAAGATGAGTTAATTTGAGTGATTTATGGCTTTTATTCATGCACCTCCAAAGCCCTGGATTTCTATAAATTAAGGCTTTAGCTCTTCACAAATCATCTCATATTTTGCACAATCACGCTGGAGAATTGGAATTGAAGAATCAAAGCTCTTGCGAATCGACATCTTTGTGAGATCAATCTTATTTTTGCATTCATATTTCATATCATTGTTAGATTCATAGCATATCAATTTTCAATAGCATTCATAGCATATCAATTTCATTTAGCATACATTTCATATCAGTTTTTACAATTATTATTGCATCATAAAATATAAAAAATATAGATTAATTGCATTTATTCCATATCTAGAATTGCATTCAAATCCTTCGTTTAGGTGTCGTCTAGGTCACTGATCTCGATTACAATCTGAGAACATTAATCTCGCACCTATTAGAAGGCAGTAAATCGCTTGGTTAGATAGCTTTCAATTTTGCACGATTTTGATTATCACTAACCTCTAATGTTTTACTGAGTGTTGTGTCTACAGATCAGGTACAATTTTCACACACACATTTTTGGCGCCCACCGTGGGGCAACCCACCTTTGCATGCTGGTTTTGATTTTTTTTGGGAGCTAAAACCCCAAAGTTTCAAAGATTTAATTTTATCTCCCAAACGGCTTGGAATTTTGGTCTGAAATTTTTTTTGCAGGTTGGTGACATGTCATGGAAGCTACAGTAAAAAATTTAGAATTTTCTAAGATGTTTTGAATTTTTAATAATTTTTTTCTTGAAATTCTGGAAAAAATTAATATCTGACGCAAATCAGCATATTTTTCGAAAATTTTTATATTTTCGGAAATCTCTTTAAATTATATAGGGGGTCTATTCTTTGTGTTTTAAATTTGGACATGATATCATAGCTCAAATAGTCAATTTACAAAAACTGGTCTGTATTGATAAAATGGGTCTCTAGGGCACAAATGAAGAGGTTTTTCTAAAATTTTTGCATTTTTGAAAAGCTCTCTATTTTTTAGCAGGGGTCTCTATTCTGAATTTCTATTTTTGTGGCCAAAATCATATCAAAAAAATTAGATCTTGTTGACTAGGTCAAGTGCAGCAAAAAAAATAAAGTTTTGTGATGGGTATGCACTTATTTTTTTTTACATGGTTCAATGAATGATATGAGTTGTCATTTGGGTTGATTGCTGGTTATTATTACTGATAATAATTGATTTTTAGAGCTAACCCTATAGTTTTCATAAGTTGAATATATTTTGCATATCTTGTTTGCTTGTTTGCTTGTTGGAGAGTTCGTCACTTGCTTGCATGGAAAAACTCAACAAAAATTGCTAAAAATCAAGTAAAATCTACTAAGCGCGTTGCAAGGATCCCAGGTATTCTCCTTCATCTAATAATATTTTGATTTGGGACTTAAAATAAATCTCTTATGTGTCAAGCTTGTGTGCATCTTTTCATGCTTTTGATCTATTTCTACACACTTGCATAATTGATACTAGGTTGTGAACCCTTAAGGATTCATTAAGTAGTCTTAGAATACTTGTGATTGATCTTGATTGCTATCTTGGGTTATTGGACTCGCTAATCCGCCGGCCCCTCATTTCCGCCCCGTGGTTGCAATCTCAGCGCCATAAAGGGGAGGGGTCAACAGGACAGAAGCGTTAAATGTTCCACTTGGCAACCCTTTTGTGCTTTTAGGAACTCCCTTGTTTTCTAAGTTGTGGACTCATTTTTAGCTTGTGTGAGGTGTTAAGTGTTCCACCTTGTGGACTCATCTCATATTCGCTTTAAACGTTAAGTGTTCCTCTTTCTACTTTTTGGATGCTTTTGGTAGATTTGCTTTCGGAACATACATCTGTGCTCACATAGTAATTAGGCCCTATGAACACTATTTGTGATTCTTGAGAGATTGGATTCCTAGCGAAATCCTTCTTGACGATAGAATCCTTGTAGGTAGGGAGGATACTTAGTGCGTTTCACATTCAACTTAGTTAGTGAGTCTTCTCTTATTGATCGACACATTCTCTCTCCGGAGAGGTTGATAGGTCATGTGGGGTTGATATCACAAGCTTTGGTGAATCAAAATTGGTTAGTGCGTCTTCTCTTATTGATTGATACATTCTCTCCCCGGAGAGGTTGATAGATCACGTGGAGTTGATATCATAGACCTTGGTGGAACAAAACTTTGTCTTAGCGTGTCGGATTAATCTGCTTGCTTTGTTTGGGTTAAAAGTGAAGAGGTGTCAAAACCTTGAATCTGGAGCCAATTCCCCTTGTGGTATACTATTGTGAGTCATCTTTAGAGAGGGTTAACCGTAGCGGACAATCCCTTCACAGGGCAAACTGCATTGACGGAACCTCAAGCGGTAATAGCCATTTTCGCCATGGTAGTGACAACCGCTATATAAATGTCCTTGTAGAAGAAATCTCCATGGGTATGGTTCATTGTTGGGTTGTCAGATCTCCCTAGCAGCTCTTGAAGATTAAGTTCTCGGACTGTGTCAAAACCCTGGTGCGCCGGGATTGGAGTTCACCCCTTTGAATCATAAAAGTTGCAGAGTCAAACCATTACTAAAAACCTTAGAGAGGCCAATTTTTCATTCTCAGGTATATGTGTGTTATTGCAAAACTTTTCAGAACATACACAATTAGTACTCTCAGGGATTAGCACAATTTGGTCACTTGATTGTTCATGCACAAGGTTGCTTTTGACCTTGTTCATTATTTTCAGACGTGCTTGGAATCACTTGCTTGCTGTTCTGTGTGCTTGTTTATCTACTTGGCTATTAAAAATGATCAAATCTGGTATAACCTTCAAAATCTGGACAGTACAATTTGCAAACAATCCAAAACTGAAAATCTTAAATTTTGCAAAAATTGACGTAAAGTTCTTTCTGGAGTCAAAAGTCATTTCAAGAAGTCAAAAGTCGTACGAGTTTTGTCAAGTGTCATTTCAGTATTACCCAATTGTCGTATGAGTTTAGCAACTGTCATTTCATAGACTACCCAGTGTCGTACGAGTCTGCAGAGTGTCGTTTGGAAAAATTTGAGAAAGTTGTCAGAAATTGTCAAATTGCAAGATATCCAATGTTTCCAGCCTAGTTCCAGAATCTGTCAAAAATATCATTGTGTCAGGAACAGAGCAGTAGCTATTGAGCATTCTACCATTTTCTGAGTTTGATCTTTTGAATCCGATCTAGTCTTCTGTTTGATCAATTTGAGTCCTTTTTATCTCGTGTCAAAACCTTGTCATAACTATCAATCTTCAATCAATCAATCTTCAAAAACAAACTAAGTGTTGAGAACTCGTGTCCGCTATCTTTTGGGCGATCTATCCCATGCATCCAGGGCACAGTTTCCTTCACCCACATCTCATCAGATCTTCAAAACTATCATAATCTTGACAAGGTTGCGTCATCCAATTTTCTCAAATCAAATTGTTCTTCAGTTGTCTTCATCCTTTTCTTCTGTTTCATTCAAAGTTAATGGTGGAGACCAGAGCTTCTTCACACAAGAAATCAGAAGAAACATCTCAAAACTTACTTTTGACCTATACCCCGGGTCCAACTCTTGAACAACTCATCAAGTCAGGTATCTACGAAGACGACGGTCTCGGTAACTTTCGATTAAAAACTGGTTACATACCTCCTCTATCAACTCACAGAGGTAATCAACAAACTCCTCCTCAATCTATTCCAGGGAGCCCAAAAACTCCTACCATGTCTCAAGCAGGGACAAACCATGGTTCTCTAGGAGGAGGATCCCAGGGACACCATTCTCAACATAATGCCGACCAAGACCCTACACCCTCTGAAATCCATCGGTGTCAGAATGACGATGAATTCAAAAGAATGATGAGGCATTTCTTGAAAATGGATAGAGAGGCATACTTTTTGCAATTAGCCCAAGAAGGAGATAAACTTCCTCCTCACTTCAATGTCGAAGATATCATCACGCATGAGGAAGAAACTCCGATGACGGCCATAATGAACCAGCTGCACGCTATGCAGGTCAAAATGAATAAAATTGAGAAAGAGAAGGAACCCAAGGAATTCTCCATGGAGGCCCTTTGTCCTTTCCCTTTTGACAAAGACTTGTATATGCCTCCATTCCCAAAAAGAGTGGAGATACCAAAGTATGACAAATATGACGGACACTCTGATCCTCAAGATCATGTCAGAGAACTCTGTACACAATCCATGGAATTCATGCATGAACCGACTTATCTAATGCGTCTTTTTCCTAGATCCTTGGGAGGAGCATCCATTCAGTGGTTTTCAAGATTACCTTCTACGATCAAAACTTTTGAGGAATTGATTAAATTGTTTTATCAATAATATTCCTACAATATTCAACATCCGATTACCATGATCGATATCTGTAACCTCAAGCAATATCCAGGGGAATCATTCCTAACTTTTCTCAAGAGGTGGCGAAAGAAGTTTTCTTTATATGCTAGACCAATTCCCGAAATGGAGAAACTTGAAATCTTTATCAATAACCTTGTTCCAGAGCTCAACTATCCATTGCAAATGCAAGATCATGTATCTTTTGATAAAATGGTGGATAATGCAATCAAGATTGAGAAAGTACTTGTCAAGAAAGGAGAAATCACACTTCAAAAGGACAAGTCTGAATCGGGATCTAGCTCAAAAGATAAAAACAAGAGCTGGAATAGAAACAAAGGTATCATCTCTGACGGTGTTGTTGACACTATCCACACCCCATCAAAGGCACCGGCCTACAATCTCACCCTTGCCACCAAAGCCATTGAAGCTTCAGAGCAAAAATCTGCTGAACCATCTCCAAAGAAGCCATTCAAACGATGGGATAATAAACGAAAGTTTACTCCCCTGGGAGAATCTTTGGAATCTGCTCTGAGGACCCTGATAGCTGATAACATGATCTCTTTACCACCAATCCGAAAACCTGATCCGGATCCAAAACCATGTTGGTGGAAAGATAATGAATTTTGTGCTTTCCATCGAACTAAAGGCCACAAAACTAATGGATGCTTCCATTTGAAGCATACCATTCAAGACTTGATAGATCAAGGGGACATCACAATCGATAATCCTACCAGCAATAATGATCACACAGCATTTACAGAACCTTTTCCACAACATGGCAAGGGAGTTTCCACTTCTCAGCCTAACATGGGGGCAAAAGTCAACTATGCCTACCCTGGAAACGATGCTGTCATCAATATGGTGGAACCATGCCTCTCTGAGAGCTGTAATGTCATCACGATTGTATGAAGAGATAGAAATCATTCCTCAGCTAATGCAGTTACCAGATCACAAGCTCAGACGCATCTGAAAGGACAAACACCAAATTCATTTGATGTCCCTAAGATACCTTTCAATCTCACATCTGCTTCTAAACAAAAGGTTGCCTCAAAATCTTCCAATCCAAAGGATACCAGACCTACATCTTACAGCATCGTACAACAACTCCAGCATACCAATGCCAAAATCTCTATGTTTGAGTTACTTCGAATATCTCTAGCTCACCGAGATATCCTAGACAAAGCTTTGCTCAGCTCTAATGTTCCTGATGATCTAGATCTAGACAGGTTCCAGACTATGGTTGGTCATCTAACATCTCCGCAATATATCTCCTTTTCAGAAGAGGATGACAACTCCCTAAGTCACCCACATAATCAGCCCTTGCACATAGAAGTCTTGATCCAGAACCGTCGAGTCAAACGTGTGTTGATAGATGGGGGCGCAGGCCTCAACATTTGTTCTTACAACTTAATCACACAGTTGGGATTCTCAGAGATGGCTACTGATCCTCGAAAGAAGATCACTATAAAGGCCTATGATGAACAAGAAAGAGCTTCTAAAGGCACCATTGTCTTGCCCATCCGGGTGGGTCCAGTCATCAAAGATACCACATGCCAGGTGCTCGATCTACCATTGGCTTACAATATCCTTCTAGGGAGACCCTGGATACATGAAATGCAGGCTATTCCTTCAACATACCATCAATGCTTGAAATTTCCCTATGAAGGAGTGGAGGTTACTATCCCAGCTGATCTAAGTACAACTTGCAATACATTGAAGGAAAGTGCCAATAAACTTGTTCCCAATAACAGAGAATCTTCCATCAAGCAACAAAATGTGGCTTCCACATCTAAGATGGATGACATTGCTAAAGAGATCAATATCAAAGAAAATGGGATGGGAGAATACACTATAGAGCCAGTCTTGTCTCTAACATCTCTCCCAATCTCACCTAAGTCATATGGCCAATCCTTGAAGCAATCTAAATCAGAACCTAAGGAACCTATGGAAGCATACAAAAGACATTTTGTGGTGGAGCAAGTATCTAAACAAGAATTTGAAGAGGATGAAGCTGTGCTGGCATGGCTATATAAAGAGGATTCTGAATCTAAAATTGTTCAACCTAGTGAATCTATAGCACCTACAGTCCCTTCTATGACTATGATGACTATGACGACAGACAATGTAATGATACCTATGACACCTCTGTTCCTAAGAGTCCTCCTCATCGTTCATTCCTACTTACTACAAAGGGGCCGTCACATTGGATAGATCGTGATGGTGATCCATATGATTCTGATTTTGAAAGAGATTTTGATGGCTTTTGTGGACAATACCTTGATGATGATCCATCTACTACTGCTGAGGACTATAAAATACATCGTGCTAGCTTGAAATGTCAATACTATAAGGATCTCTCCTCTCAGAACTCTCCAACTGAAAATAAAGATTACACTCTCAAGCAAGATCATGTTAATGTTGAACCTTTGTCTGGTGATGGTTCCCTTCCATCCCCTACTTCCTCCAATACCCATACATTTCTTAAAGCTTCCAAGTCTTTCAAATCTTTCATAGAATCTTCATCTGACACAAGCCCTGATACTTTTCATGTGGTTCCCTATAGTTATCCCCCAGGGCTACCTCTTAAAGAAACTCAAGCTAACCTTCACTTGGCTGCAAAGACTTTTAATAATGATAAATCTAAAGAGCCTAAGCCTTCATATGCTATAATCCCTACTTCAGCTAGTCCTCCACCATCTCTTCCAAAGTCATCCATACAATCCCAACATGCTTCCTTGTCCTTAGAAGTGGCTCCATGTCAAGAGGACTCTAAAAATGATAAAGAGAAGAACATAAAGAAAGATCAAGATCAAGAACCCTCCATTTCATCCACTCCTTTTTCTGATGTCTCTTATCCGCCTCAGGGTTCTTTTGATCCTGTACCCCCTTTTTCATGCATTCCACCATGTCTTAAGTCTTCGCCTAAGCAAGATCAAGCTACTACTTACACTGTTGAGCTTATTGACAATCAAAATAACCTTACTACGCTTGCGCTTTCCAAAGATGATACTTCCATTAAGGTTGGTAAAAATGGTGTTCCTTCCAATGTCAAGCCTATTGAAAATCAAAAGAAAAATTATGCACTTGTGCTATCCAAAGATCCTTGTCAAGATCAAAGTCTTCCATCTTCTTGTTCTACCACTCCATGTTCACCTCCACTTTCTACTCTTCCTAAGTCTTTGCAAGCTTTGAACAATCCTATCAAAGAAGGTGCTCATATTCAAGATGTCCATGAGTCTATTGAAAATTCTAATGCTCACTTTAAAGATGCTGATATCCTTGGTTGTCATATAGATGCTGATGAACTTATTGATTATCCTTTTGCGTCTTCCACTTCCATCCTTGGACCTCTTCCACCACTACAAATATCTTCACGCCTTCCTTCCATCTTGGGTCCTTATGTCCCTTCACTTTCCCCTCCTAACTCTCCTAATTTGTCATCCATCTTGGGTCCTTACATACCTCCATCTCCCATCTTTCCTCAAGATCAACATAGATGCATACCCTTGAATCCTTTTCATCCACCCACCCATCTAAACCAGTCGTATCCTCCCTCTTCCACAAATCCCAAGTCTTTTGGAAGTAACTTGAATGTTCAATATAAGAAAAAGAAGCAATACAAGAATCCATCAAAAAAAGAATATCACCATGTCTCCTCTCATAGACATGGAAGCATAAAGTCAAAAGAGATATCTAAGAAAAAAACTACAAGACAAGTATGGGTTCCAAAATCCATCATTCAAGATATTCTCTCTAGATCATCAAAAGGAAATAAAAATCCTAAGGCTATATGGATTCCAAAGTCTCTCTTGAAAGAGTCTGGTGTTGAGCAAAAAGTGAAGTTGACATTCAAGCTTCCAAAGACTTCCACTTCATCTCCCTCCAAAAATATTCTTCCATTTCATGCGCCCAAACCTCAACCTCTGCTATCCATTCACCATATTCCTTCACGTATTCCTTCGTTCACGTTTCCTCCACCCTCTCGCCACCCTTCAAGGTGTGTGTTTACGTTGATCTTGCCTTCCTTTCCATATACCCTTTCACAATCCTTCCATTCATTAACCTTCTACCTTCTATCCTTTTTCCTCATTTGCCTATTCCTCCTATCTTCCAACCTCACTCGCTTTACATAAAACCCTATCCTCCATTTTTCTCTTCCATATTCCTTTCCCTATCAGCATCTTTGAGCATATCATTTTGAATCCTTGGCATATCATGGTTTATCCTTTCAAGGAGCATTATCTAAAAAGCTTGCCTTCTTCCAAAAAAGAAATGAAAAATGAAAAAAAATTAAAAATGTGCCTTGGTGAAAACCTGGAAACAGGCACCTTGGTAGCAAAAGTAAAGAGAAATAAATTCATCCTATGGTGAAAACCGCTTCCTTATGGCACCTTGGATAAGTACCATGATGAAAACTTGGCAATCAGGCATCATGCGTAGTTCTTCTACATATTTCATCCATTTCATCTTCTCTCTTTGATCTTGACAATGTTGATCTATACATGAATATTTGACTATTTTGTGAGCTATCTTACGATGATCTTGCTTTCATTCCTTCCATGTTTAGCCTTCATATCCATCTTCCTCCATTCATTTTCGCCTATCGCTATCCTTTTCCCCTTTGGTCTTGATCTAATAAAAAAAAAAAAAAAAAGAAAGAGTAAAACACGGTGCTATGAAGCCTTTTGACATGTCTACTCCTTTGGATTGCATCCTTTCCTGCTCTTGCATTATGATTTTGTGCTTATCCTATGCTAGCCTTTCATTGCTTGTCCAAATGCGCTTTACATGATAATTTTTCCCTAGCTTGGGTATTCTTGAGGAGTTTGCCCTTGAGGATTTCTTCCCTTCATTATCCTTTATTCTCTTCCATCTCTTCCACTAGCTTGCCAATCCCTCTTGTTTCCCACCTTGCTAGACATTGGGACTGCACGATATGATCTTGCTTGGGAGTTTGCAAATGGAAAAAGATTCTATCAAGTATACCAGTATCAGAATAATTATCATAATCAGTATCAGAACCAGTATCAGAACAAGTATCAGAATGGGCATACAGAACTAGTATCAGAACGCCTACAGGGGCTACACCTTTCGCTTTAGTTTATGGGTCTGAAGTGGTATTGCCTATTGAGGTTGAAATCCCATCACTCAGAATCAAAATGCATGGACTTGTCACTGATGAAGACTACAGAGTGTCGAGGTTACAAGAACTTGAACTACTAGATGAGCGCAGACAAGCAGCATATGATCATCTCAGAGTGTATCAGAAAAGAATGTCTAGAGGCTACAACAAGAAAGTCAGACATAGAGAATTTCAGGTTGGCGATCTAGTGTTGAGAGAAAATCCTAAAAATCAATCACATCGAGAACGCAAGGGGAAGTTCGAACCCAACTGGTGTAATACCCCAAAAATGGGCTATAAGTTCATTAACCTCCTATATCATCAAATCATATGAAATCGACATCAAAGTCCTAATCTAAGGCACATCTAAACATCATCAAATCTAATTGATTATCTTAAATTTTGCATCGGAGAATATTCCTAGTAATATTCCTAATTATCTTAATTATCTTTAATTTTATAATTATTTGGCAATAAATCACATTTATCCTAAAATTTGATTAATTGAATATTTTCATATTTAATTAATTAGATTTAATATTTGCCACTTAATTATGTAATTAAATTTAATTCTATCTATTATTAATTGTATTATTTAATTTTGACAATAAATCAAAATTCCTATCTTTAATTGATTAAATTCTTATTTAATTAATTAAAGCATGTTGTCATTATTTAATAATATAATTTTTAATAAAAGTTTGAATAAATAGTTAATTAACCCATAAATTAATTATTTATTTTCAAAAATCAGTTGAGTTGAGGATAAATCACTTTATTTATTTATTTAATTCTTAATTATTATGCATATTCAAAAGAAACAGTTAAACTCCAAATCAAAAAATCAATGCAAGTTATTGACTTTTTGGAACTCAACATCCTTTTAGAGTTCAAAAAGCTGATCTAAACTCTATTTTGAGTTAAAACTTAGCTTTTGCATGTTTTTGTGAGTTAATTATCTTTTATTTAAAAATAACTCAAAAATCAAGTTGAGTTATTTGAGTGATTTATGGCTTTTTCCCATGCACCTCCAAAGCCCTAGATTTCTATAAATTAAAGGCTCAACTCTTCACAAATCATCTCATATTTTGCACAATCACGCTGGAGAATTGGAATTGAAGAATCAAAGCTCTTGTGAATCGACATCTTTGTGAGATCAATCTTATTTTTGCATTCATAATTTTCATATCATTGTTAGAATCTTTATTGTTAGATCATTTAGCATTCATTTCATATCAAGTTTTTCATATTAGCATAGATTCATATCAAGTTTTCATTCTTATTGCATAGAAAATATCAAAAATATAGATTAATTGCATTCAATTTCATATCCATCTTTTGCATTCAAATCCTTCATTTAGGTGTCGTCTAGGTCACTGATCTCGATTACAATCTGAGAACATTAATCTCGCACCTATTAGAAGGCAGTAAATCGCTTGGTTAGATTAGATTTCAATTTTGCACGATTTTGATTTTTGCTAACCTCTAATGTTTTACTGAGTGTTGTGTCTACAGATCAGGTATAATTTTAACACACACATTTCTGGCGCCCACCGTGGGGCAACCCACCTTTGCATGCTGGTTTTGATTTTTTTGGGAGCTAAAACCCCAAAGTTTCAAAGATTTAATTTTATCTCCCAAACGGCTTAGAATTTTGATCTAAATTTTTTTTTGCAGGTTGGTGACATGTCATGGAAGCTACAGTAAAAAATTTAGAATTTTCTGACATGTTTTGAATTTTTAATAATTTTTTCTTGAAATTCCGGAAAAAATTAATATCTGACGCAAATCAGCATATTTTTCAAAAATTTTTATATTTTCGGAAAGCTCTTTAAATTCTACAGGGGGTCTATTCTTTGTGTTTTAAATTTGGACATGATATCATAGCTCAAATAGTCAATTTACAAAAACTGGTCTATTTTGATAAAATGGGTCTCTAGGGCACAAATGAAGAGGTTTTTCTAAAATTTTTGCATTTTTGGAAAGCTCTCTGTTTTTTAGTAGGGGTCTCTATTCTGAATTTCTATTTTTGTGGCCAAAATCATATCAAAAAAATTAGATCTTGTTGACTAGGTCAAATGCAAAAAAAAAATAAAAAGTTTGGTGATGGGTATGCACTTATTTTTTTTAAATGGTTCAATGAATGATATGAGTTGTCATTTGGGTTGATTGCTGGTTATTATTACTGATAATAATTGATTTTTAGAGCTAACCTTATGGTTTTCATAAGTTGAATATATTTTGCATATCTTGTTTGCTTGTTTGCTTGTTTGCTTGTTTGCTTGTTGGAGAGTTCGTCACTTGCTTGCATGGAAAAGCTCAACAAAAATTGCTAAAAATCAAGTAAAATATACTAAGCGTGTTGCAAGGATCCCAGGTATTCTCCTTCATCTAATAATATTTTGATTTGGGACTTAAAATAAATCTCTTATGTGTCAAGCTTGTGTGCATCTTTTCATGCTTTTGATCTATTTCTACACACTTGCATAACTGATACTAGGTTGTGAACCCTTAAGGATTCATTAAGTAGTCTTAGAATACTTGTGATTGATCTTGATTGCTATCTTGGGTTATTGGACTCGCTAATCCGCCGGCCCCTCATTTCCGCCCCGTGGTTGCAATCTCAGCGCCATAAAGGGGAGGGGTCAACAGGACAGAAGCGTTAAATGTTCCACTTGGCAACCCTTTTGTGCTTTTAGGAACTCCCTTGTTTTCTAAGTTGTGGACTCATTTTTAGCTTGTGTGAGGTGTTAAGTGTTCCACCTTGTGGACTCATCTCATATTCGCTTTAAACGTTAAGTGTTCCTCTTTCTACTTTTTGGATGCTTTTGGTAGATTTTCTTTCGGAACATACATCTGTGCTCACATAGTAATTAGGCCCTATGAACACTATTTGTGATTCTTGAGAGATTGGATTCCTAGCGAAATCTTTCTTGACGATAGAATCCTTGTAGGTAGGGAGGATACTTAGTGCGTTTCACTTTCAACTTAGTTAGTGAGTCTTCTCTTATTGATCGACACATTCTCTCTCCGGAGGGGTTGATAGATCATGTGGGGTTGATATCATGAGCTTTGGTGAATCAAAATTGGTTAGTGTGTCTTCTCTTATTGATTGATACATTCTCTCCCTGGAGAGGTTGATAGATCACGTGGAGTTGATATCACAGACCTTGGTGGAACAAAACTTTGTCTTAGCGTGTCGGATTAATCTGCTTGCTTTGTTTGGGTTAAAAGTGAAGAGGTGTCAAAACTTTGAATCTGGAGCCAAGTCCCCTTGTGGTATACTATTGTGAGTCATCTTTAGAGAGGGTTAACCGTAGCGGACAATCCCTTCACAGGGAAAACTGCATTGACGGAACCTCAAGCGGTAATAGCCATTTTTGCCATGGTAGTGACAGCCGCTATATAAATGTCCTTGTGGAAGAAATCTCCACGGGTATGGTTCATTGTTGGGTTGTCAGATCTCCCTAGCAGCTCTTGAAGATTAAGTTCTCGGACTGTGTCAAAACCCTGGTGCGCCGGGATTGGAGTTCACCCCTTTGAATCATAAAAGTTGCAGAGTCAAACCATTACTAAAAACCCTAGAGAGACCAATTTTTTATTCTCAAGTATATGTGTGTTATTGCAAAACTTTTCAAAACATACACAATTAGTACTCTTAGGGATTAGCACAATTTGGTCACTTGATTGTTCATGCACAAGGTTGCTTTTGCCCTTGTTCATTATTTTCAGACGTGCTTGGAATCACTTGCTTGCTGTTCTGCGTGCTTATTTATCTACTTGGCTATTAAAAACGATCAAATCTGGTATAACCTTCAAAATCTGGATAGTACAATTTGCAAACAATCCAAAACTGAAAACCTTAAATTTTGCAAAAAATTGACGTAAAATCTTTCTGGAGTCAAAAGTCATTTCAGGAAGTCAAAAGTCGTACGAGTTTTGTCAAGTGTCATTTCAGTATTACCCAACTATCGTATGAGTTTAGCAACTGTCATTTCATAGACTACCCAGTGTCGTACGAGTCTGCAGAGTGTTGTTTGGAAAAATTTGAGAAAGTTGTCAAAAATTGTCAAATTGCAAGATATCCAATGTTTCCAGCCTAGTTCTAGAATCTGTCAAAAATATCATTGTGTCAGGAATAGAGCAATAGCTATTGAGAATCAGTACACATGTCTCAAAGAAACAGTAAACAAGAGGAAGAAGCTCTGATCGCCACTATAATGAAACAGATACATGCTATGCAAGTCCAGCTTGACAAACTTGGGAAAGAAAATGAACCTCTATACTCTTTTCCATTTGATAAAGACTTGTACATGTCACCATGCCCCCGGAAAAAAATTGAGCAATATGATACCTCTTCCACGGAGAGTGACACATCTAGCTTTGAAGACTATGATGACTATGATGACAGAAAATGTAATGATACCTATGACACCTCTGTTCCTAAGAGTCCTCCTCATCGTTCATTCCTACTTACTACAAAGGGGCCGTCACATTGGATAGATCGTGATGGTGATCCATATGATTCTGATTTTGAAAGAGATTTTGATGGCTTTTGTGGACAATACCTTGATGATGATCCATCTACTACTGCTGAGGACTATAAAATACATCGTGCTAGCTTGAAACGTCAATACTATAAGGATCTCTCCTCTCAGAACTCTCCAGCTGAAAATAAAGATTACACTCTCAAGCAAGATCATGTTAATGTTGAACCTTTGTCTGGTGATGGTTCCCTTCCATCCCCTACTTCCTCCAATACCCATACATTTCCTAAAGCTTCCGAGTCTTTCAAATCTTTCACAGAACCTTCATCTGACACAAGCTCTGATATTTTTCATGTGGTTCCCTATAGTTATCCTCCAGGGCTACCTCTTAAAGAAACTCAAGCTAACCTTCACTTGGCTGCAAATACTTTCAATAATGATAAACCTAAAGAGCCTAAGCCTTCATATGCTATAATCCCTACTTCAGCTAGTCCTCCACCATCTCTTCCAAAGTCATCCATACAATCCCAACATGCTTCCTTGACCTTAGAAGTGGCTCCATGTCAAGAGGACTCTAAAAATGATAAAGAAAAGAACATAAAGAAAGATCAAGATCAAGAACCCTCCATGTCATCCACTCCTTTTCCCAATGTCTCTTATCCGCTTCATGGTTCTTTTGATCCTATACACCCTTTTTCATGCATTCCACCATGTCTTAAGTCTTCGCCTAAGCAAGATCAAGCTACTACTTACATTGTTGAGCTTATTGACAATCAAAATAACCTTACTACGCTTGCGCTTTCCAAAGATGATACTTCCATTAAGGTTGGTAAAAATGGTGTTCCTTCCAATGTCAAGCCTATTGAAAATCAAAAGAAAAATTATGCACTTGTGCTATCCAAAGATCCTTGTCAAGATCAAAGTCTTCCATCTTCTTGTTCTACCACTCCATGTTCACTTTCACTTTCTACTCTGCCTAAGTCTTTGCAAGCTTTGAACAATCCTATCAAAGAAGGTTCTCATATTCAAGATGTCCATGAGTCTATTGAAAATTCTAATGCTCACTCTAAAGATGCTGATGAACTTATTGATTATCCTTTTGCATCTTCCACTTCCATCCTTGGACCTCTTCCACCACTACAAAGGGCTTCACGCCTTCCTTCCATCTTGGGTCCTTATGTCCCTTCACTTTCCCCTCCTAACTCTCCTAATTTTCCATCCATCTTGGGTCCTTACATACCTCCATCTCCTATCTTTCCTCAAGATCAACATAGATTCATACCCTTGAATCCTTTTCATCCACCCACCCATCTAAACCAGTCGTATCCTCCCTCTTCCACAAATTCCAAGTCTTTTGGAAGTAACTTGAATGTTCAATACAAGAAAAAGAAGCAATACAAGAACCCATCAAAAAAAGAATATCACCATGTCTCCTCTCATAGACATGGAAGCATAAAGTCAAAAGAAATATCTAAGAAAAAAACTACAAGACAAGTATGGGTTCCAAAATCCATCATTCAAGATATTCTCTCTAGATCATCAAAAGGAAATAAAAATCCTAAGGCTATATGGATTCCAAAGTCTCTCTTGAAAGAGTCTGGTGTTAAGCAAAAAGTGAAGTTGACATTCAAGCTTCCAAAGGCTTCCACTTCATCTCCCTCCAAAAATATTCTTCCATTCCATGTGCCTAAACCACAACCTCTGCTATCCATTCACCATATTCCTTCACGTATTCCCTCATTCACATTTCCTCCACCCTCTCGCCACCCTTCAAGGTATGTGTTGATGTTGAGCTTGCCTTCCTTTCCATCTACCCTTTCACAATCTTTCCATGCATTATCCTTCTACCTTCTATCATTTTTCCTCATTTGCCTATTCCTCCTATCTTCCATCCTCACTCGCTTTACATAAAACCCTATCCTCCATTTTCCTCCTCCATATTCCTTTCCCTATCAGCATCTTTGAGCATATCATTTTGAATCTTTGGCATATCATGGTTTATCCTTTCAAGGAGCATTACATAAAAAGCTTGCTTTCTTCCAAAAAGAGACAAAAAAAGAAATGAAAAATAAAATAAATTGAAAATGTGCCTTGGTGAAAACTTGGAAACAGGCACCTTGGTAGCAAAAGTAAAGAGAAATAAATTCATCCTATGGTGAAAACCACTCCCTTGTGGCGCCTTGGATAAGTACCATGATGAAAACCTGGCAATCAGGCATTATGCGTAGTTCTTCTACATATTTCATCCATTTCATCTTCTCTCTTTGATCTTGACAATGTTGATCTATACATGAATATTTGACTATTTTGTGAGCTATCTTACGGTGATCTTGCTTTCATTCCTTCCATGTTTAGCCTTCATATCCATCTTCCTCCATTCATTTTTGCCTATCACTATCCTTTTCCCCTTTGGTCTTGATCTAATAAAGAAAGAAAGAAAGAGTAAAACACAATGCTATGAAGCCTCTTGACATGTCTACTCCTTTGGACTGCATCCTATCCTGCTCTGGCATTACACTTTTGTGACTTATCCTATGTTGGCCTTTCATTGCTTGTCCAAATGCACTTTACATGAAAATTTTTCCCTAGCTTGGGTATTCTTGAGGAGTTTTCCCTTGGGGATTTCTTCCCTTCATTCTCTTGTCTTCCATCTCTTCCACCAGCTTGCTAATCCCTCTTGTTCTCCACCTTGCTAGACATTGGGACTGCACGATATGATCTTGCTTGGGAGTTTGCAAATGGAAAAAGATGCTATCAAGTATACCAAGTATCAGAACAATTATCAGAACAAGTATCAGAACCCGTATCAGAACAATTATCAGAACAAGTATCAAAACTAGTATCAAAACAAGCATCGGAACCAGTATCAGAATCAGTATCAGAATCAGTATCAGAACCAGTATCAGAACAATTATCAGAATTAGTATCAGAATCAGTATCAGAATCAATATTAGAACCAGTATCAGAACAATTATCAGCATCAGTATCAGAATCACTATCAGAATGAGTATCAGAACAAGTATCTGAACAAGTATCAGAATACCTACAGGGGCTACACCTTTCACTTTAGTTTATGGGTCTGAAGCGGTACTGCCTATTGAGGTTGAAATCCCATCACTTAGAATCAAAATGCATGGACTTGTCACTGATGAAGACTACAGAGTGTCGAGGTTACAAGAACTGGAATTACTAGATGAGCGCAGGCAAGCAGCATATGATCATCTCAGAGTATATCAGAAAAGAATGTCTAGAGGCTACAACAAGAAAGTCAGACATAGAGAATTTCAGGTTGGCGATCTAGTGTTGAGAGAAAATCCTAGAAATCAATCCCATCGAGAATGCAAGGGAAAGTTTGAACCCAACTGGCTGGGTCCCTTTGTTATCACTGCTACTTTTGGCTCTGGTGCTTATCAACTCTCAATGACTGAAGGAGAACAGCTCCGAGAAGCAATCAACATTCTCCATCTGAAGAAATTTTATGCCTAAGGCATTCAGTGCTTGGTAAATGTCCTAAAAAAATCTTAAAAATCAGAAAAAGTCCTGAAAAAATGAACATCTTGGTGAAAACCTAGCCATAGGCGCCTTGATGATTCACAAAAAAATCAAAAAATATCAAAATACAAAAAAAAAATTGAAAAAAATTGAAAAAAAGAAAAAAAAAAAGTGCCTTGGTGAAAACCTGGAAACAGGCACCTCGGTAGCAAAAATAGAATCTCTACCAAGATGGTGAAAACTCGGCAAACGGGCACCACTTGTTCCAAATGCTCCATCTATCAGCACAATCTTGGTCTTTCCCGGTTTATTTCTGCATATCCTGGTTTCAATAAGTCGGTCTGTACACCAATCAGCTCAAGCGTCTGTATCCTATCAATGTTCAAATTTGGGGGCAATCAATGTCATATCCTATGGTCTCCCATGTATCTTAGACATTTCCTATCCAGTCAAAGTCCTTTGAAGCTTCCTATTGAGTCAGTCAGTCTGTCTTGTCTCCAGCAAGGATTTTGCATCAACAACAATCAAACATCAAAACTCAACTGCAAACAATCTGTGCTTTTTTACATGCTTTTATCTCCTTGTATGCTTACTGATTCGCATTGAGATTTTTGCATATTGTGTCCCTTCGAGCTCTTCGATGATGTCCTTTATAGGATTTAGAGAGTGATGACTAGGGGTATAATCTTTTCTTTGTTTTTTGCTTGTATGTGAAAATCTAACAACTTTGGAAATTCTAGATTGAAATGGTGTCCGACTGTAAGAGCCTCTATCTCGAATTGGATGGCCATGCGTACCTCGACCATTGATACCCAGAAAATTCAAGGAAGTTTGATCTAACTATTATCTTTTTGAGTAAGTTCTTTCTCCTACTGTGGAACGCAATCTTGCCTAAGGATGTGAACGATAAAGGGTCACTACGGGTAATTCACATTGGATTTAGAATGATCTTTTAGCTGTTTGATGTGTTTTTAATGCAAGGTGTACTCAGGTCATCACAACGTTTATGTTTTGATGCTTGTACAAATTGCTATATCAAAATGGACATGATATTCAGTTCATCCTGGCGTTTGTGCCTTGGTGCTTATATCTAATCCAACATTCCGAAAACAAATCAATATTCATATGTCCATGGTTGTATAACCAGTGGGTGTTGTATTGATTCTTGCGCATACAAATCAATATTCATATGTCTATGGTTTCATGGCTAGTGGGCATTATATTGATTTATCCGGTTACCTAAAAGTTCAATGATGATAACAAATCGACACATGATCAGTGACTAGGTCCTAGGTCTTAGGTTGCATTTCATTTTGCATGTCTCATTGCATTTTGCATGTTTACATGATCTCACAATGATTAAACGAACTTCAATGCTTAAATGATTCTTCAAATCGCATCTTCAATTCTAACAAGAGCTGAATCTCACACGAAGGTTCCTCCAATGAAATAGCAAGTAGAATCCTTTTTCGGGATCAAAATTCAAATCTGAGATCATTCATATTATTAACTACTTGCATATTCGACCTTCAATCATCACAGAAATTTAGTATTCAACTTAACTGATTATCTTACATCAAACTATCAAAATTTCAACTTGGTCAACCATGGTCAACTCATGGTCAAACTTAGTCAAATTCGGTCTCCAGGACCTCCAAATGATGCAAAATGCGTTCTCAAACGTATATAACCACTTTTCCAATCAATTAACATGCTTCTAAACTATCAACGCTGACTTTTCTTGTCAAATTTCAATTTTAATCCCGAAGGGGGCATGGTATTGCACATCATTCAAAGTCTGTAAATCAAATTCTATCAATCAAGTCTATCAATATCTTTCATCAGTGATCAAGACAAACAATCACGTCTAGTTACTGATTCATCAAAAGTCCTCATCGCTCGGGGCAAATCTATCATCACTTGGGGCATATCAGATTCATCGATCCATATCAATCTGGTATTCTCCTAATCTTGTAAACTGTATCAGTTTTTGCAACCATCAGATCATAGTGTTATTTCCTTGGTTCTTCGGCAACTAAAGGATTCGGATGTGATACCTGCTAGTTCTGCTAAGACAATCGAGTCTAGAACGGGTCACTCACTTCTTATCAATCCTAAGGTTCAGAATCAGGCATTTTGACACTTTTTCGCAATCATAGGTTCATTTGCTGCTACAGTGAACATTATCTTTGGTCATTCAAGACCTATTATCTCCATATCAAGTCAATATCAATCAACTCCTATCTCAATATCTTTCAATCGGTTTCTATCTTGAGATCGGTTTATCTTTTGAATCAGTTTCATATCTTTATCAAACACAGACTATCTTTGAACCACTGCGCTTCGCACAGTAATTCAAAGAGGGGCAAAATGTAATACCCCAAAAATGGGCTATAAGTTCATTAACCTCCTATATCATCAAATCATATGAAATCGACATCAAAGTCCTAATCTAAGGCACATCTAAACATCATCAAATCTAATTGATTATCTTAAATTTTGCATCGGAGAATATTCCTAGTAATATTCCTAATTATCTTAATTATCTTTAATTTTATAATTATTTGGCAATAAATCACATTTATCCTAAAATTTGATTAATTGAATATTTTCATATTTAATTAATTAGATTTAATATTTGCCACTTAATTATGTAATTAAATTTAATTCTATCTATTATTAATTGTATTATTTAATTTTGACAATAAATCAAAATTCCTATCTTTAATTGATTAAATTCTTATTTAATTAATTAAAGCATGTTGTCATTATTTAATAATATAATTTTTAATAAAAGTTTGAATAAATAGTTAATTAACCCATAAATTAATTATTTATTTTCAAAAATCAGTTGAGTTGAGGATAAATCACTTTATTTATTTATTTAATTCTTAATTATTATGCATATTCAAAAGAAACAGTTAAACTCCAAATCAAAAAATCAATGCAAGTTATTGACTTTTTGGAACTCAACATCCTTTTAGAGTTCAAAAAGCTGATCTAAACTCTATTTTGAGTTAAAACTTAGCTTTTGCATGTTTTTGTGAGTTAATTATCTTTTATTTAAAAATAACTCAAAAATCAAGTTGAGTTATTTGAGTGATTTATGGCTTTTTCCCATGCACCTCCAAAGCCCTAGATTTCTATAAATTAAAGGCTCAACTCTTCACAAATCATCTCATATTTTGCACAATCACGCTGGAGAATTGGAATTGAAGAATCAAAGCTCTTGTGAATCGACATCTTTGTGAGATCAATCTTATTTTTGCATTCATAATTTTCATATCATTGTTAGAATCTTTATTGTTAGATCATTTAGCATTCATTTCATATCAAGTTTTTCATATTAGCATAGATTCATATCAAGTTTTCATTCTTATTGCATAGAAAATATCAAAAATATAGATTAATTGCATTCAATTTCATATCCATCTTTTGCATTCAAATCCTTCATTTAGGTGTCGTCTAGGTCACTGATCTCGATTACAATCTGAGAACATTAATCTCGCACCTATTAGAAGGCAGTAAATCGCTTGGTTAGATTAGATTTCAATTTTGCACGATTTTGATTTTTGCTAACCTCTAATGTTTTACTGAGTGTTGTGTCTACAGATCAGGTATAATTTTAACACACACAACTGGCTGGGTCCCTTTGTAATCACTGCTACTTTTGGCTCTGGTGCCTATCAACTCTCAACAACTGAAGGAGAACAGCTCCGAGAACCAATCAACGTTCTCCATCTAAAGAAATTCTATGCCTAAGGCATTCAGTGCTTGGTAAATGTCCTGAAAAAAATCTTAAAAATCAGAAAAAGTCCTGAAAAAATGAACATCTTGGTGAAAACTTAGCAATAGGCGCCTTGATGATTCACAAAAAAATCAAAAAATATCAAAAGTACAAAAAAATCAAAAAAATATCAAAAGTACAAAAAAATTGAAAAAATGAAAAATACAAAAAAATGAAAAAAAAAAAAGAAAAAAAAGAAAAAAAGAAAAAAAAGTGCCTTGGTGAAAACTTGGAAACAGGCACCTCGGTAGCAAAAATAGAATCTCTACCAAGATGGTGAAAACCCGGCAAACGGGTGCCACTTGTTCCAAAATGCTCCATCTATCAGCACAGTCTTGGTCTTTCCCAGCTTTCAGTCTTGCTTTAGTTTGTACATATCTCCCAGTTTGTTTCTGCATTTCCAGTTTTCAATAAGTCGGTCTGTACACCAATCAACTCAAGCGTCTGTATCCTATCAATGTTCAAACTTGGGGGCAATCAATGTCATATCTTATAGTCTCCAATGTATCTTAGAAGTGTCATATCTAGCCAGAGTCCTTTGAAGCTTCATGTAAGTCAGTCAGTCAGTCTTATCTCCAGAAAGGATTTTGCATCTACAACAATCAAACATCAAACTCAAACTAAAAATAATTTGTGCTTTTCATGCTTTTATCTCCTTGTATGCTTACTGATTCGCATTGAGATTTTTGCATATTGTGTCCCTTCGAGCTCTTCGATGATGTCTTTTATAGGATTTAGAGAGTGATGACTGGGGGCATAATCTTTTCTTTGTCTTCTACTTGTATGTGAAAATCTAACATCTTTGGAACTTCTGGATTGAAATGGTGTCCGACTGTAAGAGCCTCTATCTCGAATTGGATGGCCATGCGTACCTCGACCATTGATACCCAAAAAAATTCAAGGAAGTTTGATCTAACTATTGTCTTTTTGAGTAAGTTCTTTCTCCTACTGTGGAATGCAATCTTGCCTAAGGATGTGAACGATAAAGGGTCACTACGGGTAATTCACATTGGATTTAGAATGATCTCTTAGCTGTTTGATGTGTTTTTAATGCAAGGTGTACTCAGGTCATCACAACGTTTATGTTTTGATGCTTGTACAAATTGCTATATCAAAATGGACATGATATTCAGGTCATCCTGGCGCTTGTGCCTTGGTGCTTATATCTAATCTGACATTTCGAAAACAAAATCAATATTCATATATCCATGGTTGTTTGACCAGTGGGTGTTGTATTGATTCTTGCGCATACAAATCGATATTCATATGTCTATGGTTTCATGGCTAGTGGGCATTGTATTGATTTATCCGGTTACCTAAAAGTTCAATGATGATAACAAATCGACATATGATCAGTGACTAGGTCCTAGGTCTTAGGTTGCATTTCATTTTGCATGTCTCATTGCATTTTGCATGTTTACATGATCTCACAATGATTAAACGAACTTCAATGCTTAAATGATTCTTCAAATCGCATCTTCAAGTCTAACAAGAGCTGAATCTCACACGAAGGTTCCTCCAATGAAATAGCAAGTAGAATCCTTTTTCGGGATCAAAATTCAAATCTGAGATCATTCATATTATTAACTACTTGCATATTCGACCTTCAATCATCACAGAAATCCAGTATTCAACTTAACTAATTATCTTACATCAAACTATCAAAATTTCAACTTGGTCAACCATGGTCAACTCATGGTCAAACCTAGTCAAATTCAGTCTCCAGGACCTCCAAATGATGCAGAATGAGTTCTCGGACGTGTTTAACCACTTCTCAGATCAATTAACATGCTTCTAAACTATCAACGCTGACTTTTCTTGTCAGATTTCAATTTTAATCCCGAAGGGGGCATGGTATTGCACATCATTCAAAGTCTGTAAATCAAATTCTATCGATCAAGTCTATCAATATCTTTCATCAGTGATCAAGACAAACAATCACGTCTAGTTGCTGATTCATCAAAAGTCCTCATCGCTCGGGGCAAATCTATCATCACTTGGGGCATATCAGATTCATCGATCCATATCAATCTGGTATTCTCTTAATCTTGTAATCTGTATCAGTTTTTGCAACCATCAGATCATAGTGTTATTTCCTTGGTTCTTCGGCAACTAAAGGATTCGGATGTGATACCTGCTAGTTCTGCTAAGACAATCGAGTCTAGAACGGGTCACTCACTTCTTATCAATCCTAAGGTTCAGAATCAGGCATTTTGATACTTTTTCACAATCATAGGTTCATTTGCTACTACAGTGAACATTATCTTTGGTCATTCAAGACCTATTATCTCCATCTCAATTCAATATCAATCAGCTTCTATCTCATATCAATTATCAATCTCAAACATCAGTTTCATATCTCTATCAAACACAGACTATCTTTGAACCACTGCGCTTCGCACAGTAATTCAAAGAGGGGCAAAATGTAATACCCCAAAAATGGGCTATAAGTTCATTAACCTCCTACATCGACAATTCGAACGAAATCGACATCAAAGTCCTAACCTAAGGCACATCTAAACATCATCAAATCTAATTGATTATCCTAAATTTTGCATCGGGGAATATTCTTAGTAATATTCCTAATTATCTTAATTATCTTTAATTTAATGATTATTTGGCGATAAATCACATTTATCCTAAGTTTGATTAATTGAATATTTTCATATTTAATTAATTAGATTTAATATTTGCCACTTAATTATGTAATTAAATTTAATTCTATATATTATTAATTGTATTATTTAATTTTGACAATAAATCAAAATTCCTATCTTTAATTGATTAAATTCTTATTTAATTAATTAAAGCATGTTGTCATTATTTAATAATATAATTTTTAATAAAAGTTTGAATAAATAGTTAATTAACCCATAAATTAATTATTTATTTTCAAAAATCAGTTGAGTTGAGGATAAATCACTTTATTTATTTATTTAATTCTTAATTATTATGCATATTCAAAAGAAACAGTTAAACTCCAAATCAGAAAATCAATGCAAGTTATTGACTTTTTGGAACTCAACATCCTTTTGGAGTTCAAAAAGCTGATCTAAACTCTAATTTGAGTTAAAAAGCTGTTTTTGCATGTTTTTGCATGATTTTGAGAATTAACTATCTTTTATGATCAGATAACTCAAAAATCAAGATGAGTTAATTTGAGTGATTTATGGCTTTTATTCATGCACCTCCAAAGCCCTGGATTTCTATAAATTAAGGCTTTAGCTCTTCACAAATCATCTCATATTTTGCACAATCACGCTGGAGAATTGGAATTGAAGAATCAAAGCTCTTGCGAATCGACATCTTTGTGAGATCAATCTTATTTTTGCATTCATATTTCATATCATTGTTAGATTCATAGCATATCAATTTTCAATAGCATTCATAGCATATCAATTTCATTTAGCATACATTTCATATCAGTTTTTACAATTATTATTGCATCATAAAATATAAAAAATATAGATTAATTGCATTTATTCCATATCTAGAATTGCATTCAAATCCTTCGTTTAGGTGTCGTCTAGGTCACTGATCTCGATTACAATCTGAGAACATTAATCTCGCACCTATTAGAAGGCAGTAAATCGCTTGGTTAGATAGCTTTCAATTTTGCACGATTTTGATTATCACTAACCTCTAATGTTTTACTGAGTGTTGTGTCTACAGATCAGGTACAATTTTCACACACACAGATGTAAGCTATCATTTTGTTTACTTGCATTCTTAAGATCATTCTACTTTACTTGCAATCTTAGCTTAGCATTTCCTTATTGCATTTAGCTTAAATCACATAGCTTAACTAGGGAGTATTGTAATCTTGTTACATTAGTTTTTCTTTCTTGTTCTTGCATTTTCATTCTGTATGCACCCTAAAATGGTCGCCTAGACTTTGGGCCCCCATTTAGCAATTTATCAAATTCCTAAATCAATATTTTCAAAAATCAACATTTTTCAATTATATCAATTTCTTTGATCAAGTCCTATTTTATCATTTTCGATTATTTGCCTTGTGCTAACCATTTTATCCTAAAGTCTTTATTTATTTAAAAGGAATATTTCCCCCCCTTTTAATAAATAAAAAGCCCCACCTTTTCCTCTTATCCTAAGTTGCACAAATAAAGCATTATTCTTATTTTATAAAAAGGGAAAAAACACTTTTTGTCTCATATGGACACAAAACTCAACTCCTATTTTCCTATTAGAGGATACTTGTGCACATGGATTGCTCCTCTTTGATGCTCCACAGTTGATTAAGTCTTTTGCCTCTTAATCTCCATGGTCCATTCCTTTTCATTTCCTATAAAAGAAGAGCTCTCTTCCTCATTTATATATCCATTCATTTTTATGCTAATATTATGCTGCAGGTTTTCTAGGTTATTTGGAGCTCTTTGAAGACATCCTTGCATCCAAGCTTTGAAGACATTGTTGTTGCATTTCATTTAGTTTGCTTTCATAGTTGCATAATCATGGCATTCTTAGTATAGATTTCCTTTATGCAATAGATTAGTCTCACATAGCTTAATTAGGAGGGATTGTAAGACTTGTACTTTCCTTTCATAGTCTAGTTTGCACTTTCCTTTCATAGATTAGATTTCCTTTCAAGCATTGCATTGTTATCATTTAGATTAGCTTGCATCTTCATTCTTAGTTTACTTGCATTGCATTTCCATTTGGATTCTTGAGGATATTGGCACTCTTGCCCTTGTCTTCACTTGAATCTCTCATTGTGTGGTTGACTAGCAAGGTCATTAGCTTCATAGCTCTAGCTGAGAGCAATTTTACAATCTTGCAACTCTATACATAGAGAGCTATAGATCGATTTTTGAGACCTCATTCTTGGGTGTTCTTGATTGTAAGGATTCATAGAAGTGCACTATTTTTGTGTGTACACATTCTAGCTTAGCTCTTGCATTTTATTTAGATATTTCATGCTTGCATCTTCATTTTGAATCTTCCATTCTATGGTGCACCTCGTAAGAGGTTCATTTGAGAGTCATCATACATAATGCTTACATTCTTGTACATCATAGATATGAAGCTATAATCCACCTCTTGAGATATCTTATTCTATGGATTATCTCAAAAATAATGGTTTATAAAAGTGTCACATTTTGATCACACATTTTTGGCACCCTCTGTGGGGCCATACATGCTTTTCTAGTTCCATTTCTTGCATTTTCAAATTTTTGTTATCACAGGTTCATCACCTCTATTTTACAGGCTAGGAAAATCGTACGACATTCCACAGTATACCTAGGTGACATTTCTCAATATTACTTGGAAAATTTTTACATTTTCTAGAATTTCATCTTGCTTCTTTGTGAAATATCATCCTGCTTCTTTATGAAATATCATTTTGCCTTTATGAGGTATATCATTCTACATTGAAATATCATTTTTCTTCTTTATGGTATATCGTACGGATTCCTGATAGACTATGAAGTGTCACCCAGATTCAGTTGCTATCATAGTCTGAGTTTTTAGCTGATTTTGCTTGCCTTTTTTTGCATTTTCAGATTTTGTGATTTCCTAACAACATCTAACAGGTGATCTTGCAAGGTTATTGCTTCCATTTTCATATCTTTTGTGCCCTAACTTATGGTTTTGTAGGACGCTTATCAAAGACGCACCTTGAAACTACTAATAATTGGTTTTATAGGTTGACTTGGAGATACAAATCAACTTTGTGCATTCATACATTTGGTTTTCTAGGCACCTAGCTCTAATTAGGAGATTTATTTTCTTGTGATTAGCTAAGTAGTAGGAGAGTATACTCTTCAACTCTTAGAGGATGAATTAGGAAATCTTGACCTACTTGATTGGTTTCTTGTGAAAGGAATCTTTGGTAAATGAACATGTGCTTGATGTGTTTGGAAAGACACTATTGAGTAGGAGAGTATGCTCTTTTCTTTATGGAAAATCAGAAATCTAGACCTCCACTAGCTATCCATTTGCTTTCTTTCATTTACCTTTAGAGGGCCTGCCAAGAGAGCAATATTTTGGGAATGACCTAAGTGGGGAATAAGTGAACCTTGCTACTCCATCCCACTATAATCAAAATCTTTGTTCAATCTAAAGAGAAGGGAGACGTCTCTTTTCTATTCCTAATGCTTCTTCATGTGTAGGGCCTAGTTGTCTAAATCATGCTAAACAAGACTACACTTGATTGGGCACTTGTAGGGCCTTCTTGACGTAGGACAAATAAGGAGGATCCAATTAAGGACTGTCCAAAATTGTAGCCAAACATCAACAATGTGGAATAACACAACAAGACAATATTTCAATAGAATTTTCATTAACATGCCCGGATGTAAGGCCTTCAGGGTTAGGGCCAAATACAATCACAAAGTATTTCTGCAATCTTCCAACTAGTCTAGCTCTAAAACAAATCAACAACTGATGGAAAATCTAAGGCAAATCTAAACTTGAGCTCGCAAGCCTCCAAGCAATCTCCTTATCTCCAAGCATGCAAACCACTAGCTCTTCTATTATAACTATCAGATAAACAATCTGATCTTCAAGATCTCACAGGATCCAAATGCTATCCTTCTCAGCTACTTCCATTGACCCCTAAACAACTACCTAAGCACTCCTTAAATACATTTCCTCAACCACAAGTTGACTGGAAGAAATAATTAACTCCTAAGACAAGTCAGCTTCTACTACAAACAAATATTAAATACAACAACAGTCAGCTCTCAAATAGCCTTACAAACAATTAATTCTCCATGTCAACATCTAGATTTATATAGGAGAATACAACAAAAGCTACCAATAATAAATGCACCGATTTGGCCAACCAAATCTCCAAGAACTCCAGTTGGTAAACCAGAACTACCGAGCACCAATCAAACAACTGAGTACACCAAGCATTACCGAGCAACATAGGCATCACCAAGCAAGCACATCGATCGAGCGCCATAGGTTTCATCGAGCTCCCTTCAATAACTGAGACTATTGGTTAAAGCTGCAATCGAGTAACACATAATGATTTCAACACACCACCATGAATATTTTACAAGTACCCTAGAATGCCCCTGCATCAGACACCCTAGGTTTGAAAAGATGTTCTCATAGGTTGGAAGAACATCTTCCGGGATTCAACACATAAACCCCAAACTAGTTCATCACATACAAGCCCTTCAATTCTTCACCTTGCATATTCTTCCACTTCTACTTCCTCTGTCTCTTCAAATCTTTCCTTGACAACACACATGCTTGTTCTCCTTATTGATCCATCCTTTCATAATTCTTCAACTCATCTCGGCTACCAAAGCTCAAGTTTCTCCTATCGAGTGTTATATCCAGCAAAGGCATCAAGGAAAGCTTCCTGTTATTCTTCTCAATAGTAAATACATTGACACAATCATACATAGCTTTGCAATCATACTGCCAAGGTCTACCAAGCAATATATGACAACTATTCATCTCCACAATATCACACAACACTTGATCCTTATATTGGCCAATCTGAAAATCAACAAGACATTGCTCCCTCACTTCCAGAGCATGAACATCTTGCAGCCAGCCAATCCTATAAGGATAATGATGTCTCAGTCTCTTCAAACCAAGTTTCTGAACCATATCCTTAGCTACAAGGTTATCAGTACTACCACTATCCACAATTGCATCACAAAGTTTACCTCTAGACTTGCACTAAGTTCTGAACAAATTGCTCCTCTGACAAGGTTCCTCCTTTGCACCGAGCAATGTTCTCCAAACCAGAAAGTTCTTAGATTTAGGTTCATTCTAAATGTTCTCATGCACCACAACATTCCTTCGGTCACCAAACTTCTTCTATGTACACTCAAAAGATTGATGTCCTTCTTCACCATGATTATAACAAGTGCCCTTAAAGATAACCTTAGTGTGTGTGTGAATTTTGTACCTAGCTGTAGACACAACACTTCAATAAAACATTAGAGGTTAGTTGAAATCAAAATCATGCAGTTGAATGAAAACTAATCTAACCAGGTGATTTACTACCTTCTAGTAGGTGCGAGTATGTATTCTTAGATTGGACCAAGATCGGTGACCTTGACGACACCTAAATGAAGGATTTGAATGCAAAATCTAGATATGAAATGAATGCAAATTAATCTATATTTTTGGTTTTTCTATGCAATTATGATGAAAAATGATATGAAATCTAATCTATATGAAAAACTGATATGCAATGATTCTAAGAATTGATATGAAAAACAAAATTGATCTCACAAATGTTGTTGATTCGCAAAGAAAGCTTCAATTCTTTAGATGTCAATTTGCCAGCATAAGTTTGCAAATTCTGAGATTGATTTTGGCAGAGTAAGTATGCAAACTTGTGAGATGATTTGTGAAGAGCTGAGCCTTGATTTTATAGAAATCCAAGGCTTTGAGGATGCATGGAGAAAGCCATAAATCACTCTAGTTGATTTTTGAGTCAACAAGGAATTAAAGATATTTAACTCACAAAAAATCATGCAAAAACAATTTTTTGATTTAAATTAGAAGTTGAGATCAGCTTTTAACTCAAAAGAGAGTTGAGTTTATTTTTAAAACAACTTGAATTGATTTTCTGATTTAAAGTTTAACTATTTTTTTGGATGTGCATAATTAATTATGAATTAAATTAATAAATAAAGTGATTTATCCTCAACTTAACTGATTTTGAAAATAAAACAATTGATTTATGGGTTAATCAATTATTAAATCAAACTTTTATTCCAAAATAATATCATTAAATATGACAACTTGCTTTAATTAATTAAATAAGAATTTAATCAATTAATGATAGGAATTTTGATTTATTGTCAAATTTAAATAATAATAATTAGAAATATATATAATTAAATTCAATTAAATAATTAAGTGGCAGTATTAAACCTAATTAATTAAATATTCAGAATATTCAATTAATCAAACTTTAGGATAAATAAGATTTATCACCAAATAATCATTAAATTAAAGATAATTATTGATAAATAGGAATATTACTAGGACTATTCCCTGATGCAGAATTTGAGATAATCAATTAGGATTCAATGATGTGCAGATGTGCCTTAGGTTAGGACTTCGATGTCGATTTCATTTGATATGTCGATGTAGGAGGTTAATGAACCTATAGCCCATTTTTGGGGTATTACACCTAGTTGTCTTCTTCTTCGGCTCTACAGGTTTCAGTTCATCTTCAACAGTTGGTTTATCCTTCACCAAGTGATCAAGCTTCTCCTTCCCTCGGGGATTACTATGTTGTGTCCTTTTCAACTTATCTTCTTCCTTCAGAGCATACTGATAAGCATCTTCAACCAAATCAATCTTCAGCATACCAAGCTCATCCTGAATATTGAATCTCAAACCATTCACATACCGAGCTACCTTTTCTTTACCAAGTTCTTTGTGTCCAGACCAAATAGTCAACTTATAGAACTCCTCGGTATAGTCCTCCACAGTCAAATATTTTTACTTCAGATTCTATGACTTCTTAAACAAGTCAAGCTCATAGTCGACATGTATGAATTTAGCCTTCAATTTAGTCACCATCAACCTCCATCGTTGATCTTCATTTCACCTTCATCTTCTCTATCTCTTTGTAATTCTTTCCACCAAAGAGAAAAATGTCCTTTCAACTTAGTCTGTGCCAATCTTACTCTAAGAGGATCTTCAATTTCTTCAAGCTCAAATAAATCTTCTAATTCACCAATCCAATCAATCAAATCCTCTAATGCAGTCAAGGTCAGAGGATCCAATTAAGGACTGTCCAAACTTGCAGCCAAACACCAACAATGCAGAATAACACACCACAACACAATATAGAATCAAAATCTTCTTTATTCATCAGTAACCAAGCTTACAAGCAACATGTCGAGTTGTAAGGCCTTCTCGGTTACAACCAAATACATCAAAGATTACAATAGTTCAACAAGATCACGCAAGATCCAATACACCTCTCAGCTAGCCCAGGTCTGTAACACAACAAGACACTGGTAGGTACTCCAAGAAAGATCTAAACTTGTGCTCGCAAGCCACCAAGAAATCTTCTTGTTCCTAAGATCACAAGCTACTAACTCTGCTACACTTCTTCTACTTCCAAATCTACTATGTCTCTCCAGATCTCTCTAATCTACCCTAAACAACTACCCAAGCACCCTCTTAAATAGTTATCTTTAGCCACAAGTCAGCTTTACAAACAAATAAATCCCAAAATCTAGTCGACTTCCAAAGACAAACAAATATTAAATGAAAAATCATTTGGCTCTCACATAGCCTTCCAACAATTAATTCATCATGTCGGCATCTAGATCCACATAGGAGAATGCAACACACTAGATCTAGGTCCCCACAAATCCAACAGTCAATCCATAACTTGAGGAGCGTGACCCAAATTAAATGCACAAGTCAGCCAAGCCAATTTATCCAAACACACAAGTCGATCAACAAGAACACCGAGCACCAGTAATAAACACCGAGACCCTATCGGTAACCAAGCACCGAGCACTAGAAACACCGAGTCACTGAGCACTGGACATACCGAGTCATCGAGCTCCATCGGTGAAGCCAAATAGATTCTAACTGAGAACTATCACCAAAGACTGAGAAACTCTAGTCTTCTACCAAGATCACCAGCTAATTAATCAAACTCCACCAGACAATTACCGAGATTGCTAGAATCTTTAGGAACCAAGGATGCCCCTGCATCAGACACCCGAGGTAAATAAGAAAGTGTGTCCCACACTTTTCTACTTCAAGAAAATCTGCCATCCACTTCATCTTCACACAAGGCTTGTCAATCCACGAAGCTAGGAAAATACACAAGTTCATCAGCCAAGTCCTCCTTAACTGATCCATCACCCACCAGTCAGCATGTTCAACATCTAGAACAAATTGAGCCTTCAACCCATCACCAAGTATCAAGTCAGAATCCCATCTTAGAATCTCATTACAAGACTTATCCCTATCAACCAATGACTTAAGTCTACAACTGACAAACAACATTTGTACCTCAACACCAAACAAAAGTAATTCATTAACACCATCATCACAAAGGTGTTCAATAATAGGTTACTCCTCATCAACAACAACCTAACCATGCACAACTAGATGCTCTACAATCTCCATGTCAGGAACAACCTAATGAACATGAAAACCAATCTTCTCACCAACCTCAACAAGGTCAATAACATCATCAGTAAGCACAGGTAACTCAGTGACAACAACAACAACCTTATCAAGATGTCTTCTCTCTCAGACCAATCTTCTAATAGGCTAGACAAATTTCTTCTAGATTGGCATGTCCCAACTCTGGCAAGCTTTACAAAGGTCAACAACACTTTCCTTCACAAGGTTATCCACCCGGTTCTCCATACGGCTTAACAAATCTATTTCCCACCGAGAAAACCTTTCATAAATCTTCGCTTCCACCACATCACAAAGAGAAGCAATCGCACCAGGGTTCAATCCTCTTGAAGACATCTCCAAATATCTTCAAAAACCCTCTACAATAAACCCAACACTGACCACCTTGTGACAACCTCTGAGTTGTATGCAAGTTAGATCGCAGCCTGCCACCTTGCATGAACAACAAGGCCATGATTTCATAAGTTCAGTAACACGGATCTGCAACTCAGATTGCACACAATCTCTTCACCAACCTTTCTCTAAACAAGATCAACTCGCTCTGATACCATTATGATGCAATCAAGGTCAGAGGATCCAATTAAGGATTTTCCAAACTTGCAGCCAAACACCAACAATGCAGAATAACACAACACAACACAATATAGAATCAAAATCTTCTTTATTCATCAGTAACCAAGCTTACAAGAAACATGCCGAGTTGTAAGGCCTTCTCGATTATGGCCAAATACATCAAAGATTATAATAGTTCAACAAGATCACGTAGGATCCAATACACCTCTCAGCTATTCCAGGTCTGTAACATAATAGGACACTAGTAGGTACTCCAAGAAAGATCTAAACTTGTGCTCGCAAGCCACCAAGCAATCTTCTTATTCCTAAGCTCGCAAGCTAATAACTCTGCTACACTTCTTCTACTTCCAAATCTACTTTGTCTCTCTAGATCTCTCTAATCTTCCCTAAACAACTACCCAAGCACCCTCTTAAATACTAATCTTTAGCCACAAGTAATCTTTACAAACAAATAAATCCCAAAACCTAGCCGGTTTCCAAAGACAAACAAATATTAAATGAAACATTAGTCAACTCTCACATAGCCTTCCAACAATTAATTCATCATGTTGGCATCCAGTTCCACATAGGAGAATGAAACACACCAGATCTAGGTCCCCACATATCCAATGGTCAATCCATAACTCAAGGAGTGCGACCCAAATTAAATGCACCAGTCAGCCAAGCCAATTTATCCAAACACACAAGTCGGTTAGCAAGAACACCGAGCACCAGTAATAAACACCGAGACCATATCGATAACCAAGCACCGAGCACCATAAACACCAAGTCACTAAGCACCAAATACACCAAGTCACTGAGCTCCATCAATGAAGCCGAACAGACTCTGACCGAGAACTATCACCAAAGACTGAGAAACTCTAGTCTTCTACTGAGATCACCAACCAATTAATTGAACTCCACCAGACAGTTACCGAGATTGCCAAAATCTTTAGGAACTGAGGATGCCCTTGCATCATCCTTGGTTCTCAAAGTACCAGAGAAAGTAGAAACTTCCATTCAGAAACTAGTACTTAACTGAGCTCTAGATCTATGCAATTGACCAATTCTGTCTTCACTAGATCTATCTCTCTGGTCATCTCCACTAGATCCAATAGCTTCAAAGTTTTCAGTAGCCTCCTCATAACCATCTTCAGTACCAAGATTCCTCAACATACTAGTAATAGCTCTCATGACCTCAGTGATCATGTCATTCTTCATCAATTCCATCTCAGATCTGAAATCAACTTTAACCTTCTATTTAATATTCGATTCCACAAATCATAGAGATTTGCAATCGCTCTAGGGTCCAATCTTCTCGGAGACATCCTTTAAGATATTTGAAAACCCAAAGAAACAAATCATCAACCAAGGTCCTAGTGCAAATAGCCTCAACTCGGAGATTGGTTTACACACTCAAGAACTTCAAGCTCTGATACCATCTGACGCAGGACAAATAAGGAGGATCCAATTAAGGATTGTCCAAACTTGTAGCCAAACACCAACAATGCATAATAACATTACAAGACAATGTTTCAACAAAATTTTCATTAACATGCCCAGCTATAAGGCCTTTTGGGTTAGGGCCAAATACAATCACAAAGTATTTCTGCAATCTTCCAGCTAGTCCAACTCCAAAACAAATCAACAACTGATGGAAACCCTAAGACAGATCTAAAATTGAGCTTGCAAGCCTCCAAGCAATCTCCTTGTCTCCAAGCATGCAAACCACTAGCTTTGCTATTACAACTATCAGATAAACAATATGATCTTCAAGATCTCACAAGATCCAAATACTATCCTTCTCAACTACTTCCAATGACCCCCTAAACAGCTACCTAAGCACTCCTTAAATACATTTCCTCAACCACAAGCCGGCTGGAAGAAATAATTAACTCCTAAGCCAAGTTAGCTTCTACTACAAACAAACATTAAATGCAACAACAGTCAACTCTCAAATAGCCTTACACATAATTAATTCTCCATGTTAGCCTCTAGATCTACATAGGAGAATACAACAATAGCTACCAACAATAAATGCACCAAGTCGGCCAACCAAATCTCCAAGAACTCCACTCGGTAAACCAAAACTACCGAGCACCAGTCAAACAACCGAGCACCAATGAAACAACCAAGCATGCCAAGCATTACCGAGCAACATAGACATTGCTGAGAAAGCACATTGATCGAGCGCTAGACGTTTCACCGAGCTCCCTTCAATAACCGAGACCATCGGTTAAAGATGCAACTGAGTAACACAAAACCATTTCACACACCACCATGCAGATTTGTCGAGTACCCTAGAATGCCCCTGCATCACTTCTTGGTCTAAATCTTGTTCACAAGACTACAAGGGGAGTACATTCACTTTGTATAAGGCTGAGAGGTCTAAATATTGCTTGCGATACTATGCATTTTGGGTGCTTGTAGGGCTATAGGCCTTAATTTCTCTTGTGAAACTATAAGAGATAGTCATGAATGAAGATTTTACTAAACACCTTAGGACTTAGAGGCTATCCTTTTTGGCCATGTGACTTCCTTTGTGCAAGGATTGATCCAAGTGGACTTACCTAGATCACCCCAAGACACTCACCATATGTGTTCCCTTGGACACTAAATCTTGAATATGACAATATGAAAAGACGTGTGATTTGAGCATTGTTCTCCTGTAATTGATCCATAATTTGCATAGTCCTAGGAAAAGCCATTCAACCACCTAACTATAGGGATAAGAACATCAAGTTGTGGGAAAAGGTTGAAGCACTTCCCTCTTGACCTTCGGTAGAACTTGCTTGATGTGTCCTCATTTTGTGCAAGACTTGTGGAAATCATTTCAACATACACATTTGGGTACTATTCATGGAGTTTTATTTTGAGACCTCACAAATTCTTGTATCATGCAAGGTTTCTTTGTCCCTTGCTTGATTGTCTAAAGACTACTATATGTACCACAATTACTTTGAAAACCTCAAACTTGCTGTTAAACTCATTATTGCATATTGTCACTTTGTCAAATTAGTCGAAACAACTGTCTCAAATGAAGATTTTAAGTCAAAATTGATCCTTTATTGTTTATTGATTAAATATCGTTTGCTTTAGTGAGAAATATTGCACAATATTTCAAAGTGTCATCTATAGTTCAGACAAGTGTCACCCCACTGTATTGGGGTATATCGTCCCACCTATCTAAAGTATATCATATCATCCTAAAGTATCATTCTTCTTCATTGGGGTCTATCGTATGAATTTTATCTTCTGTTTTAGTGTCGTCTAGTTTTGAGGTCTATCTCTCAGATTCTTATTTGAGTGGGCTTGGTCCAAATTTTCTCTTAGTTGGTTTAGGGAGCTTACATTTGACTCTTTTTGGTCTCTTAGTCTGAAATTGATAGCATATGAGTTATTTTTAGCTGAAAAGGATTACTTGGATCCCTTGGTTAAATATTCTTCACCAGTAGAGTTGTTCACTTGTCTAAATTTCTCTTGGTTATCTTATCTTATCTTGGCTTTATCTTTTGACTCTAGTCACAAGTGTCGTACCCAGGGATCTTACTCACAGCTTGGGAACTTCATGAAAAGTCATCTTATTCTCTCTCTTTTTCTCTTTTCTTTATTTTTAGACAAGTGAACACTTTTATTTTCTAGGGTGGACACCAAGTTGTCTTGTGTCATCTTAATTGTCTCTTTACACTCTTATTCATGCTAGTAATAACTAGATACCAAATTGATCAATGAAAGAAACCAATAATCAGCTTTAACGAATTACCCTTTCCTACTAGGCATCAACATTATCACCACAAAGACCCTCAAGTTATCTTTGACAAGGAAGAGGAGAATACCAAAATCTGGTTTAATCCTTTTGGAAGTACTTTTGATAGCACTGGTGAGATGCTTGTTGCCTCATCAAAATCTGAAAATGGTTTATCTTTCACCATGTCTAGAGAAGAGCATAACAAACGATTCAATGATCTTTTCAAGCAAAATGAAAGATTAAGACAAATTGAGTTAGAAAGAAAAGCTTACATGGAAGAACAAACAACCAGATTGGCTCAACAATTTAACAAAAAATTCTATGGAAATAATCGAAATGATGGAAATAATTCACCACCGAGATCTCCTCCAAGATCTTGACACAATGGATGTGATTCACCTTCAAGTTCTTCATATTCTCAGACAGGAAATGGTAACAATATGAAGCAGGAAATTAATGAAGAAGAGCTTTTGAACTTTCAACAAGATGATTGTTACCAAAGTCTTATGTTGAAGACGTTGGAACAAAATGATGATCAATACTTTTTACACCTAGCTTCTAGAGGATTGAAGATTCCACATGACTTTGATGTTAATGGATTGATTTAGAAAATAGAAACCTCAACTTTAGAAGTTGCTATGAAAGAAATACAAAGTTTGAAAAGTGAAATGTCAAGCTTAAGAAAGGAAACTAAGAAACCTAAATCATCATTCTCAGTGGAATCTATATGTGCATTTCCTTTTGACAAGAATTTATACATGATGCCTTTTCTAGAGATATTCAAATCCCTAAATATGAGAAATATGATGGAAAAGGGGATCCACATGATGATGTCAGACAATTTTATGCTTTAAGTATGGATTTCATGCATGATGAAACTTATCTTATGCGATTATTCCCTAGGAGTCTAAGTGGCCAAGCCATGGAATGGTTTACAAAGATTAAACCTCCACTTAAGTCTTTTGATGAGCTTGTGCAAATATTCATACAACAATATTCTTACAATATTCAACATCCAATGACTATGATTGACTTATGAAATATCAAGCAGAGGCAAGGAGAAACCTTCGTCACATTCTTGCAAAGATGGATAAAGTTGCACTCAAGATATCCACGAAAACTTCCTGAGAATGAAAAGATTGACATCTTTGTCAATAATATTATTCCTGAATTGCACTATGACCTTAGAAAGTAAGTCTTCTTCACTTTTAATGACATGATTGAAAGTGCCTTTCACATAGAAGATGAATTGGTCAAAAAGGGTGAAATCACTTTGAGCAAGGAGAAATCCAACACCAGTAATGGATACAAAAAAGATAAGAGTAAGCCTTGGAACAAGAACAAGCATATGGTTAATGATGGTGTTGTTGATGAGCCCAAGCCTAAGGAGCCCAGCTTCAACCTGGCCAGTGCTATCTTAACAACTCGACAACAAGAGGCTACAAAGTCTAATTACTCTAACAAGGCTAGACCTCCATGGGCACCTAATCCTAAGCAAGATTTTACACCTTTGGGAGACTCATATGATGTGATACTTAAGGCATTACTATCCAACAAGATCATCACATTACCAGAATATGCTAAGCCTTATGAACCTGAGGTAAAGCCCAAATGGTGGAATGCTAATCATTACTGTGAATATCATAAGAATAAATGACATAAGACTGACAACAGCATAAGGTTAAAACATGTTATCCAAGATCTTATTGAGAATGAGAAAGTTGGAGTAGATGGTCTTGTCGAGAATTTTGACCACAAAGCTTTTAAGGAGCCACTTCCTAAGTATGATAAATTGGAGGCATCAAAATCCAAGAAAGAAGAGGGAGCTAAGATCAATTATACCTACATGAACAATGACAATGTCATCAATATGCTTGAGCCAATGGATGAAAGTGTTAACATGGTGAGACATAATGTACCCAACTATAATTCATATTTTGATGAGGTACCCAAGGTCATCTTAATAAGTGCTAGTTCTTCTATGCAACTCCAATATTTCGATGAGACTAACCACACAATCATGCTTAGGGGTGTCGATTCTCCTACACCTAGAGAAAGTCTCAATGCTGTTACCAGAAGTCAACCCAAAGTTATGCTCAGGAGTATGAAATCTTCAAAGCAAGAAAATCCCAAACAAATGACCTCTTCTAAGAAAACCTCTACTTCTAGTACGTCTAGCTACAATCTAGTGGACCAATTCCAACGAACTCCATCTCAGATTTAAATATTTGACTTGCTAGAAATATCACCTACACATAGGGAAATCTTAAAGAAAGCTTTGCAAACAACCAATGTCCCTACAAAAATTGACGCTGATCAATTTCAGACTATGGTTAATCTTATCGCTGCTCCACATTTCCTTTCCTTTTCAGAGGAAGATGACAAATCATTAAGCCACCCACATAACCTTGCCTTACATATTGAGATTCAAATCTATCGAACCTGAGTCAAACGTGTGTTGATTGATAATGGTGTTGGGTTAGATATTTGTTCTTTCAATGTAATTAAGCAACTAGAATTATTAGAACTTACTATTGATTCTAGGAAAAGGATCACTATCAAGGCTTATGACGAAGTTGAGAGGTCCTCTAAAGGATTGATTGTGTTACCCATTCAGGTTGGTCCAATTGAAAAAGAGGTATTTTTTTAAGTCCTTGATATCCCTCTTACCTATAACATACTGCTAGAGAGACCTTGGATTCATGATATGCAAGCAGTCCCCTCTACTTATCACCAGTGCATAAATTTCCCTTTCAAGGAGACTGCGATCTACATCCTAGGAGATGATTACATGTCTATTAATGCACTTAATGTTGAGTCCTTGGTACCAAACAATATGGTTTTTGGTGAAAATAGGACCACTCTTACTGATTGTGAAGGAAATTTTAAAATGCTGAATCTAGGAATGGGAGAATACAAACTTGACTCCATTGCTACACTTCCAGTTTCCCCTAGATCTTATGGGAAACCTTCAGAAGATAAAAAGCCCTCATCTTCCACCATGACATGATATGGTACTTTTTTTCAATCCTTAATGCCTTTGGAAGATGAAAGAGAAGAACAATATGTTAGGGAATGGATCTATAGAGGAAAAGTACCTGAATAAGTTGTGCTCACTACTACAATGTCTCCTAAGAAATATGGAAAGGGATATAAATTCCTAGCTAAAATGAGTTATCTTGGTCATGGTCCTTTAAGTGATAAGAAATATGCTCTTGCTAATCATATGAGTCATACTAATGGGAGAAATTCTAAGGATAAGATTGGACTAGGACTTTCTAATACACAACCAGTTTTTGACCCATCTCCTGAAAATAATGAATCTAAGGAAGAAACTTGTTCTTCTCCTATCTATCAAGATGGGGAATTTTTTTTCCCTTCTACTTCTATCCTTTGGAATTAAGAAGGATCCCCACTAGAACACAATGAGGATGCTTCTACCTCTCACCATAGTGAGGAGTCAAAAGTTGAAGATCCTAATAGCGAGCGTATCTGCAAGAACATGGCACAACTACTACATAGAGATAGAGGTGTTGAATCACAAGAACTTGAATGGGATTCTCTCTTAGTTGAGTCAATGAAATTGGGGATAGATGTGGTTCATACCTATGCTAACCAAATCGAGGTGGTAGACGAGTCACTTGTAGGGCTTGATGATTCAAACTTACATGCCGCTCTCATTGATCAAGTTGACCACTATAGGGATCAAATCAATCTAGGTACTTTAGAAGGAGACCTTATAAGCTCTGAATATCTTGTCCCTGGAAATGATTTCCCCCATATCAATTCCTTGGAACCCGTTCCTTCCCTCCCACTCACGTACCCTGACCTTATTGATTGGTCACAACAAAACCAACAACCCACATTACCTTCCTTGCAGAATGACTATGAAATTACCTGTTACCTTAATGCCATTTAACCTGTACTTTCTTCCACTAGTGAACCAACAAAAAATATGACTGAGACAAATATCAAGTACCTTAGTCACAAAATAAAAAGGAAAATGAAAAAGAATAGGCATGGCTAAAACCACTTTGTGGCGGTGTCAGAATTGAAAAAAGTAAAAACAAAAGATGTATATGAGGATGAAAACCTCTTCAAGGCACCCAAGGATGAGGTACTTGGTAGTCTTCCTAGCTACTTTTAGGAAAGATCTTCAGTCTTGATAGAAACCACAAAAGCTGTAAATCTTGGGATGAATGAAGCATCTCAACTTATACATCTAGCTCAATCTTTTTCAGCAGATGAGAAACAACAATTCATTGAATTTTTCAGAGAAAAGAAGATAAATTTTTCTGGGACATATTCAAACATGCCAAGGCTTGACACTAATATCATTATGCATCATCTATCCATAGCTCTTGGTATCAAGCCAGTGAAACAAAAGTTATGAAAGATGCATCCACATGTAGCTATTTTGGTTAAAGCACAACTAGAAAAAAATCTTGAGTGCAGGATTCATAAGGGCTATTGACTATGTTGAATGGATATCTAATATTATTCCTATTTTTAAACATGATAAATCCATTTGTGTATGCAAAGACTTCTGAGATCTTAATAAAGCATTCCCAAAGGATGATTTTCCACTCCCAAACATAGACATGATAGTAGATATGACTGCGGGATATGAAATGTACTCTCTTATGGATGGATTCTTAGGATATAATCAGATCAAGATAGCCCTTGAAGATCAAGAAAATAATGCCTTCACATGTGCATGGGGAACCTTCTGTTGGAACGTCATGCCATTTGGATTGAAAAATGCTGGAGCTACTTATCAAAGAGCTATGACTACAATCTTTCACAACATGATGCATAAAAACATGGAATATTATGTAGATGATACCTTGGATAAGTCTAAAAAGAGGAATACACATTGCATATTTAAGCTTGATATTAGATAGGATGGAATAATTTTAGCTCAGATTAAATCCTAAGAAGTGTGCTTTTGGTGTCACCTCAAAAAAATTACTTGGATATATCATTTCAGCAAAAGGAATTGAGGTTGACCTCGAGAAGGTCCAAGCTATAATAGAAATGCCACCTCCCAGGAACATAAGTCAACTAAGAAGTTTGCAAGGATGCCTTCAGTCTATTAGGAGGTTTATATCCCAACTTGTCGACAGAGCTCAACCTTTTAACATAAATTTACACAAAGGAGCTACATGTGCGTGGAATGAAGAATGTGAAAATATTCTCCTATAGATCAAGCAATATTTGGATAAACCTCCAATCTTAATGCCTCCTATCCCAGGGAAACCTCTTATTTTGTATATCTCAGCTACAACTACATCTTCGGGGGAATTACTAGCACAACAAGATGAACATGGGAAATAAATAGCCATATACTATATCAATAGAACATTGGTTGCCTATGAGATCAATTACAACAATATTGAGAAAACTTTCCTTCTTGTTGTGTTTGCGTCTCAAAAACTCAGACATTACATGCTGGTCCATACTACACAGCTTATCACAAAAATTGATCCTTTGAAATATTTGCTAAATAAAGCTACTCTTACTGGTCGATTGGCTAAATGGATGATGATTTTTTTTTAATTTGATATTGAGTATGTTGATCATAAAGCTATAAAAGGACATGCAATCACTGATCAACTAGATAAATTTCCTATACCAGATGATACTCCTATGCGGATTGACTTTCTTAACGCATCCATCATGTATGTGACTGAAGATCTCACATGTAGAATGGTGTTGGAGCTAGAATTTTTTTTATTACACCTAATGGATACACCATTCCCAAGTCATATAAATTATTGTTTCCTTGTACAAACAACATAGCAGAGTATGGGGCTTTGACAAATAGAATCAAGCTGGCTATTGAATGGAGGATAGATGAATTACATATCTTTGGAGACTCCTAGCTTGTCATCAATCAGACTAATAATGACTATCAAACAAAAGATGGAAAATGGATCCCTTATAAAAAGATGACTGATGACCTAAAAATTTACTTCTCTTTTGTCACATTTTAGTAGATTCCTAGGACTGAAAATAAGGTGGCTGATGCTATGGACACCGTGGCTTCTATCTTACAGCTGGAAGAACATGAATCTAGATTTCAATTCCTGGTGGAATAACTACACTACCCTGCCTATACTCCCCTGGAAACCATGTGATATGCACTATAATTGGCCATGTTTCCTCTGGCTATGCTAAAATCTAATTCTACCTACATGACCAAATCATTCTTGACAACTTAACCCACAATGAGAAATGACCACTCATTCACAATGCTTCCTATTATACCATCATCTTCGGTGACTTGTTTAGGAAGGGTCGGTCTAGATGGAGCACTTCTTATATGCTTAGAGAAATATGAGTCTGAACATGTGTTAGCTGAACTCCACGATGGTGTATGTGGGTCTCACTCTAATGGTCTTGTGTTAGCTCATAAACTACTAAGGTTTGGTTACTATTGGCCTACTATGCAAATAGATATCGTGCGCTATGCCAAGTCCTACAAGAAATTTCAAATACATGGGAACTTGATTCATGTTCCAGATAGGGAGATTATCCCTTCTATTACACATTGGCCTTTTCAATAGTGGGATTTTGATTTGGTAGGCCCTATTCATCCCAATTCATCTAGTGGACACAAATTCATTATCACTGCAACAAAATACTTCACAAAATGGGTTGAGGTTGTTCCTCTTTAAATTTCTACAGGAAAATAAGTGTCCTTGTTTATACTTAATCACATCATCTATTTCTACGACATAACTTCCTCCATAGTTACTGATAATGCGGGATAATTCAAAAATAAGGATCTCAAACAATTATGTAAGAAATTCAAGATCAAACAACACCGGTCCTCAATCTACTACCCTCAAGGTAATGGCCAGGCTGAAGCTTCTAAGAAAACATTGCTAAAAATCTTACACAAGATAGTGAATAAGAGAGGAAGAGATTGGTACTTACAAATTAATCCTGCACTATGGGCTTACAGAACTAGCATGCGCACACCTACAGGAGCTACGCCCTTTGCACTTGTTTATGGATCTGAAGCTGTCTTACCTCTTGAAGTTGAGATACCTTCCTTAGGAGTTTCATTAAGAGGCCTTATCATGAATGATGACTACATAATCATGTGTATACAAGAGTTATAACTTCTAGATGAACGTAGAAGAGATGTGTTTGATCACATGAGAGTATATCAGAAACATATGTCACAGAGTTATAACAAAAAGGTTCATTCTAGAGAGTTTTAGGTTGGAGATCTCATCTTAAGAGAGAATAGAAAGAATCAAAAAAATATGGCACATAAAGGAAAATTTGAACCAAGTTGGTTGGGTCCTTACATAGTTACTGCTTCTTTAGGATCTGGTGCTTATCATCTTTCTACACCTAAGGAAGAACACCTCTCTGAACCTATCAAAATCCTTCATTTGAAAAAGTTCTACGCATGATGCTACAGGAGATTTGTACATATCTTAATGTCCTGAAAAAAATCTAAAAAAGCATATACGATCTTGAAAAAATCCTAAAAATTGTAAAAAGCCGTGAAAAAATGATCATCTTAGTGAAAACCTGGCAAACAGGTGCTTTGACACATTAATAAAAAGAAAAAAAAAAGAAAAAAAAGAAAAAAAAATCGTGCCTTGGTGAAAACCTAGAAACATGCACCTTGGTAGCAAAAATAAATATTCTTCCAAGTGGTGAACACCTAGAAATAGGTGCTACTTGAGACCCATGCACTTATATATATTAGCATGTCGCTTTGCACTTTGAACCCCTTTCGAATCCCATTTTCTTATCTCCTTGGTTTGGAATTGGTGTTTGTCTTAGGCTAGGGGGTATGATCTATACTCTTCTTTGGTGTGCGATGTTATGTTTTAGTAACTTACCCTAAAGTAGTGTTTCTCAACACTTCATTTGATATCGAGTGTTTCTTAACACTTATCATATATACTATCTTGAGTCGATGCTTTGTATGCAATCTAGGATTGTGTGATATTTCTCACTTACATGCATGAGTCCTAGTGAGTCAATGATTATGTTTTCTTTTTCACACCGCACTTAAACTAAATTGGATGAGACATGTTATGAATTATTCTCTTTGTGTGTTGTCTGACTGATGATTTTTCACTGGGTGTTCCCTCCTTAGTCTCTCCGTGATGTTGGGACTAGAGGACGAGACATATTTTCTTTGATTTCTACCTGTAGGTATCACTTTAATGATTCTAGGTGTCTCTTTCTTTGATTCCTTGAACACCGAGGAGAATTAGAGCTATATCCTTGACTGTTACATTATGTTTTCTCACGCAAGACTTTACTCATGGTTATCTTGGTGCTTATGCTTCGATACTGGTATAATCTTGCAACATTATCTTGGAAACCATGTTCAAGTCATCTTGATACTTATGTCTTGATGCTTACATGTGTTTCCTACATTCTATCTGATATAGATCATATTCATATCTTCATAGTTATGTTTGCACTAGTGATAGTTGTATGATCTTGCGGTGTCCCTTAATAAGGCTTGATGATAAAAATAAGGACCTATTAACCCTTGCAAATTGCACTTTGCATTTTCATGGTAGCTTGCATTTCTTACGTACATTCTTAGTTGCATTTGAGTTTAGAGAGAGTCTCCTTAATCATTATTAGACTATTAGTGAGTTGCGCTCGATCGCGTATCTCCTTTCTTCTATCTCGATCATGTCTTTTTCATCTCTTCGATCTTTCACTCTTTTGTCATTTCCTATAATCTCAAGGTGTTAATCATATCATCATATCTAATCTACTCAAATGATTACATTTCAAATCATGAAGTGCATAACATACATATTAGAGTGCATAAAGAATCTACAACTATGAGAGCATCACATTGCAAGTAATAAAGTAGAAGATACAAGTACATAATGGATATCATATGATTGTAATGAAGCAAATTGGAAAAGTTTTTGGATACTTACCGCCTGTGGATATCCTCAAGGCTAGTTATGCAACTGGATAAGCTTGAAATATTGTCGATCAATGGGTACTCACCTTTCTGTCATCGGGAAGCTCTCTTTCTCTCTGGATTCACTAAAATTCAAAGGCACAACTAATTTGAAAATGACCCTTTGGGCCCCTTATATGGCATTTTGACCTAATTTTTCAGTCTCAGATTTCTGCAAAAATTTCACCCTTACCTAATTTTGACGTCTTGGATCCATTTTTGGGATCAAAATCAGAATTAGGCTTCATCTTGATTGTCAAAATCACATTTTAAAATTCTCCCTACGAGTAGTTGACAGACCCTTTGAGGCTAATCTCTTCGATCTTTTGAGGCAATCATCATTTGGAAAAATTCTCCTCACTTGGTGGTCAAACTTAGTCTTGTGTGCTTATCGATCATTTGGAACCTTATCTTATCTTGATTTGATCAAACTAATCTCATTTTTTCATCTCCTCTACCTCATTTTGATTTTGATCCCGACGGGGCAGGAATAATCCATCATCTATCTCTTAAACTGCAATCTTATCTATCCTTGCTAGTTCTCATTTGATCAAGTTCAGGATTAGCTTCTTTTATGTGCTTCATTCGATCAAGTATGGAGTCAGATCTATCTTATCAACCTTTTCTAGCTCTCGTTAGATCAAGTTTGGGATTTGTTATCTCTCTGTGCTTCATTCGATCAAGTTCAGAGTCAGATCTCTATCAGTTACCTTGACATTATTATTATTTGACTCAATGTGTTCCCAAATCACTCACACATTAGTCAAAGAGGGGCAAATGTAATCACCCAAAAATGGTCTAGTAAACCTTGAGCTCCACTCTAACATAAAATTTAAAGTATTAGACTTTATCTTATTCTTAATGAATTCTGTATATTGACTTAATCCCTTATCTCTCGATCAAATCATCACTTTATCATTTATTTGATGATATCCTAAAATTTGACCACTTTATCCTAAGATTTATTTGATTAAAAGAACATGTCCCCTTTTAATTAAATAAAATCCACTTTATCCTATGTGTGCACATGAAAAAAAATATTTCTAATTAAAAAGAAAAAGAAAAAGACAAAAGTGTTATCTCTTTTGCCTCTTAATCGTCACCACTCAATTCTACCTAACCATTATTGTCCATTGATTTTGCCTCTTGAGAATCTTGTGCCCTAAAGTAAAAAAAAATGGATTATTCTCTACACTTGGATTTTGCCTCTTAATCTTGACCGTCCACTCATTTCTAAATTCTTTAAAAGGAGGCTCTCTCCTCATTCTTGCATTCCTAGCCCTAGATCTTAGAATTATGCTATCATTCTGTTTACTTGCATTCTTAAGAGCATTCTAGTTTACTTGCATTCTTAACTTAGCATTTCCTTATTGCATTTAGCTTAAATCACATAGCTTAACTAGGGAGTATTGTAATCTTGTTAGATTAGCTTTTCTTTCTTGTTCTTGCATTTTCATTCTAGCTTAGCTCTTGCATTTCATTTAGATCTTTCATGCTTGCATCTTCATTTTGAATCCTCCATTCTATGGTGCACCTTGCAAGGGTTTCCTATTGAGGTTCATTTGAGAGCCATCATCCACAATGCTTACATTCTTTCATGTCATAGATAGGAAGCTATAGGCTGCCACTTGAGATATCCTCTTCTATGGATTCTCTCAAGAACATTGGTTTATAGAAGTGTGTCACATTTTGATCACACACCATAGACACTAAAATGTTATTAGTTGGATAACTTCTTCTTCTGGTGGAAAAATTATTCTCATTCAAGAAGGAAAATAGTTAAGAAGATGATTCTAGAACATTAAATTATAGAACAAGTTATGCATACTATTGGAAGGCTGAATATGTAGGGTTGATGTCACATGAAGTGTGGCCTAGGACACCATCAGAAGGGTAGAATGCAACTTATCAGCAGAAGAGTCAGAGGGCTTAAAATCCATAAGTAGAGTAGAATGTGATCCAGAAGCCAAGGGATGATTGGATAGAGCATTACAAATAAAGTTCTGAGTTAATAATTTCTCAGAGTAGCTAGTGAAGGCTAGATATAGAGAAAACAGGAAACCCCTCATATTGACAGGATCCAAACAAGACTTTTGAAGATGAATACTCTTAGGAAAAGATTGAACAATTGAAGACACATGAGGATTGAGCACCTCCCACAAGTTCCTTTTAAATGCACACTAAGAAGGATCTATAGTATGATCCCAACATATGTGTGAAATTGAAACACCATGACCTTGGCATTGATCTATATAATGACCCAAACATCTAGCATGCTTTTCAATAGAAACCACATCTTGTACATGAATTTTTCATTCCCATGATCCCCACTTAGAAATAATTGTAAGAGCAGTTGGAAATGGATTGGAAAGGTTTAACAATAAATACACTCTGACCATTAGAGGTACACTTTTGAATGGGACAAGGTGACGTTCAATAAAAATCCCTTATTTATTTTTAAATCCCTCCACTAGGTTAGGTTCTTGGTATTCTAGAGGAAGAGATGGGAATGAAACTCAAAATGCATAAAAGAATAGAGTGTAGGATCCGAATTGAAATTTAGAATCCATGGATGGGTTAAAAGGCCACAACCCTTACAAAACCACCCCTTATTTCTATGTACAAAATCCCTGAGTTTTGGACTCAAATAATGCGATGAAATATTTAGATTCCAAGTCAATGTAAAATATATCTTTTACGCTCGACCAATACTGATTAGCCCATTCTAGAATTCCTAAAATACAAGGGGGAATCCCTAAACTTACCAACAAGTGCCTTATCATGAAGTGTTGAGATTTGTGGCAAGATAAGTTGTTCCAGAAGGGATATTGTGGAATGATGAGATGGGTCATGTAAAGGGCAATTCCTGGGAGCCTGATCAGAGTGATGATCACCCAGAGGATATGGATGCTTGTTCCTCAATACTTGTGATGGATATTTTTTGGAGGGGATATCTCATGATCCTTACACCTCTATGTAGCCTTGAATTGTGCATCCTAACTTGAACCAATTGCATCCCCATTTTGAAGCAGAAAGTTATTAGGAGAAATGAGAAACTTAGGGTTTAAAATGGAAGAATTATTTGGCCAAGATACACAAGAAGGGAAGCTCCATTAATCATCCATATTGAAAGATCCAAAACCTTCTTCAGTGCTAAAAACATTACAATTTGAAGATTCATCACATATATCAAAGATCATTTGTTTGTGAATAACTATGGGGACATTGTCAAATTGGCCTCTACTAGTCATGCGTTTGAAAGATCTACCTCTACCATGATTTCCTTGGTAAACACCATTTCTCCCTCTGCCATGATTTCCATGGAAAGGCTTGGCACTACCTTGATTCCCCTATTGGTTCACAGGGAATCTCCGCCATTATCTTTCAAATTTTCCTTGTTCCCGTTCATTTCATAGGATACACTCACGCTCACACTCTTGATCAATCTTGAATTTTTTCTTGTATAGGAAAATGTTTCTCCACATAAAAAGGAGCATCTAATTGATTTGTCAACCTACTTTAAAGATGTCTTTGTATGGTGTTATGTTGACCATGAGAAGTTTAATAATGGAGAGATACAATACCATATTCCTCTTAAGCATGATGCGACACCATTTAGACAAAAACAAAGGAACCAAAATCCTAAGGTTGTAGAGACCAATTTCAGAGAAAATTTACAAAATGCTTAAGGCAAGGATCATCTACATATTTCACCATTCTTCATGGATTCCCCATATTGTGCATATCTGAAAGAAAAATGGTGAAATAAGGGTCTATGTGGATTTTCGCAACCTAAACCAGACATCTCTCAGGGATAATTATCTCGTGTTGGTAATGGATCACATCTTGCAAACAATTTTAGGATTAAAAATGATGGCTATGCCAGATAGTTTCTCTAGATATAATTAGGTGGAAGTAACTTTGGAAGACCAACATAAAATTATATTTACTAATCATATTTCTGTACTCACTTATAATAGAATGCCTTTTGGAATTATAAATGTAGCTCCTGGGCTACTTTCCAAATAGCAATAGACCTAATCTTTGAAGATTTTAAGAATAAAATTATTTTGGATTATTTAGATGATCTAACAATCTTCTCCAAAAGAAAATCCAATCATTTGCTAGACTTAGAAATGGTGTTACAGAGACGTAGAGATTATGGTATTTTCCTCAACCCTAAAAAGTCTATCTTTGCAGTCACTGAAGGAAAATTGCTAAGTCATATTGCCTCCAAAGAAGGATTAGAATTTGATTTAGAGAGAGTGAAAGCTATCTAATATCTAAATCTATTGATTTCACATAGCGATACTAGGTCTTTCTTTGGTCAAGTGAATTTCCGGAGGAGGTTTTTTCCAAACTTTTTTGAACTTACCAAACATATTGTGGAGATGATGAAGAATCAACCAAATTTCAAATGGAGTTTGGAAGGTCAAAAAACTTTCAAAGATATTAAGGTAACCATTTCTAATGATCCTACCCTGGTAAACCCAAATTTTGAGAAGGATTTTATCATTTATTGTTATGAATTTGAACATACAATGTCAGTTATCTTGCTATATAAGAATGAACAAGGAATGAAATGTCCAATTGATTTTATGAGTGTGCCATTAAGGAAGCATGAACTAAACTATTCCTCTATAGAGATACATTCTTATGCAATAGTTAAAGCTTTGAATAATTTTAGGTTCTATATTTTGTACTCTCATACTGTGGTATTTGTCCCAGATTCTACTGTGAAGAGTGTATTGACCCAACAAGATATTAGTTATAACAAAAGAGGTGCTTAGTTGGATAAAATATAAGAGTATGATGTTGATCTAAAACCCACTAACGTGGTTAGAGGAAACAGGCTATGTAAAATAATAGTTGAAAGAAAACCAACTAAAGAAGAAAACTTACTACTAGTACTATTTACAAATAATACTGCTGAATGGTTCTATAATGTGTCCTATTTTTTAACTTATGATGAGTGTCCACCCCACTTTTTTACCAAAGGGAAGAGGAACCTGAAACTAAAAGCCAATAATTATGTCATTTGGGAAGGAAATTTGTATAAGAAAGGAGTGGATGGTATGTTTTTAAGGTGTGTGGATCAAGAGCAAATGAAGAGGCTATTAGAAGTGTTTCATAATGAAGCATGTGGAGGGTATTTATTTTAATTTGTGATAGCTTTCAAGATCCTTTGTGAGGGTTTCTATTGGCTAGGTATGTTTAAAGGTGCTTATGAATGGGTATGTAATTGTGAGAAATGCATAAAGATTTTTAATAGGCCTCAACTAGCTACATTGCCAATTAGACCAATACTAATTGAGGATCCATTTCAATAGTGAGGATTAGACTTTATTGGACCCATAAAATCCAACTCTAGTACAGGGCACACCCAAATTCTATCTACCATGGAAATTTCACCAAGTGGGTAGAAGTCATCCCAATAAAGAATACTACTTGCAAAATAGTTTTTACTTTCTCAAAAGAAAATATTCTAGTGAGATTTGGTGTTCCTAAGAAGATAGTGATAGATGATGCTACCGGTTTCTCTTCCTTTGAGTTTTCTCTATTATGCTATGATTATGGGATCAACCTAGATGTAATGTCCCCTTTCTCAAATAAAGTTTAGTAATAAATTATAATTAAATAGTAAAATTTGATTAAATGAATACAAGGAATAATAAAATATAATTGTAATTGTAATTATAATAAAATATAAACAAATTTAATATAACATATTATTATTCCCAAATAATAAATTTCCATATAATAATTTATTTCCTCTGTAACTTAACAAACATAATCTCATTTGGTAGCTTCTAAGCAGTGTAGAGCCATCAACGATACACTCAATAAATTGAGAAACCCAGTTAGCAATTCTTATAGGCCCCGTTTGTTTGCAGGAATTGAGGTGGAATTGGGTGCAGAACTTTCACTTTTTCACCAAATCCATCGTTTGGAACGCTAAAAAAGAAAATCCGGTTATACCACCAAAATCCGATTATACCACCAAAATGGGCGGCACCATTATACCACCAAAATCCGATATTCTAGTTTTGGGCAATTGTTAACCCCATTTAATTTGGCCATCGGGTTCGTGGTCTTCTTGGATTCATTTTTGGGGTTTTGTATTCCCGTGTTTGCATTTTTGGGGTTTTGTATTTCAACATTTGCGTCTGCCTCAGTTTTCGAAGGGAGATCACTGTTCTCGTAGGGTTTTTGAAGGGAGACATCATTGTTTCGTAGGGTTTCATCTCCTGCAACAAGTATTGTTTGTTTTTCATCTTTTGTATTGAATGATGTCTTTTGTATTGGCCATAAACTGCACGTTGTACTGAATGATATCTTTTGTATTGAATCATGGCAATTAAGAGTCGTTACCTATCATGAGGTATTGTTGAATGGTTGTTTTTATTTCATGGGTGTTGTTGAATATGGGAAGTATTTAGGAGTTCAGCTGTGGAAAACCTAAAACTCATTATTATTGTACTTATTGCCATCACTAGCACGGTTCTTACGGTAGGCTTTATTAACTTTATAAAGCCCTCCCTTTTTAGGAGGGCTAGAAAATTCTCATTCATCAACATCTTAGTTAACATTGCTTTGATAATTGATTATCATTGATGCTGATGAATGAGAATTTGCTTGGATAGTTGATATCATTGATTTTTTTGTTGAAGATCATATGTGTGGTAGAGTATCCCCTTGCTTATCTTGAGGGTTTCCACTTTATTTTGCTCATGATTCTTGATCTCTATAGCCATGACTCTCTTCATTTTGTATATATCTTCATCTTGAGGGTTTTTGTGTACTGGTGTTGTATACTTGAAATAAAACTATGTTTATTCAAAAACACTTGAAGATATACCAGAAATTTCCTTGAGTTCTATACATGAAACCCTACGGATATCAAATCCTTTTGTTCTCAAATAATGAATAACACTGTATATTTATTCCTGATAGGAGTGCATGTGTGTAATATAAAATATTGATATTAACCATTTCTTTGGAACTAGCACGGTTCTTAGGGTAGGCTTTATTAACTTTATAAAGCCCTTTCTTTTTAGGAGGGCTAGAAAATTCTCATTCATCGGTATCTTAGTTAACATTGCTTTGATAGTTGATATCATTGAAATATTAGTTAACATTGCTTTGATAGTTGATTATCATTAATGCTAATGAATGAGAATTTGCTTGGATAGTTGATATCATTGATTTTTTTGTTGAAGATCATATGTGTGGTAGAGTATCCCCTTGCTTATCTTGAGGGTTTCCACTTTATTTTGCTCATGATTCTTGAGCTCTATAGCCATGACTCTCTTCATTTTGTATATCTCTTCATCTTGAGGGTTTTTGTTTACTGGTGTTGTATACTTGAAATAAAACTATGTTTATTCAAAAACACTTGATAGATATACTAGAAATTTCCTTGAGTTCTATACATGAAACCCTGTAGATATCAAATCCTTTTGTTCTCAAACAATGAATAGCATTGTATATTTATTCCTGATAGGAGTGCATGTGTGTAATATAAAATATTGATATAAGCCATTTCTTTGGAACTATCACGGTTCTTACGGTAGACTTTATTAACTTTATAAAGTCCTCTCTTTTTAGGAGGGCTAGAAATTCTCATTCATCAACATCTTAGTTAACATTGCTTTGATAGTTGATTATCATTGATGCTGATGAATGAGAATTTGCTTGGATAGTTGATATCATTGATTTTTTTTTGTTGAAGATCATGTGTGGTAGAGTATCCCCTTGCTTATCTTGAGGGTTTCCACTTTATTTTGCTCATGATTCTTGATCTCTATAGCCACAACTATCTTCATTTTGTATATCTCTTCATCTTGAGGGTTTTTGTGTACTGGTGTTATATTCATGAAATAAAACTATGTTTATTCAAAAACACTTGATATATATACTGGAAATTTCCTTGAGTTCTATGCATGAAACCCTGCAGATATCAAATCCTTTTGTTCTCAAACAATGGGAACTCTTCAGAACAATCAAAAGATAATCAGAATACTTTTTAAAAACAACGGGTAACCCTCTTATTTATAGATCCCAACTTGGCTTGATCTTTGACTAAAAAACTGTGAATGCTTGAGGAACACTAACATTCATCCTAATTAAAGTTGTTATTTCATATGATGTTCATAGCACTATATATATCACTAGGTGAGCTCTATAGGCAATAGTAGAAGACCTTGATTTTCTTTGACAATATAATGATTTTTTCTATATCCCTCTTGTAAGCAATCTAATCAGCATTGCAGTTAGATATATAAAATGATGTTACTATTATAATAATAACCTTGGCATTAAATTCATGATATTTTCTGATCTTTTCTCTTAATTGTCCTTTGGATATTGGTTGTCCTACTGTAAGAATACTTTCACATGTTATTTTCTTATTGATTATATAATATGATATTGCATCTTCTCTGTGATAGAAAAAGTCTTTCTACTTTCTGATCACCTTGATTGTGATGGTTGTTGTTCACTTATGAAACTTATACCATATTCATAATATCACGTTCCTATTATAGTTGGTTATTCCTATGATATATGTGTTCCTTCAAAGGTCACTGTAGCAATTTCATGCTTATTGACACATACTTATGATCATTATTATTAACATTACTTCTGTAGCTTGATGATGTATGATTGTTCAATAATAGTGACTCTACGATCTTCTTGAAATAGTACTTCAATCTTCAATGGCTCCTTGGTTTGTTCTTGTTAACATCTACTATGCTTCTAAATTGATGATGTAGCTCTACTTCTAGCATATGAAAATGATCTCCATTTCTTGTTATGTATCATTTTTCATGTTTGAATTATAATATATTGTTAAGCTCATGGCTAATCACTTTCTTTTTTGCTGAAAAAAAAACATGTATATCATTATTTTGTGCATATAGAAGTGGTCTTACACATGTGACCTTGATTCTTATTTTCATGTATCTATGTTGTTATAAATATCTTTGATCTTTTTTTAAAAGTTTTTCAGTATGTAGTATTATATTTGATCACAATTTATGATGCATAACCATTAAACTAATACCTCTATTTTAGACTATACATCTTTGTTCTTACAAGATGCTCATTCTTTTTCTGTGACTATCATTATTTTTCTATGGCTAGAAAATTCTCATTCATCAGCATCAATGTTAACATTGCTTCAGTGTAACACTAATTTTCAGTGTTAACACTAGCAAGCAGCACTGATTGTCAGTGTTAACAATGATTGTATAAATGGAGAGATATTACATTAGGCGCTATTTCAAGATGTAGAAATTAAAATGTAGATATTAGTGATGCCTTGAGTTAAAGAAACTAAGATGCTGATTAAATTTCTCAAAATATATCTTTAATATCTTGCTCGTCTTTTTGAAACCTTGATTTCATGCCAAAACCTGTTTAAGTTATTTTCGATAGTCAATAATAAAGATGTGGACATATTGTCAACTTTGATGAAGGAAAACAGAGCTAGATTCTTATAACACTAATTATAATCAGTGTTAACACTGAAGCACTGTTAACATTGATTATTAGTGTTAACACTGATAATCAATGTTAACATTGCTTCAGTGTAACACTAATTTTCAGTGTTAACACTAGCAAGCAACATTGATTGTCATTGTTAACACTAATTGTCAGTGTTAAAAATGATTGTATAAATGGAGAGATATCATATTAGGTGCTATTTCAGTTGAATGATTGCAAATCTAATTATATACCTGTTGTAGATTGTCTCCTATTCATATAATTACATCGCCCTCTCTGATCTCTAGTCTGTTCTTTTCTTGTTACTCCTTTATTAAATCTGAATCTAAGAATTTGGATGGACGGTTATCGCTTCTAGTTACTGTTGTATTATCTCTATGAGAGAGTTCGCAACATGTAATTCATTCTATTTGTAGTTCACTTGTTTCTCCCCTGAGTAGATATAGTAGTGCAAAAACCAAAAATAATAATATCATACACTTTTTACTAAGACTTTAGTCTATCCTTATTTGTTGCGAGTATATATTTTAAGACCTGGAATGTGATGATGAACAACAATGACCATGTCTCATTCTATCTAACAACTCCAATGCTTCATCAATATAGCCCCACTCACAATACACTCCTAGCAGTCTATTACAAGTTAACAGACTATTACAAGTTAACATTGATTAATAGTCTTAACACTTAACAATGATTATAATCAGTGTTAACACTGAAGCACTATTAACATTGATTATCGGTGTTAACACTGATAATCAATGTTAACATTGCTTCAGTGTAACACTGATTGTCATTGTTAACACTAGCAAGCAACACTGATTGTCAGTGTTAACACTAATTGTCAGTGTTAACACTGATTGTCATTGTTAACACTGATTGTCATTTTTAACACTGATTGTCTATTTGTGGCAGCATATGGGTGTTCTTTTCCTTATACATTGATTAATAGTGTTAACACATAACACTGATTAAACATAATCAGTGTTAAACATGTGTTAACACGTAACCTAAAAAGTTACACATATTCAGTAGCATTTAACAATTTTATCTACTAGAAGGCAGAGCTGAAACTAAAACAGAAATGATACCATTGGTTTAAGGTGTGTATCATGTACAAATGAGGACATGTATAATGCATTTTTCTGATGGAGATTGGTAGGGATCCTATCTATAAGTACATTTTTGTGCTTTGTGTCATGGATGGATGCATATCTTTGTGATCATGTACTGCTATACACTTTATCATTGTGCTTCATATTGGATATCTCCTTGCTCAATCATTATGTTTGTCCATATTTCAGGCCATTGATGGATCCTGTTGAGAATATTGACGTTCTAGGACGCGTAGCTATGGAGACCACATATTCTCATCTTCTCACAACTTTTTTTGCTTTTCTTGCCGTAGCCAAAGTAGTAGTAGCCCGAGAAGGGAATGCACAAATGGGTAAACGATTAAGAAAAGGAAATTCTTTTTATAGAATGGTTATTCATTCCAATGATGTGGATTGTCATGATCAGATTCACATGAGTAGGGGAGCCTTCTTTCATCTAGCTACTATCCTAAGGCTGAAAGGAAGCTTGACATATACGATACACTTGACGTTAGAAGAACAACTTGTGATGTTCCTCCACACCCTTGGCCACAATCTGAGGAACCGCAAGATTGCCCACAACTTTGGGCACTCAGGAGAGACAGTCAACCGATACTTCCACAGGGTGTTGAGGGCTATCTTAGCACTCCATGAGGATTTCTTTATATCACCTAGTCCAAACACTCCTCCTGAAATTAGTGGGAAGGACCATTTTGATCCGTTCTTCAAGGTAATTCTTGTGTTGTTACAAATTTTGTCTATGGATTTTTATCCTTATCATATTATCGGTTGACCGTACAATTGATGATTGTATCATATTATATAGGATTATGTTGGAGCTATCGATGGAACCCATATACCAGTCACCGTCGATGTCGACATGTAGGGTAAATATCGTGATAGAAAAGGCAACTTGTCGCAAAATATTATGGGCGTGTGTTCCTTCGATTATAAGTTTCAGTACTGCCTTGCTGGTTGGGAAGGGTCTGTTGCTGATAGTTGTGTTCTAGGTTCAGCTCTGTCAAGAGAAGATCCTCTTGTTGTTCCCCCCAGTAAGCCAAATCATAGTTTAATATACTCAAGGGTACAATCAATGTTTCAAGTTTTAATAATCTACTTTATTTATGTAGGAAAATATTTTCTAGTGGATGCTGGATATCCCAATGCACTTGGATTTTTTGCTCCTTATCGGTGTACATGCTACCACCTTAAGGAGTTTTCAAGAGAGAATCCAATTAAATCTCGACAAGAGTTGTTCAACCACCAACACTCCTCTCTTAGAAATGCAATGAAGAGTACATTTGCTATTCTCAAGCAGCATTTTCCAATCCCGAGGCATGCCTTGTCTTATTCTATCATGACACAAGCCCATATTGTATTAGCATGTTGCATACTACACAACTTCATTATGATAGAGGATGACATTCCATCAGAAATTGGTATCGAAGAGGAAGATGATCATAGTGGGATAGATGTACCAGTGCTTGAGACATATGGGTTGTCTCAACATGATAGAGACCAGTGGGCACAATTTCAAGATGACGTAGCAAGTAGAATGTGGGAAGACTACAGATCCCGAGAATAGTTGTTCTTTTATTGGTCAATGTATGAAGATACTTTGATATACATGATGGTTTCCTTTTTCTTCTATTTGTATCTGGAAGTATTGGAATTTTATGGGTCAATGTGTTTTATTTGACTAAATTGATGTATGAAGATACTTTGATAGACATGATGGTTTCCTTTTTCTTCTGTTTGTATCTGGAAGTATTGGACTTTTATGGGTCAATGTGTTTTATTTGACTAAATTGATGTATGAAGATACTTTGATATACATGATAGTTTCCTTTTTCTTCTATTTGTATTTGGAAGTATTGGACTTTTATGGGTCAATGTGTTTTATTTGACTAAACTGATGTATGAAGATACTTTGATATACATGATGGTTTCCTTTTTATTCTGTTTGTATCTGGAAGTATTGGACATGTTGGTTTTACCATTAACAACAATATGTACATTGTGATCAGCTGATCTACACCATGTCATACACAAAACTAATGATGAGCATGGAAGAACATGTGAACATGAGCCAAATATCTTCTTCCCCAAAGAAGATAAGGTGGACCAAAGAGATGGAACAAAAGTTTCTAGACTTGCTCCTCGAGCAAGTACAAATTGGAAGAAAAGGTGATGGGGGATTCAAAAAAGAAGCGTGGACTGCCATTGAGAGGAGGTTCAACGTGGATATGCACATGAATCTAACAAAGGACAATTTAAAAAACAAGCTGAAAACATGGAAGCTTGCATATAGAGTGATGAAAGAGCTGAGAAATACAAGAGGTTTCACTTGGAATGAGGAAAGTCAATGCATGGATGCTGAGGATAGTGTGTGGGATGAGCTTTCAAAGGTAGGGAGGTCTCTCTACTATTTTGATTGAAATAATATTGCCTTATTATAAAGTTAATAATCAAAGACAAAGAACCTAATCCATTTATTTACGCCAACATGCAGAGAAGAGAATTCAAAAATGCCAAAGTGTATAAGAGGCAACCCTTCCAATACTTCAATGAATTGGGTGCAATTATGGGTAATGAAATTGTTGAAGGTAATGCAGTTATGATGACTCATGAGACTAAAGAAGGGAACCCTATGGAAGAGGTATTCAATGTGCGTGAGGAATAGGATATTGGTTTCAGTATACATCTTGATAGTGTTGTTGATTTTGATGAAGACCCTTATCCTTCCAATTAGTCCACTACAACTGCAAGTGGTAGAGGAACTCCTACATCATCATCATCAAGGACGGGAAAGAGGAGGAAGGCAAGTATGGCAGCTTCCTTGGATGTCATTTGTGAAACAATGAAGAAAATAAAAGATGGCCTCAACAATGTTCACCTTCACAAAATTGATAAATCTGATGAGCATAATGCTTTGGTGGGTGTATATACCACTCTCAAATCCATCCCTGAATTGAGTCGAGGTGTTTTCCTGAAGGTATAGGACACCTTTGTGGTTCAATGTGAAAGAGCCAAAGGGTTCTTGCTGATGAGTGAGGAGGAGAGAGTGGACTGGATTGTAGCCACATATGGGTGATTGTAGTTATTTTTATACATACTTTATCATGAGTTGAAACTTTATCATACTTCATTCACATACACTGAAACAAAGGTGTTTTGGTTGATGATTTAGTGGTGAAACTTAGTTTTTGTTACTGACTGAAATATATAGATTAATTGATGAGTTAATGAAATGATTTTTTGTGAGATAGATTCTGGTCTACATTATGATAGATAGATTCTGGTCTTTTTCAATACGTTTGAAGTTGTTTTTCATAGTGATTTAAATGTCTTCTTGTAATGCACTTTGATGTTGTTTTTCATAGTTTGATGCTTGTAATGCAGTATGTGTGTTTAGTCTGTACCTTGTTATGAATGTCCTCTTGATAGTAACAGAATAGGATGTATGACAAAAAACAAGAGATCTCTGCCTTTATGAACAATGTTTTGAAAGGTTTAAGTAACAAATTTACCTTGTTATGAATTTCCTCTTGATAGTAACAGATTTAACACTGTTACACATAATCAGTGTTAACACTAGTACTCTTTAACACCGATTATGTGTAACACTGTTAATAAGGAAAAAGTGTTACACATAATCAATGTTAACACATAATATAGGCTATTATTATTGTTACATATCGATAGTTATTATTGTGAAATCAGTATAGGCTATTTGACCCGGGTAAGTTAAATTTCTAATTGTTCAGTGCTCTACATTGTATATAAGCACCAGTACGTGATTGACTTACTTCTTGAAGAGCTCACAACATATAAAGACATAGATAGATTTTGGTCTTTTTCAATACATTTGAAGTTGTTTTTCATAGTGATTTAAATGTCTTCTTGTAATGCAGTTTGATGTTGTTTTTCATAGTGATTTAAAGGAAGAACATCATTTGATACTTGTAATGCAATATGTGTGTTTAGTCTGTACCTTGTTATGAATGTCCTCTTGATAGTAATAGAATAGGATGCATGACAACAAACAAGAGATCTCTGCCACTATGAATAGTGTTATGAAAGGTTTCAGTAACAGATTTACCTTGTTATGAATTTCCTCTTGATACTAACAGATTTAACACTATTACACATAATCAGTGTTAACAGTAGTACTGTTTAACACTGATTATGTGTAACACTATGTTAATAAGTGAAAAGTGTTACACATAATCAGTGTTAACACTAGTACTGTTTAACACTAGATCTAAAAAGTGTTACACATAATCAGTGTTAACACTAGCACTGTTTAACACTGATTATGTGTAACACTATGTTAATACTGTTTAACACTGATTATGTTGAACACTGATTATGTTTAACACTGATTATGTGTAACACTATGTTAATATGTAAAAAGTGTTACACATAATCAGTGTTAACACTAGTACTGTTTAACACTAGATCTAATCAGTGTTAACACTAGTACTGTTTAACACTAGATCTAATCAGTGTTAACACTAGTATTGTTTAACACTAGATCTAAAAAGTGTTACACATAATCAGTGTTAAATCTAGTACTGTTTAACACTGATTATGTTGAACACTGATTATGTTTAACATTGATTATGTGTAACACTGATAAGGATTAGACAAGAAAAGCAAAGCACATAAGGATAGTAATGCATGAAAGGGGAGTACGTAGTGAGAAGATAATATTGAAGAACTGTGATATTGCACATTAATGTACATCATACTATTGAAGAACTATGATATTGCATTACAATCTTGATGAACATCATACTACATTACAAGTAGACATTTAAATCAATAGCATATGGTATAATAGCATCTTTACATATTTAGTGGAATACAGAGCTAGTGGTATGTATCTTGTCTTGTTGCTTTTAACATATTAGAGACCAATACACCAAGGAGTACCACATGATGAATGCTTAATTTAATGCATTGTTAATGTGTAGTCTCAGAACTATCCATTTCTAGTTCTTCAGAAGAGATGGTGATATAAATGTGTTTTCGTAGATGACTGTATTGTTCATGATTCTATCCCATGTTATATGTATGTACCCTAACCATCTTGTTGTTATTGTTGCATTACAAAATTTAGTTCAATGCTCTATTTCATATTGAATTTCTTTTGGTATTTCATTCATTTTTAAAAACCACATGATAGGTACATAAACATAAATGGATAGTTCTAAGACTACACATATGATGATAAAGTGAGACTACACATATGCTGACATTAAAAATATTTGAAATAGCTTCTGGATTTGATTTTGTAGATATTTTTGGCATCAACATTTCTGATCACACTCTGTGATCCTTCATCAAGATGGAAGAGAGCAAAATTATTGAAAGAAAAGTCCATCATTTTGCTCTATTGCAATCATTTTGCTCTTTTTCATCTTGATGATGGATCACAGAGTGTGATCCAAAACTATTTACACAATCAAATCCAAAAGCTATTTCAAACATTGATGTCAAAAATATCCACATATGTTGATAAAAAAATGAGCTATCTGATGATTGTTTACTGTTCATGTTTGTAAACAGTCAATATTTCTGATGGTACTCCTTGGTGTATTCCATTTAAAAATAAACAAGTTTTAGTTTTTCTATCATGTTTAGTTTGTAGATGCAGGATTGACCATCTAACAATACAAACAATATTGGAAAGAATGAGCGGGATATGAGATGGTTGCTCATCGAATGTGGGGCATAAGGGCGTAGAGCATGGATTTCCTTACGTTTTCTTATTTAACAGTGTGTTTACACACCACCATTTAGTTCATGGATATTGTTCTTCCCCATAATTTAGTTCATGGATATTGTTCTTCCCCATATTTTATCTGATGCTATAGATGTTTCATTATATTTTTTGTATAAATTTGTAATATCAACATAAATGAAACTTTTTCATTTTGTACTGATAGAATATAGTCATGTTGTTATATGAATGAACAAAAATAGTATGAATGAACAAAAATTTGTTTGATACAGTGGTGATGGCTATGATAAATATCCCTATGTGTGACTATGGTGGTGGAGCGCGCTACGTGTTGAGGACGTCACACACAGACACTAATCTAGAGCGTAAATTTTGGACTTGCATAAATAAGAAAAAGGTTGTTAATTGCACAATATTTAAATGTTTACAAAGAATAAATATTAGTCATTATAGCAATACTAACTTAGATTTATATTGTAGGATGGCGGTGGATGTGACTACTTTCGGTGGGCCAATGATACCCCATCGTTGTCTACATCATCTGCACCTTCTACACATATACTTGTTGTGGATGATGAGTGCAAGTCTTGCAAGGAGCTCAAGACAACTATTGCAAAAGCGGAAGCTACCTATAAAGCCAATGTCACGTTTTTACGATGTTTTCTTTGTGCAACAATCACACTACTTTGTTGGGTCATTATGCAGAAATAGATATATATGTGGACTATATGACTTATTTATATTTTGATGTGATATCGAGCAATGCAATAATTATTTTCTTGTTATAATATTGTTTATGATAATGTATAAAATTATTACAAAAAGTTAAGTTTACTATTCACAATATTGAAAAAAAAATAAAAAAATAGTTTATGATTTACTATATAAAAATATAAATTAATAAAAAAAATATAAATTAAAAAATGGACAAAATAAATAAAATATTAAATTAAAACATTATATCATAATTAAAATAACTTAAATTTTTTCTTGTCAAATTCTAATTCCAATTTAAAATGTAGAACCAAACACAGAAATAGATAATATAATTCCAATTCCAATTTGAAATTTCAAACTAAACACAGAAATAGGAATTTCTTAGTTCTAATTCTAATTTTGAAAATGGCAATCAAACACAGAAGATGGATTGTCTCAGTCATCTTCCGGGTCAACCAAACGGTCCAAACTATCTTCCGAATATACAAAATCGAAATTTCAAAACCTTATTTTGAGATAATCAGGTTTTGAATCAAATTCCAATTCTGCAAACAAACAGGGCCATACGAAAGATTTGAAGCATCATTTGGAAGCATGGTGGTTGTGTTCGATCATGTCCTCTGTTGGGAACCTCAATCACAGATATAAACGAAGTCAACAATTAATATAAGACATACTACATCCAGCCCTCAATTCGACCTGAAGATACTGGGATAATCATCAAAGAGGATCATTAACATCTCTGGCAATAGTAGCTCTACTATCACAACATAGATGATTCTGAATATTGGTTCCTGTGATACTAATAGAAGCGATACAATGCAGTTCACTCTCTGGCAATCTGAGATCGATATCAATCTTTTCATCCCATCGCATTCTACATTCAGTGAAGCAGTTACCAGTCAAGAATAAGAAATGGAATATATAATAACAATCATTATTAGAGATGTCTCAGTCAATCTCGATGTAGGTAAGAGAGTGATCAAGGATTGATGTCTCCAAGGAGTACAAAAGAAGAAGACTGAAGATGCAATTGATAAAGCCTTAGAGAATACCGAGTAACTCCACCTTAGGAGATGTCAATGATTAATATGTTCATAGCATCAGCGATATACTACTAGACCACTCTTCATACTACTACCTATAAGGCAACAAGTAGTCTAAAATAAGTAACAAAACCTCATTTTTATTATCAAGAAGTTAGTAGATGAGAACCAGATAGGATGGCACAAGAACCTTTATGAAGCTTTGGGGGCTAATATAATCACATACAAAATGGTGATAGGAATGTCTCCTTTCTAGTTAGTGTATGGGATCGAATGTGCTTTTCCCATCCCATTATTTTTATCAACACTAAAGTTACAAAGATACATTGAAGATGAAAGTTCCAGTCTTCCTTGGAGAAGATAATTTTGTAACTGACCAAACTTGACAAACAAAGGGATGAACTGGTGGATAAGATTTCCAAACATCAAGAGTCTGAATAAAATCTATGACATGAAAGCTAAACAGAGAAAGTTTGTGGTTGGTGATTCAATTCTATTATGGGATAGGAGAAGAGAACCAAAAGAGGGCCCACAAGAAATTGATTCTTTACGAAAAGATTCATTTGTGATTAGAGCACTATTTATAGAGAATGTTGTGTATTTGGCTTATTCAGATGGCACACCATTGTCTCTTACCTACAATGGGTAGGATCTTAAATTATACAATTGGTAAGCTAAGCAATTCAACTCCTCCTTGTGCTATAGTTTTTTTTTTCTTAGTGTTTAGGTTTTTTTGTGTGACTTTGTTTCCCTTCTGAAATAATGCTTCTGATGTGACTTTTTTTCCCTTTTGAAATAATGCCTTTGACTAATAGTTATGGATTCTCTTGTTGAACACTTTGAGAAGGTCGAAGAGAAGAGATTTCCACAATACATGATAATTACCATTAAGAGTTTCTAGATTTGATTGTGTTGTAAATTTTTGCATCAAGGATTCTTATACTTTGGGGGCTTGGTATGTCTGAGAGTAATGACACAATCTTGCCTGACTTCTTCAACAATTCCAGTGGGAAGAGATTGAATCATATTTTCAATCTCTATGAGGAAATTCACACGAGGAATGGTACGAGGAGGAACAACAAAGTTAAGGTCACATTAAAAAAATTTAAAATAGAGAGGATCAAGATAGGCATCAGCAAAGTTAACCACAAGTTTGCTTTCCCACTCCCGAATGGAGAGAAGTTAACATGAATAGAAAGAGAAGAGAAAGAATAAGAGTGCAAGGGATCACCATGAAGACAAGAGATAGGGCGAGCTTGAATGGCTGAATTGGAAATGAAGGACAACGAAGGCACAATGACATTATTTGAGAGAGAGGGATCTTTGATCGAGGATGACCCTAAAAATTTACAACATAATCAGATTCAAAACTAGTAATGGTGACATTGAGAAGATGTTGGTGTTGTTGTCATTGATGTCAACACCATTATACTGGTTGCATAGCTATACTGGTTGGTTGTCGATTGGTTATCAATGTCTCGGTTATGTGCAGAACAATTCAATATATATGTAAGTTTTAGGCTATGATGTTGGGTGTCCTTGTTCCTATTATTGAAATGCATATTTCTAGTACATCTATATATTTTGGTGATCACAGAAGCATGAAGTTTTGGATAGAGTGTGTTGGATACTAAATTTTAGTGTTCTTTCGAATATCCCTGCTACTTGGACATTCATGCAGTACATCAGATATTTTTGATATGATAGTTATATTCTATTTCTAGATATGTTCTATCTCGTTCTATCCATTAGTTGGTTCAAAATTTTTGATGATCAAGTCATGGACTTGGTTGTGGCTTCCATTGGTTCCAAAATTTTCTCATCTTTCGGTAATTGTGCTATGTACTGAACATATATTTGTAATGTCCCCTTTTTAGCCAAACACACTATGACTTATTGTTAGCCCATTATGTCATGGTCCTGAGGGCTAACTAGGACTTTAGAGGGATCCTGAGGTTATTTGGCCTAGTCAAATTTAGTTTCAGGCCAAATGGAGTTCATTTGATGGAGTTTTGAAGAGTCTTACTATTTTTAGTAAGCCAGTAGGGATGCAGTGTCTTCATTTTTTCCAATGATGAGATGTGGTGTGTTTCATTGAGCTCTTTCCAATGAACTATTACACATGGGGTATAGAGTTTTTTTTCTATATTATTTTAATGTTTGGAGTTATTATTATAAAGTGACTATTTGAATTAAATATTATATTATTTACATAAAGTCACTTTATAAGGAATATCAATTGAAAAAATCAAATCAACCCCTTAAAGTGAAGTACATGGGCTCACTTTACAAGAAATAATATTATAATAACATGTTACATATTATCCCACATTGTTAAGTAGTTGGAGGATCCACTTATGAAGAAGATCAGATATTTGCCTTTGGAGGTCGAAAGGGGCATGCTGAAGATAAACAAAATGCTCAATGTGATATGAATTTCTATTGGTATTGTCAAAGATTGAAATCAAGGGCTCTTGATGAGGTTTCCCCTCATTGCTAACATCTTCTTCGCTGTTAGAACTTATAGTCAGGGAGATCTGAAAGCTTTCATTGAATATATGTTGGTGAACGAAATATATATCAAGTACTTTTTGCAAAGTTGTAGGTGTAGTTTGAATTACAAGGAGTTGGGACTGAAAAAGAAGTTTGATATTGTTTACAATCATTATTGCAAATGAACGTTGGAGTATATTAGATTTCCCAATGTAATGGACGATCCAGTATAGGCAATGACTAGATTGCTGTAGCATTGCAAAAGGGATAGAGGAAGAGGTACAATATGGGCACTTCAGGATTGCGTTCTCCACGAGACATTTTTGCATTACAAAGTGCTGAAGCAAAGTTTGATATCGCTAGATAAGTTGAAGGAGAACATACAAGTTTGACTTAGGAAGGGCATGCTAGAGTTGCAGTTGGGTTGCACATGAGTATCGATGTTCATATCAAAGTGCTATCTAGGTCTGCAAAAGGTGTCTAAATAGAGAATATTGAGGTTTCCACTAAAGAATTAGTAGCCACAAAAAAGAATGCAAGCAAATTGTTTGACATAATTCTCCATAAGATGAAAACACTCAGAAAAGGGAAATATCAGACACATAATAGGGCAGACTATTACAGTGGTATCAGAGATGAAAATCATGCCATCCTGAAGGGTTTAGCAGTGTCATGAGTGATTGGAACGTGCATCCATTAACTCATCACTATAATTTAAGGAGAAATAGGGCTCAAATAAACACAAGGAAAGAAGAACAAAAAAATCCAAAAGATCATACAGGTACAAGTGAACAAGAGATAGGTAACATGGAAGATAGGAATGCTTGGGACTCTGATGAGGAGAGATTCTTTCAGTTAATGGATACCTTAGCACAGGAATATTTTATTGTTGAACAAAGGGCATAGGAATAAAATCAATGGATGGACCTTATGATATAGATGATGTCAAGGCAAATGGGAATGCATTTAAATGTTGGAGACAATAATGGAGGAAACAATGACAGGAATAACAGAGGAAATAATGATAACAATGGGTAGAACAATGATAATGGAGGAGGATAGTGGATGATAATTTTGGATAGGACCCTAGACCAATGAGAACAATATGTTCGAGACCAATCATACCTACCTTTCTACCTAGAGTTCTAGTTCAACAAGAAAATGAGCTACATATTATTGACTTGCATGCACAATTTTGAAGAGATTGGGAAGATGGAGGGGAATAATTTCAGGAAACCATTTCTTTCAGAGAATATATGGATGTAGGTTGAAGCATTTGCTATGCATAGGTCGTAGGGGACATCATAGTGATCTAAAGAAGAAATTTAGCAATCTCTTTTTACCGTACTTTGATGGATCCAGAAAGACTACAGCTAGAGCATGGGTAGAAAAGGTAGATACTTATTTCCAATTGAATCCAATGCCATAAGAAGAAGCCATAAAATTTGTTGCATTACATATAGATGGCTTAGCACATGAGTGGTGGTATCATGACATGGTCACTTTGGGCCATGATCAAATTACTTCATACGTGGAGTTCACAGAAAGTTTGATTGATCGTTTTGATAAAAAAGATCAGAAATTGCATTTCAAAGAATTAGCTTATCTTAAATAGTGGGGCATAGTTGACACTTTCATATCAAAGTTTAAGAGACTCTTTATTTTGGTTACATATATCTCTTAGAGGAGGTTACTGGTGTTATTCATGGATGGGCTTGAAAAACCTCTAAAGAGGTGGATTAAGGGTCTCAATCCAGCCACACTACATGAAGCCTACAAGAAGGCTAGAGACATAGAGTCTTCCTCTTCAAAGGAAAATTTTCATTTGAAGGGGTTTACATCTAAATAGGACAAGGATAAGAATAATTTTCAGAAATATTCTCAAGCCAAGAATGAAACAAAGAAGTTGGACAATGATCAACTGAATGAATTAAGGAGAAAAAAAATTATGTTTTCATTGCAGGGAGTCTTGGGATCTTTCACACAAATGTCCAACAAAAGAAAATGTGGCACAAATCGAGTATTATTCAGCTGAGGAGTCAGTCTTTAAGGATGAAGAAAATTAATTTGATTCTAAGGGAAGCAATGAGGTAAAACCCGCAAGAGAAGAATCAGATGATGGGAAAACTATTGCATGTCTCTCAGGTGATGATCAAGCAATAACCTACCGAGTGAGAATTGTAATAGAGGGGCAATGAGCTATTACTTTGTTGGACACGTGCTACCCACAATTTTATTTCAGAAAGATTGGTTTAGAGGACATGGCTTCAGACTAAGGGTCATGAGGGCTTTAGAGTTATAGTGTCTAGTGGACATAAGTTGCAGAGCACTTGTTTGATTATTGTTCTACATATGTGGATAGGAGACTGTGACATGGTTGGGATTTTTTTTAGTCAACTTGTCTCCTGGGGAACATAAGTTCTCCTAATTCTAGAATGCAACCTTTATTGGCCAATGTGTCTACAACTCCATTTGCTTCCCTTAAGCAATGTTGGATTTGATAGTTGTCAAAAAGAAGAAGTCCCAAACTTCGTTAAGGATGTAGTTTATTTTCCAATTAGGGGATTCAAACTTTTTGAAAGATGCAATAATATTCTGAGAATCACCTTCAATGACCAAATTTGCTACCTTACGGACAACAACACGCTCAACTCCCCCAAGGAGAGCCCTTGCCTTAGCAACGTTATTTGCTTCCCTTAACCTTTATCAAAGGATCCTCTCCTTAGAATGGTGTGCCTTGCGGATACTCCTTGACACATAAAACTTGTGCTCAAGAGATTCCCTCTTTTTCCGGAGGGGGGTTGCATACTTATGTCTTGGCAATGCTCTTGGCCTATTAGTTTGGAATTTGGTGGTGCTCTCTTACCAAATTTTGAGTTGCCTAGTTGGGGAACTGATCTTCATAAAATGTGTTTCTGCAATGTGGCGTCCTTGACCGTGGGTTGTTGAGAGTGGACATATGTCAGTGATTAGATTTGTGGTGCAGTTATAAGTGGGTAGAGGTCTGACATTTCCGGGCAGTGCTTTGAGTGAGGTATCAAATTTTTTGATCTTACTGAGATCATGTGCATTTCTGTATATTAACATGGTCCCCTTTAGTCTTGATTCTTCTCAACATTGCCTACTCGGACTATCCTCTTTCTTAGTCCTTTCCCATGGTTTCTCTTATCTATTTTTTAATCTGAAATCTTTCTTGCAGATTTCTAGTGTCTATGATATGTACTTTCAGAATAGGCGTGCTGCGTGTGATAGTTCGGATGGTTGGGCAGGTGTTATCTTTTTCTCTTGAAGATGGTGTTTCTTGTGATTGCCATTCATTCTTCTTGATAGATTTCCTCCCCTTGTCCCTCTAGCTCTTCTATTTATATAATGTATGGATGTTGTAGTTGCTTGTGTATCTCTTTGCTGTTAGTATTTAGCTAGTTGTTTCTCATGGGGGTCTTTGGTGGCTATTGTGGTGCTTTATTCTCTTTTGTTGGGCGTGCTTGGCTGTGTTCGGGGTTATGGATCAAACTTTTGGTATTAACTGTGAATGTCTAGAAGAATCCTTGCAGGAACAATGTGCAAGATTATTATCGGTAGAAGATGAGGAGCTAAAGCATGTTGTAATATATATATTACAACATAATCCGAGTGTTGCTACCCAAGTCCATGATGGGGTGTTGTTCAACTTGGTCTTCTTTGTTCTACTTCAAGTTGTGGGCTGGTTGGATTGGGTGATGGAGGTGGGCAACCATGTGGTAGCCCCTAAGTATTGGGATAGTGTTGAGATTGGGATTGAAACCATCAATCCCAACACTATTTCAGGGAGACTTGGCTTCATTTTTTATTTAAGTAGGGAAGGCAATGAAGAAAAAATGACGGTGGCTTGGGATATGTTTAAGTTGTTATCATATGTCAACAACAATTATACTTCTATGAACATCTTTCATGGCAATAATGAAGACTTTTCTAAGTCTGATGACAAATTCATCTTGTGGGACTATTTCTTGGGGGTGTCCCTCTTCGTTACCAAACTAGATGGGCTTGTGTCCCTCTTCGTTATCATATGTCAACAACAATTATACTTCTATGAACATCTTTCATGGCAATAATGAAGACTTTTCTAAGTCTGATGACAAATTCATCTTGTGGGACTATTTCTTGGGGGTGTCCCTCTTCGTTACCAAACTAGATGGGCTTTAGACTGCTGTTGTTGGAGAGTGCATCTCTTTCTTCTCCTTTCCTCTGTTGTGTGCGTCCTATTTGTAGGCTTTTCTTCTTTAGTCTATTCTTCTCTTTGTATGTGGTAGTTTGGTGGCTCATTCTTCTAATCTATGCCTCCATCATTTGGTTGCTTTCTCTCTTTAATATGGAGTTTCTTTATTGTATTTCTGTATGTATTATTTATTACATAATATATTACACTCTACACGTGTTTTGCTTAAAATAATAATAATGTGATAACACCACCGAAGTGGGAATATTTCTATGTGTTCCCTAAGTAAACTTAAGCAACATGTGTTTAGAACCCAGGAGAATGACTTACTAGGTGCAACTAAACACACAATTGAAATATTGGTAGTGCATAATAATAAAAAATTTAAATTTATTTTTTTGGTGTGTGTTTGTGTGTAGTCTAAGTGCAAGAGAAACTAGAATGACAAGAAACAAATGGCTTTTGATTCTAGCTATGAGAACTAAATCCTTGTTGTGAGAGGCTTGACCATAAAACCCTAGTAGAATAATATTTTAAAATAAACAAAACAAACATTTCATACCGATAATATGTACATCTTATCACATTTTACATAAATAGAATATAAATTTCATTTAATTCAAGACATTCCAAAATTAAGAAAACACAATACACATTATGGTGTTTGAAGACTGATCTATAGAAAAAACAAATGAAATATTGAGAATGCATAGTAATGAAATTTTAAGTTTTTCTTTTGTACATTTAGGCGAGTAGTCAAAGTGCAAGAGAAATGAAAAAAATGCTAAGAGAGTTTTATATCAAATCCACAAAATTGTTTAATCACTAGGTACAAGAGTACAAATCTTTTCAGTTTAGGACAAAGATTTCTATTCTATTGTATTCTTTTGGAACATGACCTAGCTTCACACCTTGAAGTTTTAGGACCTTACACTCAACAAAACTTGATTCTTGATGAACTCATTGAAAGCCATTCAACTCCACTAACAAACCAAAGACAAGTTGACAACTTAAAATTTTCAAAAGAGTGTAAGTTATATCATATCAGTAAAGAGTGTAAGTTATATCATATCAGTAAACATTACAAGCAATTTTAACAATCAACACCAAGTATAGAGGAGTTGCTCTACTGTCTTTTGATTTTGAACGTGTATCTTAAAAGTGTAATTGTTTACTCTTATATAATTAATTTCTTCGAGGAGGTGGTTTTATATTAAACCCAGAGAATTACTATTTTATATGAATTGGAAAATTGATCGTGCAGTATATCTCGATCACCATCACCAAGTGCATCTCGACGAAAGATTGAAAATGACTGCATTAAGGGCATTCAAAGCCTTTTGAGCAAGTTGAATATAAAAACACATTAACCTAGCTGTTTGTGGTCCCCAGAAGCAGAGATCTTTAAAATATATAGAAGTATTAAATTTTGGTAAAATAACAATAAAATAAATTCTATATAAACCTCAAACCAATTTTTTGATCATTCTTCTCTGAAACTTTCTTACGCAAATTATAAACCTTGAACAATGCAAATAGCTGTTAAGAGTCTTAAGACCCAGCTGCCATTATTGAAAACCTTGTGATTAGGGCACAGTAAAGTTGTTATTTTGCTTTCTTTTTTTTTTCTTTTATGTTTGAATTATTGTTGCTTTGATAACAAATAACACCACCATCATTTTTTATAATTCGTGAGCATACTCTTACTGGACAAAACCATCAAATGATTATAATAAACCGAGTGATTACTATTGCACCACAGACCGTTTGTGTTGCCACTGACTTCTTGTTATTTCCACCTATCAAATGCATATTGTTGTCGTTCATATACTGACTGATCATTAGTGCCACAGACATTAGTGTTGTCATTTCTGCTTACCAATGGATATTGTTCTCTTTAATTAACTTGTAAACATAGTTATATTATCGAGTTTGTTGTTTGCAAGTTTTTATTGTTACACATCATATCAATAATGTGGCATCACATGAAATTGTCCTCATCATTTTTGTCTTTCGACATAACTATCCTTCTATCGCTTATCATAACTTTCTGTCATTATTGTGATATGCATCAATCTTGATCGCCATAGTTTCATCATTACCGCCTTAATTATCCTTCTTATTATCACTGATCATAGCATTCTGTCATTATTGTGATACATATAAAGCTTGATCAGCATAGTTTCATTATTATTGTCTTTTGACATAAGTATCCTTCTTGTTATCACTGATAATAGCATTCTGTCATTATTGTGATACGTATCATTCTTGATCGGCATAGTGTTCATTAGTGTCGTTATCCATGCTGTTATCAATTAATATAAGCATCTTTACTTCTGTCATTAGATGGTAGGAAATATCACTGATCATAATAAAACAATTTCGTTCAGACAGGATATGTACGTCCTGAAATGCCAAGCATGATACCACTGTTTCACTTGTGACACTCTTGTTGCCATTCTGGGTATGGAATACTCTTCAAAACTTGATGGTTAAGCAGAATGGTTAGTTAACAGTTCTCATTTATTTAAGTTGTATTTTATTGCATTAGGAGTTAATTACCATTCTAGCAGACTGACTTATTATCAATGTTAAAGTGATTTATATTATAAACATCATTTATAAGCAATCTCAAATTTAATGAGAAAAACTCATTTTTCAAAATTCGTGGTGTATACTTTCACTTACACTCGATGCAAATTAGTTATTTCTTATTCTTTTTCTTTTATTTTTTCCTACGTTTTTTAAGCTCTCAATATTTTCCTTATTTTTTCCCAAGAAATTGAAAATATCTTTACTTTCTGGGGTGATAAGAAATCCCCAAGAAATATATTTTCTTCAATGATTTGTGCGATCACCAACAAATAAATAAATTTCTACGGTTTTACGTTTTCTCTTTTGAGTCACAGCTATACGACACAACATCAATTACAAATCTGGGAAATTTCATATTTGACCAATGCCAATTTTGGATCAAGGAAAATTCTTGGCCATGGTGGGGAGAAAACTACCATTTGTCACCCAAGGTAACCCTAAAGCATTTGAAAGCAATTAGTGCCGTATAAAATTAGTATACCAAAATATGCTTTTATGCTCAACTTGGTCTTTTAACATGGTCAAGGTGTAGAAATGCAAAGTGAAACTGATTCGATGACTGAAACAATCAAATATACACAGAAACAAACACGGTTATATAAATAGTTCTCATGGAAGTAATATCAGTATAGCTGCCAATTATGTTCACTTGTGGAGTGAGATATATACCAAACCAGTCTACAAGCCACTATTGCTGACAAGAGTTAGCATGAATAAAACAGGTGGTTGGCTGGCCCCCATCTATTTCATCAATTAGCAACAACTTGGAATGTGTATATATTCATTTATGATAAGGAACGATACATAAAACTGCATGGTAATTCATCCATTGCAACAGTGAAGTGCAAACAAATAAAAAAATAAAGACAACATTTTAAAACATCATGCATCTTATATGACTTTCTCAACCTCAAATAAATCAGTCTCCTACAAGTTTTAGTGCTTAGCATATGTTACAGTCCAGTTCTAGAAACATTCCCTCAAAGGCTTAAACAATGCCATGCATGTCCATGAACAGTTTTCCCATGAATAGCAGGTACAGTAGCTGAACCAACACCATTTTAAAATAATAAAAATATATACAAACTCACTCAAAAAGTGGGTGGAAAGAATATGTTGTTTACAAGTGACCGATGTTAAAAATCTGCAAAAACCCTGTAGTACTGTCAGGAGTATTAGAAGTAGGCAAAAGACCGCAGCAGGTGCTAGAGAGGAGAATGTACAGAAAAAAAACAAAACTTTATTTAGTGAGGATCCTCGCAATATCAATCTTAACATTGTTGACCAATGCAACTGTTCAGTCACTCCAGTTGTCTTCATCAAATAAAGATGCAGGTCCCCTTGAAGGTGTCTCATCCTGCATATCAATTCTCCAACACATACGTCAGGCAATGTTCCTTTAAGGCTCCATATATGCTCAAATATATGAATTCTACCAGGCATACTACAAATTCATGTGTTTACTTCAGTTTTAAATTGAACAAGATGGTGATATTAACACACACAGATTTACAAATTGTAATTATGTTACATTTTCTGTTCAACAAGATAGTGTTATATCCAAAAGTTTGCATCATTATGGGCACACTCCTCTGGCTTCACCCGGGAATTGAACTTGGAACTCACTTATAAACATAAACCCACAAACTGAATGCACTCCAGCCGTGGGCTATTGCAACAGCTATATTAAACAAAGAAGCTTCTACTCAAGATGTAGTACCAGGAGAACCATTGCCTTTAAATAAAACACTAGAGGACAATAATAAAGATTTTGAGCTTTGCCTATATATATTTCCATGACTAAGTTTTGTTGTGAAATTCATATCTGTTCTAAATCATTATTAGATATTTATTGCGAATTGCAAAATGATACAGCCAGAATAATCCCATCACATACACAGTTCGGTAACCTTAAGCTACTTTGTTATTGCAAATAAACAATAAAGGTGGGCAGACATTTCAATTTACACAAAGTTAAAGGCTAAATTCTCATTTTTGCAAATGCCAACATGTTGCACTGACACATTTTAAGAACCTCACAAGCTACAGAAATGAAGAAAAAGACAAATAAATTTATCAGACTACCCTCTCACACGGTAAATTTTAACCATGGTAGTTTTAATCATAGATACAGACTCTGCGAGTCCCGAGCCGAGTCAGGCTTGCCGAGTCTTTTTGTCTCGGCAAGCTGACTCGGCCGCGTCCGAGGACTTGGCGAGTCCAATCCTCTGGACTCTGCCACATCCAGCACTTGTTAAAAAGCAAAAAAGTACTTTTTAAAATTATTTAATCTTTCTTTAGTTATTATGTTAGATGATGATAAGTATTCTAATTGGAATAAATTTTTTTATTAAGGTTAGAAAAAAAACTTTTAAGTTTAGGCCATTGGGTTCCCCGTCATACAAATTTCAAACTTCATCTCTGCTAATGATGCCCCTAGTTGAATAATTTTGACTTTTATAGGAACGAGAGAAAGTAACAATATTTTTTTCATTTTATATGTACGGGATGTGGAGAGTTCTATTCTAGATAATGCCAATCTCGCTGTCGTACGTTCGCCTCATTGCAATTTATTTAATACCTAAAAACAACAAATGCATTGTGTATAGTTATCAATTATCATTATGAGAAAACATTTGTTTAAAGAAAAGCTAAAGATTGAACTCAAAGAATGCATTAAAACTCAACTATGACCTATCTTAAGCTATAGAATCTTCCATGACTTATCTTAGGTGTACAAACGAGTCAATAAAAGACTCCAGGAAGAACATGATGGGAAACCCCATCGGGAATAGTCACATCTGAATGTGACGAAAGGAAGGACACTAAAAAAATAAGAATGACAAGATCATTCATGAAGAGATTGTAATAAAATATGAATGAATAAAAGTGTCCCTTTATTTTATATTGTGTGTTGATTGTTGGTGTGAAGGAAAACGTTTATGCCCAACCAATTAAATAAGAATAGGAATTTAAGGAAGGAACTTGAGGAAGAACAAGTTTTGCGAAAAGCAATACTTGAAAAACAGTAAGCCGAGCGAAGGGAGAGGTTCAGGAGGAGGCGTGCCGATAGACTACCGGAGGGGGTAAGTGAAGGCGACAGTCTAAAGGAACCTAACCAGAAGAGAGGCGGAAGTGACGACGAGGACTTGTTAGAGGAAACAACGAACTTATTGGGGACCTTAACTTTAACACCAAGGACAGAAGCCCGTAGGAAGGCAGAAGAGGAAGCCGAACATAGGTAGTAGAGTGCAGTTGTCGCCAAAACTGTCGAAGTGATGGAAAGGCACGCGGATCACACCACTCTGAGTAGTTCGGGAACATCTGTTAACGGAAACAGTTCCAGAGGACTGATCGGAAGAGCACCCCAACCGGTGGCAAAGCAAGGACCTCCCGCGAACCAAGCGGCTCAATCCGCAGTACAACAGGTAGTACAAACCATTGTCCCACCCCTGAGGGTGAATATGGCGACGAACAAGGAAAAGTTACCCAAATTCCACGGTGATGGAAAAGAAGACCCTATTTGGCATTGCTGCACATGTGAGACGATTTGGGCGGTGAATGGAGTTGCAGACTAGGCCGAATGGATGAAACAATTCCCAGCAACCCTCTGAGGGGTAGCAATTGACTGGTACTCCGATTTAGACAAAACTGGAGTGACCACTTGGGACCTTTTGAAAGGGGCATTTGAAAAAGAGTTCAGGCTCTTACGAGACGACAATGAAATCGTCTCCGAAATCTATGGAACCAAGCAAGGGTAGAAGGAGATCGTACGGACCTACGGCCGCCGACTGAAAGAATTGGCAGGCAAAATGGAGAGCCCACCAGCCAACGGCTTAAAGAAGCGATGGTTCGTTGAAGGGTTGAAATCCAACCTTCGGAGGAAGATGAAGATAGTTCCTCCCACTTCTTACATCAACGTGTATAACCGGGCGATGGACCTCGACAGTGAACAGAAAACGTCGAAAAAGAAGAAAAACAAGTCTTCTTCGTCGACGACGACGATACTTCAGGAAATGATAGCGGTAGTGACGGGAAAGAAAAGAAGAAAGTTTTCGCACTACAAAAGGACATGGAAGAATGCTTAAGGAATTCAAAAATATGAAGTTTAGCACCAGCCGAAACGAGGAAGGGGAGCTGTGGTGCACCGACTGCAAGGAGGCTGGCCATGCGAAGGGCGCATGCCCAAAGAAAATGTTCTGCGACATTTGCCAAATGGCGGGTCATTCCACAAAGGAATGCCCGTTCAATATGAAGACATGGGGCCAACAAGTCATGTTCACATAGGAAGCTTCAGCCTCTGGGAATACTCAAAACATAGCCTCCTCAGGCGGCTATGGCAACAATCGCCGAGGGGGAAGGGGAAACAATAATACTGACGGAGGACAAAGCCACCTCCAGTACGACGCAAGTGGAAGGCCGATGATTCAATGCCACACGTGTAGCCAATGGGGGCATTTTGCCAAGGAGTGCCCGAAGGGAGAAAAAGCACAATTCCTGTGCAAGTGGTGCGGGCCTAGAGACCACAATGATACAAAATGCCCAAAACCGGGTGTAAATTTTCTAAACATTGAAGGCAATGATGGGGGAGTGTTGGCAATTACTCGGGAGCAAGCAAGGAAGGCCACCTACCCACACTCGGAGACTGAAAAGAAAAGAGTACAGGAGGCGAGGGAAGACCTTGAGAGAGAAATGATGGCCCAGCGGAAAGAAAACCATGACACCGCGGGAACCTCCCAAGGAGGTCACGCGGAACATAGAATGCTACGACAAATAATGCAGATAGAAATCCCAATCCAATTGGGAAACCTCCTTGCAGCCGTGCCACAATTAAGAACGGCCCTGCTCAACGTAGTACCATCTCCTAACGTACAGAAGGCGAGAATAGAGAAATGGACGGAGATGGCAAATTCCCTCGGAAAAGGAAAGTCTATTGAGGACCCCATGCTATTGGCACTCAACACCGGAAGGCACCCGACGGTAGTGGAAATGGGAATCCTGGGCACAATACTCACGGACACTATCATCGATGGAGGATCAGGTGTCAACGTCCTACCCGAAGAAACTTGGAGGAAACTCAGGCGACCAACACTGTGGCCGCCGACCTTTCAACTGGTAGGAGCAAACCAACATGGGATTAAACCCATAGGCACACTGATGGCACAAAGGGTGATGATTGGCACACAACCATTTGTAATGGACTTTATTGTTATCCCAGTGAAAAAGAAAGGATACAACGCTCGCTAGGGAGGGGATGGTTGGTGCAAGCAAAAGCTAAGCACGATTGGAAACGGAATGTCATTTCCATGGAAAGAGATGGCCAAAAATTCACAATCGATCTGAGAAGTCAATTGGTTAGTGAAGCCCTGGCAACTTCGTCGGGATCGGACACGGAAGAAGTTGACGAAGGAAGACAAGAGCCGAACAAGGAAGGGGTACTGCAAATAGAGGGGTACTCCGACGATGACATGAACTCACTAAACGGGCTCTTCCATTGGCAGATGGAAGATTATGAGTTAAGGCACTGTAATATGTTACAGATAGAGGACGAAGAGGAAGAGCCTACCTTCCCCCCGAAGTATGGTGAATAGAACGAAGGGGATGCGAAAGTGAGTGAAGTCCCGACGCATAAATTTGATGAGCAAAACCCCATGAAGTATAAGGAGCCATCTATCAAACCAAGGAATCTGGGCAAGGAAGAGAAACCTAAGATCATTCGCGTTGGCGACGATTGGAATCCCGGGTGGAAGATCGCAGCCTTCAAAATCTTTATTCTCCTTCTTCTTATGTACAGGCAAAAGACTGTGGTCCCTGTAGAATTTATGGTTCCAAGCTTGTGGATCGCCATTGAAAACAGACTTGGTGACAGGGAGAGGGAACGACTGCACACTCTGTGGACTCTTGACGAATGGATACATGACGCCAGCAACAGGACCAAATTGAAACCTTACCCGGAGATGATGGACCTGAGAGGAGGGACAGAGCAACTAAGAGGATGGAAAAGGACTCGAGCGGTCAGGCAGGCGACTCGAGAGCCGTCTGACCAGAGAAGCCTCCGGACAGGAAATTGAAAAATAACCGTACGGGTATGCATGACCGTACGGTGGAAATTTTTTTTTTTTTTTTTCAAAAATTCAAAAAAAAAAAAAGAGTCCCGACGTTGGAGTTCCACCGTTGGGTGGTGGTTCCCTCGTCGGGTGGTTCCACCATCGGGTGGTGATTCCCTTGTCAGGTGGTTCCCACCGTCGGGTGGTGGTTCCCTCGTTGGGTGGTTCCCACTGTCGGGTGGTGGTTCCCTCGTCGGGCGGTTCCACCATCGGATGGTTCCACCGTCGGGTGGTTCCCTCGTCAGGTGGATCCCCTCGTCGGGTGGTTCTCACCGTCGGGTGGAACTCCACCGTCGTCTTCATAATGGAGAACACAACATGAAGTGAAATACCGTGAAGGAAAGCTACGACGGGGAGAAGGAAAATAACCACCGTGCGGAGTTAAAAGCCCATGACAGAAAATAAAACGCACAAGCACCGCGATGAGAAGGCAAGAAGGAGATTGAGGGCAGCAAGATTTGGTGAGCCTGTGAGTAGACTTAAGAAGAAATATCCAACGGTGGAAAGAAAGTACCGCACAAAGGCAAGGTGCGGGCAGATCTGCACAGCAAATAAAAAGCAAAAGATCCCGTGCAAGGAAGAGACAGTAGTCCGAAAGACAAGAGATACATAGCCGCATGGAGGGAGGGAAATCAGTACGGAAACCTGAGGAAGAAGCCACAGACATTCCAGCCGAGGGGTATCCTGAACCTCCGACGGAGGTAGCAATAGGAGAGGCAGCGGAGGAAGTACTCGAAGGCACCTAGGATATTGGCGAGGGTCAGGTTCGGATGGAGGTGGTAGGATCGGATGCCGCAATGACATGGTCACTCGAGGACGTCAGTTGGTGGCTGTAGCAGAGTCCTAGGCTATGGCGACTGTGGTTCAGGATTTGAGGCGTCTCCTAGCCTTTGCTCGAGTAGGCTGTGGTGCAACATTTGCCAAGTGTTTTGAGCAAGGGTTATGGCCTGATGGAGAGACTGCAGAGATGTTGGTTGCTTGGGTTGTTCCTACGCCAGTCATTGAGAGTGAGGTAGCATCTCTTGTTCTGGAGCAGACCATTCAAGATGGGTACTATGCATTGAGGCGATTAGAGTATGTCTCGGCAGACCATGAGACTGCATTGGTGACAGTGCAAAGAGCTCGGGAGGAGCTAGGCACCAAGTTCGAGGCAGTGGAGAGAGACTTACTCCAACGTACCAGGAGTTGGCTAAACAGACAGCATGGGTTGCTTTGGAAGAGAGATTGGCTCGAGAGACCAGAGCTTGGGAACAATGGTTGGCAGTAGCACAGGCAGAGAATGAGGCCAAGGAGAAGGAACTATTGGAGGCTGCATTGATAGTTAAGTCCGCTTTGGAGTTACAGATGGTAGCTGAGGCACACTTGCAGACCAGAACTCAACAGGTGTACGAGCTCCGAGCTCAGTTGGGATCTTCTGGTACACTAGTTCCTCCAGCCGAGCAGCATGCTTCCTCATCAGGGACGCTTCCTTTCCCTCACTCTACTTCTGAGTCTTAGTTTTGGTTATGATGGGTAGTCATTCCTATTTCGTTGTTTCGTCCCGGACATTTTGCTGTCGTCCAGAGATGACTTTTCTTTAGGGGGGGATGGTACGACTCTGAATGATTAAAGAAAGCTCTTGTGTTCTTGCTATATATTATCTCTGTTGAGTTACATATCTTGTTAATGTCTGTGCGTCAGTAACAAGTCTACCCATCGGGTAAACAGCCCGTCCCCCTCACTCACTCAAAACCTGATTTTTCTGATTCTTGTCTAAGGGAGCTATTCTTCAAGAATTTTAATTGATTCCGAATCTAAAATCAGCTTGCTCATTATTCACCATGTCTGATTTTCATGACTATGGTTTTAACTTTTAAGTTCTAACCATACAATACTGTGTAAAGCTAATAAATGATGGTTGTAGTTATTTTGTTATTTCAATGTCTAAATAGTAATTTCCTAAGAGATTAGGTCTTTGATCAGACTCATAAGTCCCATCTATCAAAAAACACAATATACACTTAAGCCAAAAAGATTGGGTTAAAATAAAGCTCAAAAGGTCACTTCTATATAGAGAGTAAGTACCTCTTCAAGAGAAATCACAGCAGGAGGAGACCATATTAGAATTTGTCGATCATTACTACCACTATATAGCTCCTGCAAAAGAGCCAACAATATATTTCTTAGACTCATAAAATTCCATTTAACTAATGCATAAAAAAACAAAAGAGAAAATAAACAGTAAAATTTCAGAGCAATAACATGATGGTCATCATACTGAGAGTCCTTTCTTGAAAAGTTTATGCTGCATGCACAGAGAAGCTACAATGCAGAATGAATCAGGATTACTGGATCACATTTGGGCCAATCGACAATGATATAAGTCATCATACTTAGATACTGACATTGTGAAACTCATGCAGCATATACAAAGAAACAAGATTTAGGGTAAAATTAAGATACAGACCACACTTATGGATACTATCTGCAGTTCTGAACAATGACATTGAAGAGTGCCACAACCCATCCAATAATTTGGAACCATTTTGCAAGAATCCAAATGGAATAAGATATGATGGAGGCAAGCTATGTACCATTTTCATGCTCCAGAAGATCTAGGTAGCAGCTTAGCAAAAGAGGGTCTGTCCTACAAAGTAATTTACCATGCAAAGGCCCCAAACAGAGTTCCCATTATTTACTCTGTTCCCTTTGTGGTGTAACAGGCAGTTCTAAAGGCTCCCATTATTTTCACTTTACCTTTATCATTTATGTATGTATGTGGGTGGCAATGTGGCCAGGGTGTGGCTGGGCCTGGGACATGAGGAGAGAGAGAGAGAGAGAGAGAGAGAGAGAGAGAGAGAGATCCTCAAATTTCAATTTTGTGACTAAGCTTGTGATATGTTGGGCATTGCCATTGTGCTCTGTTCTTGCAAGTTGTGTGTTATCATTTTTTACTGATAATGCACCAATTCTTGTAGCTATCCTCTATATTGGTAGTTTCTGGAGGTTATAGCTAATCTAACAAAAATATTCACACTCGCTTCAGCCAAAGGCAACCGAACCATGATTCATCACATCAAATATTGATATAACAAGGATGGGTACAGAAAATCTACTGTTCTTCAGAAGTAAAAAATGTCCAAATAAACACACAGCAAATTATAATTTGTTCATTTCTGTCTAGAAGAATTTTTTTCTATAACTAGTAATGTCAACTAGCATAGCATAGATTCATAGGTATCCAAGATATTCTAAACTAAATACACCCAAAGGATATTTTCAGAGAAAATCCTAAGAGCAGAATATTTAATGTAAAAATATTATTTTCTTTTTCTGAAAATGCATATACTCAAAAAAAGCTATGCTCCACCGAGTTTTTGGGATGGAGACAGCAGGACGTGTTTCTGGTGTGGGGGTACTTTTGGGCCTCTTTTTAGGGGATGGCGGGGGAAGGCAGGGGATGACAGGATGCATTTCTGGTATAGGGGTACTTTTGGACTATTTTTAAGCGGATTGCAGGGGATGCCTGTTAAAAGGAGAATTTTTCAAAATATAGAGAAATTTCAAATATGCAGATTATAACATTGATAAAGCATTCATCATAGACAAAGCAGAAGCTTAATACATAGGATCAGATTTGAATTGAGATTTCACATGAGAATTGACAAACAAATAAATCCATACATCTTGAATATATTCAGCAAACAAATTAATTTATTACATTGCTCACCTCTCTGCCTGCCAAAGACCTTGGGGTATGTATATTTCTTGCATAAAATGAGTTATATAAGTCACTCTGAGCACTAATATGACAGTGGCTCACAGTTTCCATAGTTATGTACCAATGCTGAGCAGTTGCATTAAAAAGTAACAGGTACTGACTCAGTTTTGTCCCCAAATGTTTCAATATGTCAGATAGCATCTTCTTTTGCAGCTGAGTTTCATAACTCTGAAGCAGCATCTAACGTGAGTTCAGTGAATCAGCTGCCAAAAAAATAGTATCAACTGGGACTGATTAGAACTTTGATCTGTCTGTAGCTCAATCAATAATGAGTTTCATATTACACTTCTGCAACTAAGCATGAAGGCTGGTAAACCCTGTTGTGACATTCCTCGAATCCATGGTACCTTTCATTGCAAGATGATAATACACCCAAGTGAACTGTATCAAATATGGCAAAAGCATCCAAAATAAAGTCCCTGTTATTACAGAGTTGGTTGATTTGGGTTTTGAGGAGCCGCTAAGAACCCTGTTTAAGTTCTCAATCAACAGGACACTGAACTTTGGAGGTGAACTTAGCACTACATCCTCGGTCACTCCCAGAAATGTCCTGGAAATGTTTCTGGATCTCTGCTCAATTAAGGGATGGGCAGAGCACTTCCAAAATCTAACCCTGCGTCCCCCTACCATCCCCGGTTCAGGCATGGGGGGTACCAGCACAGGGGACACGCACACGTGGAGCACCGATTAAAAAATCAAAATAATAAGTTAAACTACCATCTCCTGCCTATTTCTTGCTGTTGCCTGGTGCTGCTGAGTGCACAGAATAAACTTGTTGCAGCCCTGTAATGCTGAGTGTCTCAAGAGAGATTCTGTCTTCATGAGATGCCATTCTAAAGAAGCCTAAGTGATTCATCTCAAGCAAACCTGCAGCTGTAGCAGCATCCAAGTTCTCAAACGGAGTCAAGTTTGTATGTTGTGTAATGATCAATGGATACCCTTCCTCCTCCCAGCATTGCCTATGTATCCTCTGACTTCAGCAATCCAAAATAAATGGAAGCTAATTCTTTTATTGGAAGCATCTAACTAGAACTGACTGAACAAATCTCAACCAAATTTCTGGCAGTCTAACTCACCAGTTATTATCTCATTAACTGATGGGAACTTCAAGTACACCCAGTAAAGAGAAAAACACAAAAGCAGCGACCCTGTATTTAAACAGAAACCAAACTGGCTAATTCAACCCTTTTAATAGAGAGACCCAATCACCCAACTCTAATTGACAGGCCTTCTAATTCTAGACTGACAAGGATTAAGTCAAACTCCAATCCTATCAACTACTGTGGGTCAAAATGGGGACACTACAACTCCTCCCTCCCCGAATTTCCTTGCCCTCAAGCAAGACAGTGCTGGGTGATCAGGTATGTCAGCAGTTTCCCAAGTAGCATCCATCCATGGGAAACATTTCCATTGCACATAAATTTCAGTCCATACACAGTTTCACAACCGTGACTTGTGAGTACCAACTGTCTACCCTAGTACAAGTTCCAGCTCCACTTAAGGCATGATCAACTACACCACCACCTTCTTCAACAAGGACATATGGACAACATTGTAGATTCCACTAGTAGGGGGTAGCTCCAATTTATAAGCCACCTCCCCCACACATCATATAGTTTGTAGGTATTGTATAAATGAGGTTTTAGTTTTGCAACTCTGCTTCTTTTTTATGTCAACTGCCTGTAGGATTGTAGTCGGAGAAAAGCAATCTCCCACTTCAAAAAAACTCTCAATGCAATGTCTATCAGCAAAAGTTTTTTTGCTGCTTTTGTGTACACTAGAGTTGATTGCACAAAACCTATCAAAACCTGCCTGTACTATTCAACAAAGTTACCTGCTGTAAGAACCTGACTATCAGGAATTTTCTATTTTAGAGAAGTGCGTGCATCATATCCATAAAATACCATGAAAGAAGGCATCCCAATGTATGCATGGTAGGTTGTATTGTAGTAGTACTCTCCTAGGTATAATCCTAGCACCAAAGCTGCCCGTTAATCTGTCACAAAACTCCTCAAGTACCCCTCAACCCATCTGTCCATTTGTCTAGGGACAATAACAGTGTGGGGTAATCCATGCAATTGGAGACCTCACTGAATAAACGATCCACTACTTATGAAGCTTTTAATTCACTCTGAATGGAGGAGTATACAAGCTTAGTTAACCAATCCACAATATGAAGTTACACTTCCTTTCCCCCACTTGAGGAAAGCCTATGATGAAATCCACCAATAAGGGTTCCCATTTTTGTTGAGGAATGGGGAGGGGATGAAGTAGACCTGCAAGGTATTCATGTTTCATCCTATGGCACACTCTGCAATCCCATACATACCGCAATACATCTACTCTGAACTTGTTTATAAGTATTAAAAAATATAGTGTGGCAAGCACCACATTAATTATATCCTTGTACAAAACAATGTTTTTTGTTCACTTGATATCTCTCATCCTTGTCTGAGGCAGTGATTGTGCCCTCAATCAGCCCTATAGTTAGTAGGTCTTTGACATACTTGGCCAACAACTCTTCCTTCTCATCGAATTCTACTGAAAAATGGTCAATAATTCAAGTCTCCTAGAGAGTGCAAATGCAGCCTTATTGTTCTTTCACTTGATACTCAATGTCAAAATAATAGGCTTGTGATTGGCTCACCCACTTTTGTGATCCATCAATGAGGTCATTTTGTGATAGGAAAAATAGAAAACCGTTGCAGCCTATGTTCCACAGTGTTTTGGGGACAGGGATGGCAGGGGATGACTTTCTGAGATGTTTCCTAGAGAGCCATTTTTAGGGGGCGGCAAGGGACAGTGGTAAACTCTCTCTCTCTCTCTCTCTATATATATATATATATATATATTTGAATTTTTTAAAATATATTAACATATTATAGAGAGAGAGATATGTCAATAACTGAAAACAACAATATCAATATGTAAATAAATCATGAGAGCGGTAGTATAACAACATAATAAATTTCAATAAAGCATTATAACAGTAATCTCAAACATCAAAAGACCACAGTCTATCAACATCCAAAAGTCTCAAACATGTATCCAGAAGCCTTAAACATCAAAATACAGGTCCATGAAACTAACTTATCAAGGTATCAATATCCTAAGCATAGTTGGCAGACTCGCCGACTAATCGCCGAGTCCCGAATAATCACTAAGTTTTAGACTTTGGCGAGTTTTTCCTAGATTAACTCGCAAGTTTGACTCGCAAAGTTTTTGTGGAAAACTCGTCGACTAATCGCCGAGTCCCGAATAATCGCCGACTCTCGAATAATCGTTGAGTTTTTGACTTTGGCGAGTTTTTCCTAGATTAACTCGCGAGTTTGACTCTCAGAGTTTTTGTGGAAAACTTGCCGAAAACTCGACAAGTCTGTTATAAAAACTTGAGTCTGTTATAAAAACTCGCCCGCGACTAGATACTGGCCGCTAAAGGCAAAAAACGGCCTAGTTTTAATCATTTTTATATTTTGAGCATTTGTGTTTGGCAATGAGGGAAGAAAACAGGCTTCCAAGCCCTTGGTAGCTGATTGCAATCGATTAGAAGTGGAATGTTGACTCGGCAAGTCCGATAAAAAAACTCGGCCGCTAGATACTGGCCGCTAAAGGCAAAAAAAGGCCCAGTTTTAATCATTTTTATATTTTGAGCATTTGTGTTTAGTAGTGAGGGAAGAAAAGAGGCTTCCAAGCCCTTGGTAGTTGACTGCAATCGATTAGAAGTGGAATGTTGACTCGGCAAGTCCGATAAAAAAAAACTCGGCCGCTGCTGTGCATAACCGCATAAAGCAAAAAAAGTGGCATAGTCAAGTTCATTTTTATGCTGCGAGGGGTAAAAATAACTCCTGACGCCTTTGTACAACTATAAAAGTCATTTTTGGCTTCGCGGGGCCCCTCAACCCTGCCCTGTATCGTGACAGGGAGTGCGCAAGGGGCGCTGCCCCCTGACCATATCTTGGGGGCATTGCCCCCAAATCCCCATTGAAGAAATCAGGGGGGAAACCGTGTCGATAGAAGTGGGGAAAAATTAACCTTCGAGTTTAAATAGGCTCCATATAACAACACACTCACGCCCAGTGCAGGCTTCTAGGACTAGATCCTCTAGTTGTACCTCTCCCTTAGTTTATACTAGAGCTGGGAAGAGGAAGATGTAATTGTAAATTTGTAATGATATATTTACTTTTAGTTTTATAGAAACTATTTACTATTTTGCTTCAAGCCCTCAACATTCCTCATAAGAATGTGATTTTGTACCCACTTCGCATTGAAATATATCTGGACTTAGCTTGTTTCTTTTGTGTTCTCATTAATTGACTCATTGGATGAATCTTCTCATTGAATTTTGAAAAAAAAATGCATTTCTACTTAAAATTTAAGCAATTGTTTGCTGAGTTTTTTTTGAAAACTTGGCGAGTTTTTCCCAAATTTTTTTTTCAGGCCTTGGCAAGTTTTTGTCAAGTGCAAGTTTTCCCACTATGACCCTAAGACTCATAACCATTTGAGTCACTATCACCCTCTGATAGAAATGGATCATCCAATAGTAGCAAATAAAGTACAATTATACAAAGAATAAAATAGAGCATATTTTAATTTTAAACTCAAGAATGAAACTTTTGAACCATGGTATTGATATTTAAACTTGGCATGACTCAAAAAATTAAACAGCTGTACCTTTTATTGCATATTTCATTGAATATATTTGATTCTCATACACTTGAAATTAGAATAGTTGTTTTGATTCTCATACATTTGAAATTTGAACATATGGTTTTGATTCTCATACAGAGGTTTTGAACAAATTTTTTTTAAATTTTTTTTTATGCCTAGGGGTGCTCCCAGCCGCAGGGGATGGCTAGCCATCCTAGAAATGTTCCCCAACCATCCCAGGGCCGGCTAGCTGTCTCCAAATGGACGGGGACATTTCTTGGTGTTACAGAGAGTTAAGCAAGTGTTGGGGACTAGAGGGGGATGTCCCCTCGGAGTCCCACCATCCCTGAAATGGCTAGGGGGCGGGGACGATGGGTTTTGGAGCACAGATTTGTAGCTTGTACGGACTACAAAACATTCACAAACTAGAAATTGTCTAAATCTAACTAATGCACGCATGATCACCAACATCTCCTTGGACCTCATCATATATAGAGAAATTATGCTTTATCTTTTGTTGACTTTCTACTTTCAAATGATATGGGTCATCCTCTTTGGATAAGAACCCTTGGACCACCTCATAAAGTGTTCAAACATAACCACAAATGGAAATGAAAAATCAAATATGGTAAGAATGGAGCCACTGCACGTCACCCTCTTCAAATGATCAAATGCCTCCTATATCGCTACAAACCAATGGAAAGCACCCCTTTTGGCAAGTTTTGTCAATGATGAGGCACCATGAAAAACCATGTAATAAAACCTCTTCTTGTAGATTCAAAAACCTAAAAATCCTTGTAATTGTGTCAATGTCATCAGAATGGTGTCAATGTCCTTGAAGTAGGCCACTCTTTTAGATGGATTGCACCTTTTGGTTGGATCCATCTCAATACCTACATTGTTCATTATGTGTCCCAAGCAAAAAAAATAATTCTGCATTCCTAATTCAAACTTGCTTTTCTTGGCAAAGAATGTATCCTGCTGCAGCATGGCCAGAACCCTTGGACCACCTCATAAAGTGTTCAAACACAACCACAAATGGAAATGAAAAATCAAATATGGCAAGAATGGAACCATTGCACGTCACCCTCTTCAAATGATCAAATGCCTCCTATATCGCTACAAACCAATGGAAAGCACCCCTTTTGGCAAGTTTTGTCAATGACAAGGCACCATGAAAAACCATATAATAAAACCTCTTCTTGTAGATTCAAAAACCTAAAAATCCTCGTAATTGTGTCAATGTCATCATAATGGTGTCAATGTCCTTGAAGTAGGCAACTCTTTTAGATGGATTGCACCTTTTGGTTGCATCCATTTCAATACCTACATTGTTCATTATGTGTCCCAAGCAAAAAAAATAATTCTGCATTCCTAATTCAAACTTGCTTTTCTTGGCAAAGAATGTATCCTGCTGCAGCATGGCCAGCACCATATCCAATTGTTTCATGTATTCTTCCCATGTCCTACTGTAAATTAGAATGTCTTCAAAGAATACCATCACAAATTTCCTCAAGCAGGGCCTAAAAATTTCATTCATCAGTAATTGGACAGTCTGGAACATTGATAAACCTAAAAAGCATCACAAAAAACTGCTCACAATGACACCTAAAAGCATAGTTAAACGGATACTCGTAGCCATACCCCTGGGACATGTACCGGGTATTGGTACACGTACCCAAGTACTGGATCTCAGTGGGTACTCAGTGGAGAGCATCATAGCTAACGACCTTGATTAAGATTTCTGATTTTTGTTTCAGTTTTTTGTTTGCATATCAGCTTGCTATTTATCAAATTTAATTCATATGTAATAAGTTTGAAACTTTGATACTATACTGCTTAACAGTAAACTTTATCACTATTCGAATCAGAAGTTTATCATTTGCAATATGTCATTGTTATATAATTTATGATCTTCTTGTTCATGTTTAAAGTTTGTTTTCTTTGTTATGCATCTAAGATTCTAAACATTTACCATATATTATTATTAGTACAAACATATGCAAATCTGAAACAGAACACAATATATTACATCTGCAAACTTTATCACTGTTCTTGTTTTGAAAACTCATTATCAGGACTCATTTACAGATTTTCTATTAAATATTAAATTATATCAAAAAAAATTGACGTATCCAAGTACCTCCGTCCCCGTGCAACCTTGCCTAAAAGAAGCCTTGAACATGTCTTTGGGTTTAACCTTCATCTAGTGATACCCAAACCGCGAATCAATTTTTGTGTAATATGTTGCCCATACTGGGCATTTGTTCTTGATGGTTTTTTTTGAACCTTGTAATCTATGCACATCATCAATGTTCCATCTTTCTTCTTCATTAGTGCCACTAGGGATGCAAATGGACTTGAACTAGGTCTAATGTGTCCCAATTTTCAGCAGCTCCTCAACAGTCCTCTCTATGTCATCCTTGAAGGCACAAAATTTGAATATCTAGAGGATATTTATCCACCCTTGCGTCCATCATACCTAGAGGTAATCCCTTAATGGTGGACATAGTCACCATTCAACTTCGTCACATCTCAAAAGCCTCTCTATTTGATGAGCTGACATCTGTTCTATTGATACATCTGTAACCCACTTGATAGCCTTCCTCCATACCTACACAAAATTGAATGGCATCATTTGGTAGTCTGTGCAAACTCTCCCAATAGTGTAACCAGTGGATGCCAAAAACTATGTAAGCTCCCCCAAGTGGAATGACATAAAGTCAAGGATGAAACTATACCCATCCAATACTACTTGTAATTTTAAAATCACCTGCTTGCAAGCCAATGAATAACCATCTGCTACTGCTACTTTGAACCCTACAAAGTATTTTAGCTTTCAATCAAATATAAGCTATCCCACCCTAATCAACAGAGTTATGAGTTGAACCATCAATGAGTGCCACAATATGTTGTCCTCCAATCATTCCCTTAACTTAGAAAGAATGATACCCTGGTGCTACAAACAAGAAAGCAATAGTAGATGACATAACTTAGTTGTCATTGGTAAAGTCATTGGCAAACATCAATCCCACCGGAACACCGGTACATCACACCGGTACTCTTAAATATGCACTGGTAGACTAAACAAGTAAGTGGTGTACTTTTCCAGTCACACTTATACCGGTCTAGGTTATTCCAACCGGTCATGGGAAACACATAGGGAAGAGATGACTAGCCGGGTACAAGTTCTTTACCGGTTAAATGCATGATAATCCGAACTGGATTATGCAGAGCATTCACAATTAAAATTGGAGTTAGATTTGTTTTATCTATGAGCATTTCAAGGTAAACTTAAGATCAGTTTGCAAGCTTTTTTGCATGCATGATTTATGGGTGAGTTTACAGCTTGGCAGTACTATGAGATGTGTTTTTTATAAGATTGATCTCTTATAAATACAGGTCATAGGACATGAAAGAAGTGTTGTTGAATATCAAGAGCAGGAGAGCGATATCTTCTGAGAGGAGCTACAGTCACGAGAGGTGAAAGACAAAGAAAGGTTCAACAACCAAGCAGAGCAAAGGGGAACAGGTATGATCTGATTAGATAGAAAGTGTCATCATAAGATCATTGCTTTAGTATGTGAAGCATATTCAAATCCCTTTATCAGGGTGAACCCTAATAGGTTCTTTGTATAAATCTCTTTACTGGGTAACATCTTTATTGATGTTAAAAGTCCTTTGACAAGGCGACTCCTAACAAGGTCAAGATCTTAACAGGTCTTCTACCAAAACACTCTTACCAGTGCTTTGTAAGCCTCTAACAGGGCATCTTTATTACTGCAGTAGTAAAGTTGTGGGTTCTGTCCCACCGTGGTTTTCTCCTTCTAACCGAGGGTTTCCATGTATATATGTTGTGTTGACCTGTGCATTTCAATTTTTGTTTATGAATGTTGTTATATTCTTTTAATTCTGCAAGAATATATTGTTAATATGATTTAGAACAACAAAGAGGGGGGGTGAATCAGTTGTTCTCAGGTCCTGATGTATAAAACAATCTCATAAACTTATCCTTAAATCAGATCCAAAACCAAAACAAACTCGGTCATCATTGATTCAATAATAGAAACATCTAACAATGCAGTCCACTACCTAGCTGTAACTTAACTTGTAAAACATAGTAATGTTCAGATCTAAACATTCACACAAGTATAAACACCAAGATTTATAGTGGAAACCCAATTTGGGAAAAACCACTTTGTAACATGCTACTATTATTTTCACTCTTCTGAAGTGAGCTCGGTAAAAAACCAACCCTGTCAAAGGTTCCAATACACACTGTCAAATGTGACCCAGTTAAAGGATTTCAATCACCCTGTTAAAAGTGAGCCTAGTCATAGGACTTACATACACTCCATTAGAATGCAACCTTGTTCAAAGGATTTAACATATGACTGTTAGGTCAACCTCTGTTAAAAAATTTTTGACTGTTACAATGGTTAGAAAGTAGCAGCAGTATTATCTGAAAAATATACAACTCATTTTGCAAATATCAGATCCGATTCCGTACACTAATGCTGGTCTACTGACTTTGAAACTTTGCCATTTCCATCTCTGATCTGCTCGGAACTTTTCTTCAAGCAATCACCACACTTCTCCTTCAGCCTTTTCTGCTTATTCAGTCAATAAAACTTTCCTCTTCCAGCATTCTTTGTTCACCATGTTCCCTTATATTTTCCTCAATTAGGTTAACTCATCTTTTGCCGCTTAATCTCATTCGTAGATCTTAGGGTTAGGTCAGATTCATTGAATCTACCTGCTTTATGTTCTTCGGCTCCTTTTCTAGAATCATCTCAAATCTCTTAAAGATTTACAATAAAACATTTTACAATGCATTCAATGCTTCCAAACAATCAATAAATAAAGTCAACACGTTTTACATAATCCAAAAATTCAACAATGTCGGCTCCAAAATTAAATTCTCTTCAAATATAAAATTGCTGATGCTCAGTCAATACTGTGATTGTTCACTCGGTCTTCATGTAGAACGCTCGGTCAATACTAAAATTGTCTCCTCGGCTTGCACTGTCTTCCTCGACAATTTACTGATGCTCGGTCGACACTATAATTTTGCTTGGCATATACTAACTCGGTCGACACTAACATCACTCGGCTTAAACATGATTTTTCCATTCTTTGCTCGGTTAAGCCTACCAGTTTAGTCTTCAGTCTTACTAAGATAAACAATACATTATCTCATCTCAGTTTAGTTTAGTCTTGAATCTACCTGCTTTATGTTCTTCGGCTCCTTTTCTAGAATCATCTCAAATCTCTTAAAGATTTACAATAAAACGTTTTACAATGCATTCAATGCTTCCAAACAATCAATAAATAAAGTCAACACGTTTTACATAATCCAAAAATTCAACAATGTCGGCTCCAAAATTAAATTTTCTTCAAATATAAAATTGCTAATGCTCGGTCAATACTGTGATTGTTCACTCGGTCTTCATGTAGAACGCTCGGTCAATACTAAAATTGTCTCCTCGGCTTGCACTGTCTTCCTCGACAATTTACTGATGCTCGGTCGACACTATAATTTTGCTTGGCATATACTAACTCGGTCGACACTAACATCACTCGGCTTAAACATGATTTTTCCATTCTTTGCTCGGTTAAGCCTACCAGTTTAGTCTTCAGTCTTACTAAGATAAACAATACATTATCTCATCATAGTGCAACATAGTCAAATACACTTTGTAGTATCAAGATAACTCAACCTTTCCCTAGGTGCTATTGTTACCAACCTTGCTTAGCCCTTTAGCAACACTCAAATAGATATAGTACTTTCCTAAGTAGCAACAATCTTAACAATTAAGGTTTGACATCAATGACAATACAACAATTGTTTCAATTCAGTTTTCAACAATCTCCCTCTTTGACATTGATGGCAACACCATATGATATCACCTGAATAACACGTGGATTACCAACCAATTCAAAAACTTATTTGTCCATCAGAAAATTATTTATAATATCCTTAGCTTCATTCTGATTCAAAATCCTGTAAGCCTCACTTCTGTGACCGTCATAAGTATTCAGATCTCCCTTTATCCTGATTCTTCATTTCAGTTCATCAATTCTTGCTTTTCAGTATCATGTGTTATCATATCTCATGTGTTATCATATCAGTACATTCTCCCTCTTTGACAAAAATGCCAAAGCAGCAACTAAAACATACATCCATCAGATGTAGATAATATCTGTGCAGCTCAGTGCTTCTCCCTCTATCATCTTGCTTATGACTGATTCCTTGTCTTTGCTTCTCTTCACAACTCTAGGCCAGCCCTAAAGTGTGACAATCTTCTGCATCAATTTGTCAAATGTTCTACTGTAGCACATTTGATGCAATGGTGCTAGCTTGTCTAGGCAGCCTCAGTTAGGGGAAGAACCCCTAATTGACTTCTCAAATACTCATGAGCTTCTCTGGGTAAAGCTTTAGTGAATGTCTGCTAATTGTTCTTTTGTATTCACATATTCCATTCGGACTTCTTTGTCTTGTACTAATTCTCTCAAGTAGTGATACTTGATTGCAATGTGTTTGGTCTTAGTGTGCATCACTGGATTCTTAGAAATATTGATAGCACTTGTGTTGTCACAAAAAATAACAACAGGTTCAATGATTTCTTCTTTCATGCCTATCAACAATTGTTTTATCCATACCAAGTTTGAACAGTTCACTGCAGCAACAACATACTCGGCTTCGGCAGTAGATTGGGAAATGCAATTTTGTTTCTTGCTTGTCCAGGAGACTAATCTCTGTCCAAGAAATAAAGCTCCACCACTTGTACTCTTTCTGTCATCTACATTTCCTGCCCAATCAACATTTGTATAAACTCAGAGTTCAAATTTGAAGTTTGATTCACTTCTGCAGTAGCATCATTCTTAGATAACTTTTGTCCAGTAACCATGGGAGTTCCCACTGGTTTAGCATCTTCCATCCCAAAAGTTTTCAGTATTTCATTAACATACTTAGGTTGTGTAATGAAAATTCCATTCTTCTTCTAATATACTTGTAAACCAACAAAGAATTTGATCTCACCAAACATACTCGTTTCAAATTCAGTTTGCATTTCATTTGAGAAACTTTTACATAATGCATCTTGTCCACCAAAAATAATGTCATCAGCAAAATTTTTTGCCAACAGGATACCTTTACCTTCTTCATCCTTCATGTACAGATTGCTTGTGTCATTTGTTCTTAAAAATCCAATCTGTATCAAGTAGTTGTGCAACCTCTCATACCATGCTCTAGGTGCTTGCTTCAATCCATACAATGCTTTGTTCAGTTTGCACACCATGTGTCTTCTGTTTGGATCAATAAAACCTTCTGGTTGTTCTTTGTAAACTTCTTCTTCTAGTATATCATTCAAAAATGCAGACTTGACATCCATTTGATATACCTTGAAATCTTTATAAGCAGCATATGCAAGCAGAGTTCTTACTCCTTCCAATCTAGCTACAAGGGCAAATGTCTCCCCATAATCTATTCCTTCTTGTGTGTAGCCTTTGCATACCAGCCTAGCTTTGTTCCTAGTGATTTCACCATTTTCATTCATCTTATTCCGAAATACCCATTTTGTTCCTATAACATTCTTGTTTTCAGGTCTCAGCACTAGAGTCCAAGTATCATTCTTCTCAATCTGGTCAATTTCTTCATTCATTGCTTGTATCCAGTCTTCATTCTCCAATGCTTCTCTAGTTGTCTTCAGTTCAAATTCACATAGTAGACATGTTGGATCCTTAGTCTTACTTCTGGTCTGGATTCCAGTATCTTTGTTTCCAATTATCTGTTCAGGCTTATGATGTCTTCTCACATATTTTGCCAAAACAGGTTCAGCTGTTCTCTCCTCTATTTCATCATGTTCCTCAATAAGATTGTCAGATTCAACTTCAGAATGCTCGGCAACCTCTTCCTGATATTCAACAACATTTTCTTGTAGCTCGGCATGTTCTTGTTCTCTCTCAGCACTGTTTTCCTGACGCTCGGCAGCTTCTGTCTGTCGCTCGGCCTTGCTTACCCAAGACTCGGCATCAGGTGCAAGTCTGTTACTTGCCTCTTCTTCCTCTTCAATGTACACAAAAGATCTATAATCTTTTGGTTCTCTTTTACTGTCAGCTTCATTTCTTTCTGCATACTCATCAATTTTGACATTCACACTTTCCACAATTTTGTTAGTGTTAGAGTTCAAACACTTATAAGCTTTACTTTTTGAGGAATATGCCTTCATCACTCTTAGCATCAAACTTTCCATTCCTAGTGTTTTTTAATATATAGCACTTACTTCCAAAGATTCTAAAGTATTTAACACTCGGTGCATGCCCATGCCATAATTCATAAGGTGTTAGATTTGTACCTTTCTTGACCTGTACCCGGTTAAGAGTGTAGACAACAGTGCTTATAGCTTCTTTCCAATATTTCTGTGCCACATTCTTTTCAATCATCAATGTCCTTGTACAATCCAAGATAGATCTGTTTCTCCTTTCTGCTATACCATTCTGTGGAGGTGTTCTAGGTGCAGACATCTGTCTTTTAATTCCTCTATCATTGCAAAACAGATTAAATTCATTTGATGTAAATTCTCCACCTCGGTCAGATCTAAGACATTTCAGGTTCCTACCTGTCTCCTTTTCAACCTTAGCCAAATACCACTTAAAATATTGAAAAGCTTCAGATTTTTCTTTTAGAAACATCACATGCATCATCTTGGTATGATCATCAACAAATAAGATAAAGTATCTAGCACCACAGTAACTTTGTACAGCCATAGGTCCACAAAGGTCAGTATGAACCAAATCTAAAATGTTTTCAGAAGTAAAGGATTTGCTCTTGAAACTTGACTGTCATTTTTCCTAACTGACATTCCTTGCACATCACATTCTCAGGTTTTTTCAATCTAGGTAGACCTCTTACCTTTTTCTTCTTACTTATCTCTACCAAATTGTCAAAGTTAACATGACACAACCTTTTATGCCATAACCAAATATCATCAAGTTGTGCAATTAAACATGTTTCTTCAGATAGGTCAAGATAGAACAAATTACCTCTAGTCTGATCTCCACTTCCAATCAGTTCTCCAGTAGCATTAAATATTTTAGCTTGCTTGTGATGAAATTCCACTTGGTAACTAGTTTTGTTAAGCTGAGCAACACTTAACAAATTGTAATTAAGACCTTCAACCCAATATGCATTTTCACAAGATATCTTATCAGTTAGTTTAATCAAACATTTTCCTCTAACAGGACATGGTGCATCATTACCAAATTTTACACTTTTACCTTTGTAATGATGTAAGGTCTCAAACTTATTTTTGTCACCAGTCATGTGATGTGAACAGCCACTGTCAATAATCCATTTATCATTCTTGTTCACATAGGATATCAATGCAGTTTTCTCATCCTCATCAGATTCAACTTTCATTGCAACATGAACTACCTCAATTTCAAAATCTTCACTATCAGTGTCAGTCTCTTTTTCAGCAATGTAACAAGATTTCTTACCTTTTCCCTTGTAGTCTTTGTTCCATCAGTAGCTTCTGTCATCTTTTCTGTCTTTGTGTTTGCTTTTCCTTTCATCATCTTTATCCTTCCTGTCAGGACATCTAGTAGCTATATGACCAACTTTATTACATGCAAAACATATAATAGGGAGTTTACCTTTATACTTTCCCTTTCCCCTTCTCAGTCTTCTAGCCATAAGAGCTTCTAGATCTTCTAGGTCTTCATCAGAGGTGTCACTGTCACTTTCACTATCACTTTCACTATCACTTTCACTTTCACTAATGCATCTTTCTTTTTCTTTCTTTGGCTTGTTCAAAACTAGCTGTGACTTAAAAGCAGATTCAACATTTCCAATGCTTCCAACAGTGAAATTATCGTAATTAGAGAGTTCAAAAGCAGTTAGCTTACCAACCAAACTTTTCAAAGTAAGCACATTAGCAGAGTTACATCTAGATTCCTGAATAGCTGAGATCTTAATAGCATATATAGGATGCAGGGTTCTTAATACTTTCCCAATTATAGTTTCATCATCAATAGTCCCATTAGCTCCTCTAATAGCATTCACAATTTCTTTTATTCTACTACAATATTGTCCAATGTTTTCACCTTCTTGCATTCTCATTTCATCAAACTTACCTCTAAGACTCTCGGCCTTTGCTTTCAGCACATTCAAGTCACCACCATAGATCCTTGCAAGAGTGTCCCACATATCCTTTGCAGTTGTGCAGTCCTTAATGTCCTCAAATTCTGGATAGCTTAGGGCAGATGCAATTTCCAGCATTGCCTGATTATGTTATTGCTTAGCTCTCATTTCTTCGGCAGTCAAAGGTGCGACAGGTGAGACATAACTGTTCTCAATGTAGTACTTTGCAGAGTCACCAATACTAGCTAGATGCAGCTTCATCAAGCTTTGCCATGCAGGGAAATTTTCTTTGTTCAGCTTCGGTACCTCCTTATACATCCTGATCATTTGCTTCAAGCCCCTTTAAACTTGATATTTGTCAACACTAATAATAAGCAACTGAGCTCTGATACCAATTGTTAATATGATTTAGAACAACAGAGAGGGGGGGTGAATCAGTTGTTCTCAGGTCCTGATGTATAAAACAATCTCATAAACTTATCCTTAAATCAGATCCAAAACCAAAACAAACTCGGTCATCACTGATTCAATAATAGAAACATCTAACAATGCAGTCCACTACCTAGCTGTAACTTAACTTGTAAAACATAGTAATGTTCAGATCTAAACATTCACACAAGTATAAACACCAGGATTTATAGTGGAAACCCAATTTGGGATAAACCACTTTGTAACATGCTACTATTATTTTCACTCTTTTGAAGTGAGCTCGGTAAAAAGCCAACCCTGTCAAAGGTTACAATACACAATGTCAAATGTGACCCGGTTAAAGGATTTCAATCACCCTATTAAAAGTGAGCCTAGTCATAGGACTTACATACACTCCATTAGAATGCAACCTTGTTCAAAGGATTTAACATATGACTGTTAGGTCAACCTCTGTTAAAAGGATTTTGACTGTTACAATGGTTAGAAAGTAGCAGCAGTATTATCTGAAAAATATACAACTCACTTTGCAAATATCAGATCCGATTCCATACACTAATGCTGGTTTACTGACTTCGAAACTTTGCCATTTCCATCTCTGATCTGCTCGAAACTTTTCTTCAAGCAATCACCACACTTCTCCTTCAGCCTTTTCTGCTTATTCAGTCAATAAAACTTTCCTCTTCCAGCATTCTCTGTTCACCATGTGCATCCATATCACAATGTTCAAGTTCCCTTATATTTTTCTCAATTAGGTTAACTCATCTTTTGCCGCTTAATCTCATTCGTAGATCTTAGGGTTAGGTCAGATTTATTGAATCTACCCGCTTTATGTTCTTCGGCTCCTTTTCTAGAATCATCTCAAATCTCTTAAAGATTTACAATAAAATGTTTTACAATGCATTCAATGCTTCCAAACAATCAATAAATAAAGTCAACACGTTTTACATAATCCAAGAATTCAACAATGTCGGCTCCAAAATTAAATTCTCTTCAAATATAAAATTGCTGATGCTCGGTCAATATTGTGATTGTTCACTCAGTCTTCATGTAGACTGCCCGGTCAATACTAAAACTGTCTCCTCGGCTTGCACTATCTTCCTCGGCAATTTACTGATGCTCGGTCGACACTATAATTTTGCTTGGCATATACTAACTCGGTCGACACTAACATCACTCAGCTTAAACATGATTTTTCCATTCTTTGCTCGGTTAAGCCTACCAGTTTAGTCTTCAGTCTTACTAAGATAAACAATACATTATCTCATCATAGTGCAACATAGTCAAGTACACTTTGTAGTATCAAGATAACTCAACCTTTCCCTAGGTGCTATTGTTACCAACCTTGCTTAGCCCCTTAGCAACACTCAAATAGATATATTACTTTCCTAAGTAGCAACAGTCTTACCAATTAAGGTTTGACATCAATGACAATACAACAATTGTTTCAATTCAGTTTCCAACATATATATATAAGGATAAATTGTACTAGAAATTGTATTTACTGATTCACCCCCCCTCTCAGTAACTAGTTAGGATTAACACGAATTCCCTCTTCAAGTGGTGATATGCCTTAATTTTCTAAACCTGATGGTAAGACTCCATTCTCTTCTACACTCAAAACCTGTGTATATGTTGAACTCTCCCTCATCATCTGAATACACCTCAATAAAACAGATCTATTCTTATCCCAAGCACATGTCTGTTGAATTCCAAGGTACTTTACAGTTCAAGCATAGCTCTTTCCTCCCCAGGTCATGTCAGTTCATGTGTCTTGAGTGCACATTTTTAAATGTATGTCATATCCCTTGGAAGATGTTAGGTCAAGAGGGTTCACCTCCCAATTTTTGTGGGAGAGATAAAAGTTGATTTCGTTCCAGCCTTGGTTGTTTCACTTCAGAATGATTAAACTTTAAGAGATGGTCCCTGTAAATAACAAAACAAGAAACGATCAAAACGCATTGACTAGCAGCACCAAGCCAAACCAAATAACATAAAAGAAACCCACTCAAAACAGAAACAGAAAACAAACAGCTTAAAAAATAGAACCCCGACCCAAGCAAAGAGAAAATCAGCCTCTGTAGTTCACAACCAGGGAGTCCCAATCTTTGGTAATCTTCTTTAGAGTATCACCCCAGTTAGTAGCACCCATGATGAGCTGATCTTTGTTCCTGTTCATCTTCTTTATTTAGGACTGAATTTCCTCCTCTTGAACCTATTTACATTTGTTGAGCTCTGCTTGAAGAGTGGCTCACACCAGAGAGAGTCTTTCTCATCATATCAACAGTGAGCTTCACCATATCGTTCATGACTTTTGCCATATTTATGTCTCTACTCAAGTAAATCTTCGTAATGTCATACATATTATCCATCTATATCATTGCAACTGTCAGAAACATGGTTCTTCGCATTTATGTCTTCAAGTTTTTTCAGTCTAATAAAAATATAATCAATCTTATCATCGCCAAGAGCTTCACTTTCCCTGTCCAGATCGCCATGTTCTACCTCAATATCTTTCTCAGTGGAATAAGAAATACTACCATTCAAGGTATTACGAGAATCAATACAGGGCTGAAAGCCCTTATCATCCTCACTCCTATCTTCCTTCTCACAAGGGGAGTCAAAAGTGATGTCATGTGTAGATAGAAGTATTCAGGACATCATCATTCTCACTATAACCATTCTCTTTAGTGTCAGCAGCAACAAAAACTTTGGCTAAACGAGCAAAACCCCTCTCATATTTACCCATGCGGGCATAGACCTCCTCCAGGTTATCGTTAGCCTTAGGAATACAGGGTTTGAACTCAACTTCAATATCAATTTTTGCATCCCTGGATTTGATCTTGACAATCATTTTACCAGTATTAGAAGGAGAACCTAACCCACCCTTATTCCTTTTTAGAGAGAGAAGAATTTTCTCCAATGAAGACCTAGAACCCTTAGCAACCTTCTTACCTTTAGCTTTCAAATTTGGAGTAGAAAACGAGGGACCCTCATTATCAGTATCAACATAATCAAGGGTAGGGTTTGGGTTGTCCCTAGCAAAGGAGGTTTTTTTCTTTCATTTAAACCCAATAGACATGGAATTAGGTCACATTTTTCATACCCTAGTCAATTGGCATATATTGTGTACCTGCTGTTTGACTAGCTTTAAAAAAAAGAGCTAATCAGTGTAAAACTATGCCCTAGAAAACACTAAAGAGAGCTACATTGTTTAGCCAATTTCAACCTGTTCAATACAACAGGTGAAGAAATTGGTATTTCTTACTAATAGTTTTGTTTATCCAACCTGTTAAAATTAATTAGTGAACACTGATTAAGATTCAAATCAGTGTTCCGTGAGGACTTATCCAAAGGGGGCTAGATGATGTTGCCAATGTCCCAAGGATTTGAAGGGGATGTCCCCCTCTTTTTCCGGAGATGACTGCTTGCTCCATTTTGTAAACTAAAATACAAGGTAACTTCCTAAGGAAAATAAAATGCGTAAAAAGCTAGAATGGGAAAGATTTGTCATTGCAAATTTACCACATCGTATTTTTATTTTTATTTTGAGTAGTCTTAATGTCTTTAATTTATTTTAATAGCAGTACCCCAAATTCAGAAAAAATAAATTGATGTCCCTACGTCCGTGTCCCCCTTCCTGGAATACCCTGTCAAAGATTGATATGGCATAAACCAAAAGCTTTATCCATCCAACTAAAGAAAAACAAAGCTCAAGACAACTGTGATGCACTAGAACTCACGCAGGTTAATCCACTATCTGGAAAATAAGACTGAGATGGGAAAACAACAATCCTGAAGATTTTGTGTATATCTATATTATCTAACTGTGCCTGTATGCACAGACACTAGTAAAAGAGGAGATGCTATGCAATACAATTTTTGTCCAAACCACTTTAGGGGCCAAGAATAAACAAAAAAACAGTTGATATCGTACCCGTGGCTGTTGGTTATATTTTCCACATTCTTCCCGTCAGAAAAATGCACGGGCAACATGATTTCAATCGTCTTAATATCACTGATATCACTGAGGATGCATTTTATGAAAGAGATCAAACAGAAGTTGAATGCCCACTTCTTAATACATGGGCCAAAGTTTCCAGCGTTCTAATCTATGGAATCTTTGAAGAATACTCAAACTTAAAATTGAAGTGTGTCAAAACTCAGAAGACATTTGACTAAAAGATATTTACCTGATCCCGAGAGTTAAATGAACAGCAATTTACAAAGTCATAATGACCATGATATGTAGAGCAAAGGTGACCACTCCATACATCATATGCCTGCAATGATTTATATGCTGTCAACTTTCCAGGTCTTGCTACTGAAATGCTACTTATTCTTCGCCTTGATGAAAAGTAAAAGTTCAACTATAAAATTGAATAGACTACTGCTACTACCTTTATAGATGTCAAACATGGAACAAAGACAAGTGATGAATTAGGAGTAACAGCTAGTTGGATAGCTTTACTTGGTCTGATTCGTGTGGCCTCATAGTTTACTAGTGTGTTGCAACCAGATTCAACATCCCATAACCTTAATCTTGAATCCGTACCTACAAAATATGCACAAATAGATTTTTCTCAGAAAAAAAGATTCAATATATTATATTTATGATCAACCTCCCTTTGTACTTTGTAATGTAGAAAGACAACCAACAGATTCATAAAAATAACTAAACTGATCACTACCAATAGTATCTATCACTATGCAGCATATTAACTGCTTCACAAATAAGGACAAATTAAATACCAGGAAAAATAAATAACTACGAAACAAAATTTTTTACAAATGTACTTTTCATTATTTACAACAATTAATCGTCAAGTCAAGAACGACACTACAAGGAAAAATAAGGAATCGACGTAATATAAGTATAACAAATCATGCAGATAGAAACACAGCGAACCCATTTGCTTGAATTGAATGTACATAAGTGAACTGTATATTTGATATCGTCAAATACAAAGCTCATTCTACAAGCATGCACATCATGAGAGAGATGGTAATATTATTTTTCTAAAAATGTTGACACAACTATTTAACAAAAACAACCCACATGAGAGCCACTTCAAACCATGGCACACTTGCACCTTAGAACTATCTACTTAGTTTGAACCTTGGCAACCCCAAAGTGAGCGCCCTAAGTTACCACCCTGCCCATATCTGCTATCATATTGATTGCTTAAATTTAAAACACCAAGAGGAGTACTAACAAGTTCTAGTATTCCAAAGGGGTGCGTTCCCCCCAAAAACCATTGGGTTGCTTGCTATATAGTGCATGCCATATATACTGATAGCAACCTTTAACTTGTGAAAACTAGTTTTTCTTTCATGAAGCACTTGCAAATATCTTATATTGCGGATTTTGCCTTGAACATTTCAATTCACTTCAATTTGTATATCAATGCCGCCCCCCAACCACCGCTGCCCCCCCCTCCCCTTGTCATTCCCTCACCGTCCCCAAATGTATGCCCTTGACCCCCTGTCCCCAAACCTGTCCCATTTTCCCCTGTTAGGAAACTCCATGAAACTATGCTAACAACTCAACAAGGACAATCCAATTCAATTAGATAAGGACATTATATATAATTCTAATTATCATCTAGGTTTAATGTTCAAATAGGTTTACAAAGTAATCATTTTTTTAAACATAACCAAAATAAGATGTAAAATAAAATCAAATATACTAAAATACGAATATAATATCATATAACATTATAGTGTTATGATTAACATTATATATAATTATGATTACCATCTAGGTTTAATGTTCAAAAAGGTTTATGAAGCAATCATTTTTTTAAACAACACCAAAACAAGAAGTAAAATAAAATCAAATATACTGATTTATTAAGAATTTAAATATGATCTCACTATATTATAATTTATCATCTAATTATTAAAGATTTCATATAATTATATTTTTAGTATTTTTTTTGTAATAAGTTATAATATAATAATGTATATTTTAATTTTCAATGCTTTGGTATATCACTCATCCGCTCACACATTAAATATATTATGTAATAAGTTATAATATAACAATATTATATTTTAATTCTTAATGATTTAATATATTTATTTTCTAAATAATTTAATATATTTTAAATATATAAAATAATATTTATTATTATCAATTTATAAAATCCTATCCATTTCAAAAATCTAATCCATTTTAAAACAAAAGTTTCTATGTTCAACTTCAAGTGTTGTTTCTCTTATTTTTATTTTTAACTATAAAATATAGTATATATATGAATTATATTTAAAATTTGGATCATGTTAGTGGATCTATAACATCTAGCCCAATGTGTTTTAGCCAATCAAATTGTCAAAAATTAATTTTTGTAATTGAGAAACTTAAAAAAATTGCATATAAACTTAGGAAAAACAAAAAAAATCTAAAAAACAACTCTAAAAGACCACTTGCATCCAAATGCAACTAATTGGGACCTAAATTGTGATTGAATGAAGAAAACACTGCCTCATTTATCAAAAATCTTTCCAAACCATAGTTACCAAAAGACCAATCTCCTACCCCCTGAGATGTGTCTTAGAGACCTGTGGTATTGTGATAACGGAGATGTCCCAACACATAGGGTTCTTCCGATTCCTGTCTCCCATCGTCTCCAAAGTCTCTCGATTAGAAATTGACACCTCACACCAAAAAACTTAGGGCATAAGGTGTTATACAAAACTCTAATTCTTATCCCCTATCATCACTCTTGCAAAATAATTAATACTTATCTGTTGGTAATGAAAATGATAGCCACTAGTCTTTTGATCAATCTACTCAATTGCCTCTCTAGAAAGACTCAACAATGATGTATAATTATTCACTTTTCTTCTAGTGTCATCATTTACTAACCACTATTCTTTTAAAGAGGTCACCAAAATGGTAATAAGAGATCTTTGCGTAACATCAATTCAATTGTTGGAAATAATGAAAGCCACTAATCATCTCTAGGCTTCTCAAATATCTTATAGGGACACATCCATGCGAACCTTCTCCACTCTCAGAAGAACAGTACAAAATTTCTCATAACCACGCATCTCATATCCTTTGGCATGTGTATTAGCATCAAACCATCAATATTTTTAAATTTCAATATGTATTGATAATCTAATATGAAATATGTATTGTGAGTTTTGAACTCTTTGAATCTTTGACATTTGCGTATTTAAACTTTAAAGTTAATGTTAAACTTTACCACTATTCTTGTTTTCAAAGTTCTATGTTATGATATTTTCTAGAAATTATTAAATTATAGTAAACAAAAATTGGCATGTCCAAGTACACCCACATCAGATTTTTGAAAATTAGTCGTACCAATACCGGTTCTAGTCTCTAGAGTCTCCAAGTACCCCCATCTCTTGGTAACCTTTTTCTAAACCTTCATTTCATGAACTGTAAGCACATGCGTTAAGATAAATCTCACTTGTCCAAATTTTCATTTTGCAGAAATCCAATTCGATGCATGGCAACTCATCTACAAGACAACATCAACTACGAAGAATCTTAGAATAACTATATTTACTTCAATCAATTTCCATTACATAATGTCGATCATGTATATTTACTTAATCAACTTCTGTAATGTTCCCGGTTTGGAACCTAAGAGTCGATAAAAGATTAATAAGTTTTAATTAAATATTGAAACTTATTCATAAGAACAAAATCACTACATAATCTCAATTGTTAAAAGATCAATCCAAGAAACGGATGAGTGAATTGGAGAGAGTTGTTGTTTAAGATATGTATATGGAGGAGGCTGAAGTCTTGCAGCAACCAAAAGCAATATATGATTCTTTCATTCCATATGATTGACGCTCTGTCCCAAGGAAACGTTGGAATGATCAAGCAAAGAGAAAATGGTTTCCTTAACACATCAGTGATTGCATACTTGAGTGGTGCAGGAGCACCTAGTTCCAAGGGTACACCAGGAGGACAAAGGATTATTACATGTTCAAATCCACAAATGATGAGTCTATGTTTGTTCTTAAAGTCATTGTGATGTAATTCAAGGCATGATAAGTCCTTGTGAAAGACAATGTAAGTCATTTTGTTCAATTTGTCCATCAAAGTCCTAATAGGGCCAGTCTTGGTCAGGATGGTCAAATATGCAAGGATGCCCATGGAAGGGTAAATTGAATGTAATGTGTCATATTTGGTCCATCTTGAAGTGTTTAAAGTGTCCATACAAGGTTTAGTGTCATTTATGCCAAAAATGTAAAAGTTGACAAAAAGTTGTCAAGTGCAACATTTGCCAAGTTGTAAAAGGGATGTCTAAAAGGAGTATTTCGATCTTGAGGCAATTGTAATTGTCAAAACAAATCTCAAAGAATTTATAAACCATGTACTGGTCGAATTTGGGTCACGGTGACAAGTTTGGAGGAAGGCACATTGTGAGAGGACCATCTTTTTACCTCTGATTGTCACCCAATCTGCAGGTTGGTGATGACAGTTTGGTGTTTGGCACCAATTTTGATTATTATTTCTCATGAATTGATGTAAGGGTGATCAAGGGAGGAAGTTTACATCACGAGGAACAAATGCATGTATTTGGTTTGGAAGGATCAAACAAATAAGTATTTTGTTTTGTTCAAAACTCTTAATTTTCCTTTGTAACAATCACGTTCATTCACTGTTCTAAACATTTTTCTATAAGCAAATGGATTGAAAGGGTCTTGAAATCTATCTGGAAGTATAGAGTGATGAGTTAAGTTTGTTTTGAATCAAGTTAGAGCAGTGGCCGTGGATTATATTGAGAGAATGAATGGAATTTCCATAAACTGTTTGTAAACCCTCATTTACAGGGGTCTTTGGAAGGATTTGTTAATATCCCATGTTCTGACCGTCTAAAAATTGGAATCTTTTTGATTTTGATAGAGTATTGGATGCACTTTAATATGGAATTGGTTTCACAACGATTGGTTTTGTTGTTTGTGAGAAATATGATGCCCTAGATGGATGTATATGCATACTTCTTGTTTTATGACAGTCAAACAAACAGTCTTGGTGAGAAGGGCATAACTTGTAATTGCACCGTTGGATCTTCATGGAAATTGGATATGTTGTTGTTAACCAAGTTTTCCACATTCTCACTGAAGCAATTTACCTAATGTTGTCTGGTGTGAAAGTTATGAATAACAGAGTGCTGATCTAGAAAAAAAGGAACATATCAAATTTGTAGTCTACAATTGCAGGGCTAACGAGGGCAAAGGGAGTTATTAAGGTAATGGTTCGTGAGATGTTGATTTCATATTCAAGTGATGTTTAGCATTGTGCATTGATTGCAACAGCAAGGCCTTATAGGCCTTGAGGCTTGATTATGTGGTGAAGGTATTCTTGAAAGCTCTTGAAATGGGTTGTTGGTTAAGAATGTGAGTTGATTATGACTTTATTGTTAATTGTTAATGGTGAATGTGATAAAGTTATGGTTTCTTGTGTATTGACTGATGCTTTTCTTCCTAAGGATGTTATGGAGATAGTGGTTTGGATCCTAAAGGTGATTTGAAGAAACTAGTTGTTTACTTGAAGTATGCCTCTAATATGTTGAGATTGTTGATAAAAATGTGATAAATCTAAGAGTTCAGTTGGGTTAATGTATTAATTGATTCCCATGGTTGATTTGGGGATTGAGGGTTTGTCCATGATGCTTTGCATCATTGAGGAATCAACTAAGATGACGTGGTGTAGACTAGCAAATAAGGAGTATGAGAAAGCAGCGAATAATATTGAGTCTTCCACGACAGCGATTAAGGATGTATACATATCATTGACAATACAGAATCCTTATCGATATATCAGCGTTGTGATAAATCATAATTTAGTTATTACTGGCTGTGATAAATATCAACAATTGTCAAGATATTGATAAAGGAAAGCACTGACTAATCAATGAATAGTCAAACCAATGATAATTAATAAACGAGGCATCAATGGACCATGATTAGAACTAAGTTATGAAGAAACATTATTACTAGCAACGTCCATAATGAGAGGGGCAATAACTCTCTATGCAAGAGACTAATCGCTAAAGATAACATAACCAACGTTTAGGAATTGTTAGGAAGAGAGGTGCTGATGAAGGGACATGGTTCATGACCTATACACATGACTTTTCACCCAGCAACAAGATATACGGAGGCACTCTTCCTCATTCATTCAGGATACAATCGAATACATTATCTTTATTTGTTTATCCACATCGGATCTGCTCTGTTTAGAGAAAACTGCCAATCAGGCATACCTGGTGCTTGCATATAGAGTATTAATCACAGATGACATCCATAACTGTTGCATGAATCGATTGATAGATAGGACACAACATTATTAGTGTTGCAAGAGCATATTTACAGATCAGAGACAGCAACTAATTGTTGTAAGTGATAGTGCTCTCAACCATTGCATGTATTAAGTGTTTATAATAGAAACAAGAAACCATATTCCTATAAGCAATATCGATTTACATTTCATTGCAGATATTCAAGGAATTATATCAGAAACAGAAATATAATAAGATCATCCTGTAAATCTATTTTGACATCATTTTTATAGCAAAAGTTGTGTGCATTTAGTGCAAATTCTATCAATTCACTTAAGTGTATCTTTAAATGTATGAATCTGAGATAGCAAGTGGCATTGATAATTGTTATTTAATACATATTTGTTCTTATATTGTCATCAGAAATTGTAGTTCTAAGGAATTCAGGTAATTGTCCCATAATTCCCAGTTACCTTAAAAAGGGGACATTACAACTTCCATTACATAACACCTAAGTTGCCGGTTCAGATTTGGGTTCAGAAGCAGGTTCGAGATTCGGGTTCGAAATTCATTCCGGGGGTGGGTTCAAATTCATTTTGGGTTCGTCTGTACAAAAATATATGCTTATATATATGTATATATGCAGCAGCAAATAAGTTCATAAACCACTATGCTAATAGTAAAGCAACGTAGCAAAATACACAAACATATATATTAATGTTTTAGTCCAAATGACATATTTTTTTACCTTTTTGGCCTTTTTAGCGGTCTATTTTAGGGTTGGAGGGTTGGATTGACTAAAATAGACAAAAAAAAGTCAAAAAAATCATTTTTTGGCCAAATTCGGCTTGGATCCTACCATAGATTTGCAAATTGGCCATAAAAATGGCAAAATTTGTGCCAGGTTCATCTGACAGAATTTGGGCTGACTTTTGCAAGAATATCATAAGAACTAGACTTTTGCAAGAACCGGACCAGACTTTGGGGCTGCCAGGGAAGAATTTGGTAACACCTCAAAATTTCATTTTGCTCGAATCAATGCCAAATCATGGCCAGGTCATCTCCAAGAGGTGGATATGAACAACAAAAAGACATATCAATGATCAAAATCAAATCTATTCACTGTAATCTATTTCATAAGTTAATTGTTTCCTTATATTGTTAAAAAGCGGCAACATACAGGGAAGGATCGTAGGGGACTTATAAGGTGGATCTCACCTCTTGATTTATGTTTATTATGGCATACTAAAAATTATTATTGCTATTAAATTCAGTTCTCACATTCTTTGATTTGTACCCTCCAATATATTATTTTATGTATATTTTACCATCGGTGTAACTATCGCACCTTCTTTTGGTGCAAGTGCTAGTTGTACTGATCTGATGCTCTCATGCTCTTTGAATCTCACATATTTTTATCCGTTGCTATCATCCAAACCATAAATTCAGCATTCAAGCCACCCAATATCTGATTGACATATCAGAACCAGAATACACTGGAGACATATCCCGTATGTTACCAAGTACTGCTAATAAAGTCCAGGTATTTTGGTATGGGTATGACCAAGGTACTGCATAGGCACCTGGGTTTGCCATAGGTACTTCTGCACAAACAGTACCAAGGGTCATATCCAGACATAGTTTGATACATTAAAACCTCAATTTCACTCTTCATCATTTTGCGTATGCCATTTCCTTTATCCATCTATTCCCAGCTGTATCATGACTTTGTAACAGCATTTTTATATCAGAATATGCCAGCAAGCAAGCAATTAAATATCATTTCAATTGCATTTGTGAGATGTACCTGTGAACATGGGGTTAGTAAGCTTTATATCAACATTAATGAGATTGATTTTAAGCTTATTTAGTATTTACATTATGCGTATGTAGCAGCTGTTTGTTTATGTTTTGTGAAATCACATTCCTTGAATTGTTTAAGATTTGGAATTTTGTCAAACGTTTGCGAATGAAATTGAACCAGCTTCTGTACCTGACACAGCTAGTGGGAATGGCAATCCAATTGATTGTGGTTCAAAGAAAATTGAACCAAATGTTGACGTTGACCTTGACACTTCTGAAGAAGAAGAATGTGAATATTGAATATCAATTGTAATTTGAATTTTCATTGTGTAATGACATTTGAGACTTGAATATTTTCATTTTTGTAAATTATGAATATGAGGTATATGAATATTCTATTTTTCGGCAAGTTTGAGTATCACTGTTCTTATTATTTAAATTTTTTAACATATATATGTTTTTCCCATACCTATACCCAAGCGGAGGGGAATTTTCCATACCGCCATACTGGTTTCCATTCCAAACCAGCAACTTAGCATATCTCCAATGTTTTTCAAAAAAAATTCCAACCCAAGGAAGTTGGGGGATGGGAGAGATGGCAACAGAACATTCCCAGCTGGTCCCATTTTTTTCAAGTTAATCCTCAAGACATCAAGCCAAAGTAGGGATGACTTCCCAAGATGTACACCTTATGGGGGAACCCTGTGGGGATCACCTGCCATCTCCAAGGTCCCTGTGATTTGTTCGTTTGGATTTGGAGGCTGTAATTGTGATTCTAAGCTCATTTATACAGTGAACTTTCAATCCACATGACTTTCAAGTTTCAACTTACAGTCTTTTGTTAATACAAATATATTAAATTTAAATTAAATAATTGAAAAAATATATTATGAATGCTTTATGCCATTATGATTACCAAATGGACTATTTGATCTCTTTTCTTCACTTATTTTAAGCTATTTTAAATTTTAAACAAAAATATTCTTACTATTATTTTGCCAAACTCAAGGAAAAAATTTATCATCCCCAAAACCCGGTCACCATGTCCCCATCATTCCAGAAAATTTGAGAGTGCTAACACAAACTGTCAGCAGAGGTGGCAATTGTCTCCTTTCAACCTCCACTTTCATCAATCCCAAACCAGAACTGTCACTTAGTTGTGACCAATGAATCAAATAAGACCTGCAAAGATGACCTTTGTCATTTCTTGCGATATCATGCATGGTGAACAATTAAAATGTCCAAATTTCAAGCAGAGAAGAAAAATGGCTGCTATCTCACATAGCAACCCCCCAACAAAAAACTTTCTGAATGGCTGAGATGGAAAGCTGGATTTGTCTCCTCAAATAGAAACCAGTAATACACAGATTTGTGGAAGCCTCTCAGGTCCTAAAACCCTATGGTTGTAAAATCAGAGCAACAAGAAACCTTCAAGATCAATGGATATCGCAATGATGCCTGAAGATTATTTTATTAAAGTTTTCTATGCAAGGTGGGAATGAGATAGCGCCTTTCAAGAAGGATCATTGGTCATTCAGAAATCCCGTCTCTTCATGTAACGACTGTCACCTGCATTCAATTCCACTTAAGATTTTCTAAGCACCATCCCTGCGTCAGTAAAGACTCCTGCTTCCTGGTGAATATTCACAGAAAAATTACAGAAGATTGGAATAACCAATCAAAATATGTCAAGCCACAATTCACTCTAAACTAAGTGTAATAAACAATGTGAGAATGTATGTTACATTGACTTAGATAAGCCTTTCCATAATGGGACTCCTATAGAAATAGGTGGCACCAAATGGAATCAGCTTATAAGAGTTGAAAACAACCCATTTCTATGCAATATGTTTGTCTATCATATCTAGTAGTTAGGTGGTCCTACAGGTGGTAACATCAACAGATGGTATTCAAAAGCCAAGGTGGCAATTTTCTGTGTGCCTTTTGCAATTGAAGGTATGGTAGTACCAGGGGAATGAATTGAGAACTTAAAATTAGTCCATCCAGAAAATCCTGTTTTTTGAGGGCATCTATCACCTTCTTCTATTATGAGAAGTGCCCACTTAACCCTCACTTTACCAACCAAAAAGGAGATAACATCATAACTAAAGATTGTCGAAATCAATATATCAAGCCATGTATTGACTTTTAGTATGAAGCTTCCAGATCATCTCTTGTGGACTGAATATATTAGAATTATCAATCGAAAATTGTTTTCTTTGGTTACATGGAGTCCTCGTCACATCTTTAGCATCACAATGAGCCATTTGCATTAACCAGTGTAAAGGAAATAAGAGCTATAACAAAATGCAGGTATGACGTGTAAACAAAAAATAAAATTAAATGATGAAGAATAGGGACCAAGTTCATCAAAACTTTCAAATGGTTACAAATGTATCGTATTAAGAACCTTACCAGCACTAAACATATGAAGCCCATCATTTGTCATTTCCAATCCTGTCACTGCACCATAATGAGCTGTTGCTCGGTTCTGGGTGGATAACATGCCAGGATGTTGTCTCTGTGATAGAGAGCCTCTTGTCACTCCTTTACCCAAAGCCATAGAAGACTGCATCCCATTCCCAAGGGTCCCTTTTCTTTGTGCTGTCCTCCCCTTCGTAGAAATGCCATTGCTGGAAGCTAGGGGCTGTACTAATAGATCCGTAACAGGTGTTGTTAAGAGAGATAAATTATGTCATTATAAAAAGAAAGAACTTAAGAGCCTGACCTTTGTGATCATTACAAATGGCAATGTAACTGCCCAGTATACCTTGTAAGAAATGGTACAGTGCAACCATAACTATTTACAGATATGTATACATAAGATGAAATGTCAACCTAAATCAAATTGAAAAAACACTATAACGCTCAAGGACTATCGCTTAAATATTGAAATGCTTTTTATATTTCATTTGATTTCAATCCTTCACATTGGAGTTTGAGACAGAATTCAACAGAACCTACATAAAAGATGTGTTTATTTCTTCTCCAAAAAGTCTTTCTATCTTGTTTAGCACAGAGATAGAGGTGAAAGGAAGTACTTTTTTAGCTTTTGCAGCAGAACTTTTAGGAATAGGTGGGCGCCTTCCAGTTTGAGATTCTAACTGGTCCAATACACGGAAACATCCTGCTCGCCTAATGTCCCAAATGCGAATAGAACCATCACAACCACCTGTTGCTAAAATCCATTCATTTGAAGCAGACCAGCGCACAGCCCAGATCCCATCTGCCAGTACAATCATATGCTTAGAAGTTAGTATTATACCATTGCAGGATATTTGTTTTGAAATTCACTGTTTTTATGACCAAATAAGGTAACTTATACAACCCTGTCAAAATTCCAAGTCTTAACACAAATGGATATACTTGTAACTACACAAATTAAAAAATTAAAAAAAGTAAAAGGTGTTATGGTACTTTTGTACTTTCCTTAATCATAATGGTAATACACTAATACTAATCATTTTTAAGGTTCTGATCCCAAATCTGATTTGAACAAATTTAGATCTTAAAACTTAAGAATCTGAAAAGGCTGCTAACATAGTTTGCAAGCTCTGCTGAGTACTCTCTGTTTCTTTTGCTGGGCGTGTTTTAAAAAGTTTAACATGTGAGCTTTTACAAACACAAGAGAAACATGGGGAAAATGCTGACGCATGTCGGTTTTGCTATAAAACCATGCATTTTCTCTTTCGAGATGCCAGTTTTTAATTTAATACATTACGCAATTTAAATTTTGCAAACAAAAAATAATTCTTTTAAAAATATTAATTTCTAGTGTTTTCTAAGATGAAGAGTTTTTGCCAAGTTGAGAATTTTGGGCTTGCCAAGAATTCTTCAAGTCCGAGTTTGTGGACTATGGCTACCATAACCCCAGATATGAAACTTAAATGTAACTGAAATTTGAATCATACATTTTCTCTGTCTGCTGTAGAGTCTTCAATCTCAAAGTGAAGCTCTGAGATTAAGACTCAGAAAACTGAAATCTGAAACTTCTGCAAATACTAACAAATCTTGAGAAATTGGAAATAGGACAGCATTTTGATATCACTGAAAATTTGAAAATAAACTAATCAGTACACACAATGAGACTTACTTTTCTAGAGAGCTTGGTTGTTAGCCAGGCCAAATTAAGGACCCTGTGAATGCTGCCTTGTCCCAACAGAGACTTCCAACTTGTCCACGATAACCAGCTTCCGCAAAACATAACCTTCTGACAGCCCAGGGGTCATTTTGATATCGAGTCTGCCCCTTATGAACTATTCCCTTTGTGAATATGATACAATTTAGAAATATTATTCCTCTAAGAAAATTTTCGCTTTCGCATGTGCAATAAGTAATGTATGTCATTTTTCCTTTCTGGTTTTTCTCAATTTATTATTTTAAACATGTGGAATAAGTAATTTGAAGTTATTTTTGTTTTCCTAACAATTAAAAAACAAACCTAATGAACCAAAACACATATGGAACCACAAGGAACACTCCTTAAGAGCTGATGCTTATTATAATTGAGCATTGTGATTTTCTGCAGTTGAAGTACCAGTTGCTGCAATATTTGAGGACCATCTGATGTGCCATCCTCTAATGGTATCATTTCATTGAATTAGATATCATAAAAATACCTTTGTCCTAACTTCACTTTCAAGTTTCCAATATGCAATCTAGAGTCAAACCAACATGGTCTTATTCATGGAAGGGATAAAAGTGTTTAAATTTATGATATTCTACCTACCAATCCTATTTGGGTGTGACGCATGAAAGGCATCATGCGAGCAAGTTCTACAGACAGCTCGAGAGTACATACAACCTTTCCCTTGGGTGCCAAATCTTGTAGGGCACACAGTATTGAGGTCCAAATTTTTTCTCCCTTTCCATAAAGAGACTTTTGTTTACAGGGTTGCAATTTCAAGAAGACCCAATCATGTACCTCAAACACTCTCATTTTGGTACTGGAATAGCGGAGATTTCAACTTATCATAAGCAACCTCCATGTTCTCCTTTAGTTCCTTCAAATTCTGCTGATTTCCTTCAAAGAAATCATGCACAGCTGGTACATATAAATCTTTAACAAACCAATAACTATAATGGTGGTACATGACTGTGCCTGACCTTAAAGAAATGTATCCCAGTTGATATATGATAAGTTGTATTGTAACAATTCTCTGCAAAATGAATCCATTTTGACCATGAGGTTTGCTAGTTTGCAATAAAATTTCTCAAGTACCATCTAGACACTTTTGACAATTTTTCTGTCCAACTGTCTGAGGAAACTAGCTAGTATTTTTTTTGTTGCATATAGCCACGATCAGATAAATTCATATTACTAATGCATATATCAATTAGAGAAATTCATAATACTGAAGCATATATCATCGATCAGATTAAAGAGACATATATATATATATATATATTATCATCATATATATAAATAATATATATATATATATATATATATATATATATATACGATTTTTATATTCTCCTTATGATCGAATCAACCTGATAACATTAGTATTGAATCGTAATTGGTATTGGAATCAGTATCAACCCGATAACATTAGTATTGAATTGTAATTCATATTGAATCGGTGTCAAACCGATTATGAGTTTCAATGATGTGTATTACCAAAGGGTGTGACGATTAGTCACGCCTATGATAGGCATGACTCCTCAAGGAGTCACGTCTATGATATCATAGACGTGACAGATCACTACCATATTTATACTGATCGGACTGTTCAATACAAGCACCGAAATCAATAAGTGCAAAGTATATTGAACAGCAACACAGATTTATATATTCCTTCATTGCAATTTGATCATAGTCGAATTACAAGTTCATTTCATTTACATACACTCAGTTCTTCTACTCCTGTAAATAAACTTTAAACTTGTTAGAATCACGATGTATATATATAACCAGCATTGCATATATATATATAAAAGAAGAAATTGAAATTTGAATAATAAGTTTGGCTTGAATTAACATGGTATTAGAGCTCTGGTAAAGGAAGATCCAAGAAGCTCTCAAACTTGAGAAATTCAATATCAATTATAATATATCACATTTCTATGGCAAACACTATCAGATTTGAGGATAGGCTTGAAGGAGGAAACAATTTCTCATCATAGAAATTCAGAATTAAAATGATTCTAAAAGAAAATAAAGTCAAGTTATTCATAAAGGAGGAGAAAGAAGAGCCAAAGAATGATCCCAAAAAATCCATTTGGATTGAAGGAAATGAAAAAGCTATGAAGATCATAGTTGATGGTGTTAGAGATTATATAGTGCCGATCTTGACAAAATATGAAACTGCCTATCATATGTTTAAATCACTTGAAAGCACATATGAGATAAACAATGCTAGCAGAACCCTAGCCCTAAAGAGGGAAATTAATCATATAAGTATGAACAAAGGAGAATCCATTAATGCATACTTTATGAGAATATCCACTCTAAGGGATGAATTGTCAACACTTGGGTATGTAATTCAGAGTAAAGAACTGACACTCATTGCACTAGATGGCCTACCAAACACTTGGGAGACTTTTGTTCAAGGCATTAGTGCAAGGTCTAAATATCCAAACTTCGATTGACTAAGGTCTGATTGTCTTCAAGAAGAGTCAAGACAAAACAAGAAAGAGATCAAACAAAAGAACATAGATGAGGATCTTCATGTGTTAAATGTAAACTCTCACAAGAAAGGCAATAAGAAACACTTTAAGAAGAGGAAGGACCATCATGAAAAGGGTTCATCTAAGAAAGATGTTTCTCACATTCAATGTTTCAGATGTGATCAATATGGGCATTATGCAACTAGATGTCTAGATAGAATTAAACAACAAGCTACATTTGCCAAAGTGAAAAGAAATAAAAGGGAGCATGATTTAGAGAAACATGCATTCTACTCTGCTCTCTCTAATCAAGTATCCAACAAATCTAATACTTGGATCATTGACAGTGGGTCATAAAGACACATCACTGGATATAGAGAACTATTGGACTCTATGATAGAAGAAATTGATGAAGAGGTAACCATTGGAGACGACTCTGCACATCCAGTGAAAGGTGTTGGGACCTGCACCATTAAGTTGAAGTCAAGCATGTCTATCCAATTCACCGGAGTTCTTTTCGTTCCAAGCATCAAGAGGAACCTAGTCTCCATATCTACACTTGAGGATAATGGGTATAGAGTAACCTTCATGGATAGCAAGGTGTTGGCATGGCCAAAGAATTCTTCTATCAAGAAAGCTATAACCATAGGGCATAGAAATGGCTACTTGTATGAGGTATGTACTGAACCTAATCTTGCCCTAATTCATGAAATTGCAGACTCCAATGAGATATGGCATAGAAGATTAGGACATTTAAACTTTCCTGTCTTATCTTCCATGGAAAAATTAGTCACCAGCTTACCTAAGTTAAAGCAATATCATTCAGGTACATGTAAGGGGTGTGCCCTAGGCAAAAATACTAAGAGTTCTTTTCAAAGTAGTTCTAGTAAAACGAGTAATGTCTTAGAACTAGTTCACTCTAACCTATGTGGACCCATGTCTGTACCTTTTGTGGGAGGGTTTCTATATTATGTAATATTTGTTGATGACTTCTCTAGAAAAACCAGGATCTACTTCCTCAAATGTAAAGAATCAAAAGAGATCCTCAAGAGATTTAAGGAATTCAAATCCTTCTCTGAAAACTCTTCTGCAAAGAAAATAAAAACCCTAAGAACTGATAATGGGAGGGATTGCACCTCTGACATCTTTAGAGAGTTTTGCAAAGAAGCTGGGATTAAGAGGGAGCTCACTATTCCTTACAACCCTCAACAAAATGGGGTTGCTAAGAGGAAAAATAGAACTATTGTAGAAGAAGCTAAAGCCATGCTCCTTGATCAAAATTTAGAAACCTATCTTTGGGCAGAAGCCTCCAACACTGTTGTATACATACAAAATAGATGTCCTCACTCCCATATTGAAGACAAAACTCCTGAAGAAGTTTTCACAGGTATAAAGCCAGATATCACTCACTTAAGGATATTCGGATGCCCTGTTTATTTTCATGTACCTAAAGAGAAAAGAACAAAACTAGAACCTTTTGGAAGAAAAGGAATCTTTGTTGGGTATAGTGAAACTTCTAAAGCCTATAGAATATTCGTACCTAGACATAGAAATATTGAACTCAATAGAGATGTAATATTTGAGGAAGACATTTAAAAGGGCTAGAAATTTTATTGAGTCTGAAAGTAATACTCCACCTTCAGACCTAGAAGAGGATCTTGCTCCTGAGTTTCAGAGGGAGTATCTTGAAGAGGATGAAAATGAAGTACAAAACTCACCTCAAGAGAATCTTAAGAAAAAACCACTTTGGGCCACCAAAACAATGGAAGAATCAAAGAACTTTGCAACTCCTTCAGGGACCTTTAGAGAAAGTAAAAGACCCCGAAGATTCCAGCTATGTGGCTTTAATGAATGATCTCTCCAAGTCTGAACCTTCTAATGCATCAGAGGCCCTCAAACACCAAGTATGGAAGGATACCATGACAGAAGATACCAATCCATCTTAAAAAATGATGCTTGGGAAGTTGTTCCAAGGTCAAAGGAAAAATCTATTGTTTCATCTTAGTGTCTATTCAAAATCAAGTATGCTACAGATGGCAATATAGAGAAACATAAAGCCAGATTTGTTGCCAGAGGTTTCTCACAGAAAGAAGGAATTGATTATGAACATTTGCACCTCTTGCCAGATATACCTCAATCAGAGTAGTTCTAGCCATCGCAGCAGCCAAAGGATGGAAAGTTCATCAAATGGATGTAAAGACTGCATTCCTAAATGGGAAAATAGAGGAAGAAGTCTACTTAGAGCAACCAGAAGGATTTGAAATTCACACTGCAGAATCTCATGTGTGCAGATTGAAGAAAGCTCTCTATGGACTTAAACAGGCCCCCAGGGCATGGTATGAGAGAATCGATAGATATCTCATGGAATTGGGATTTTCTAAGAATGATGCAGATCCAAATCTATACTTCAAGCAAAGCAAAAGTGATATGTTAATATTAATCTTGTATGTTGATGATCTGTTAATTATAGGAGAAGATCACCTTATTGATCAATGTAAAAAGACCTTGCTAAAGAGTTTGAAATGAAGGATTTAGGCCTTCTACATTACTTCCTTGGATTGGAAGTTTGGCAGAACTTAGACAACATTGTGCTTAATCAAGGAAAGTACACCCTGGACATATTGAAGAGATTTGGTATGATGAATTGCAAACCCATGTCTTCTCCCATGGAAACAAACCTTCATAAACTAAAGGAGGCAGCAACAGATTCTCCATTTGCAGATCCTAACCTCTACTAGCAGATAAATGGATCTTTGATGTACCTGGTTAATATTAGACCGGATATCTATTATGCAGTAAATGTCTTGAGTCAGTTTATATGTGAGCCTAAGGAGATATATCTTATGGTTGTGAAGCATATTATGAGATACCTTCAATGTACTCTAAATTATGGACTCAAATATGAGAAAGTTGACTTGAATCTACATGGATTCGCAGATTCTAATTGGGTTGGACGTGTAACTAATAGAAAAAGCACCTCAGGTTGTTGCTTCAGTTTGGGATCCGCCATGATATCTATTACAATAATAGATAGTTTCTAATTTTATCTCTTTCTTTCGTCTATTTGTAATGGTCACTCTTTTTGTAATGTTTCCACAATCTCCTTCTATTCGTTATGGAAACTCTCTTTCACTCTACAAGAATGTTTATATTTCCTCTCTCTTGTTCGTTATAGAAACATTCTTGTGTATCTTGTATATATAGATCATTCATGATCATTGTTTAATAACACATTCATTATTTTACCACAATATGGTATCAGAGCAAATTTTTGGCCTCTTCGAAAAAATTTAATTTCTTTTTTGAAATTATTAGTTCAAGATTTTCGAAGCTTTTTTGCTCTGAGTGTGTTCAAAATGTGCATTTTGTTTTTCCTCACTCACTCGTCTAGGGTTTCTGCATTTTCGACTAAGGTTTTGACCCTTTAGTTCAAGTCAAAAAAAAATTTGGATTGCAAATTCCTTGTGGGTTTTTCGAGAGTTCAACTAGGTTGTGGTTTGTTTTTTCTGGGTGCCTCAATTTTTTAGCTTGCGGATCCAAAATCTCCCAGCATATTCCTGGTGGGTTTTTGCAGATCTCAATTGGGTCAGTCTCACTTTTTTCTAGGAGCATCGTTTTCTGTGCCAGTGGATTTAGAATCTGACAGTAGATTCTATTTGGATTTTTTGAGTTCTTCACTAAGTGTCTCTTCAAATTTTCTGGGTCTTTCGTTAATTTGCCTTGAAGTTCATGCCCTTTTTCTAATTTTTCACGTTTTTTCTTTGAAAAACATGCTATGGCATCTCTCACCAATCTTATGTTGGAAGGCAGTCAGCATTTCAACGGAAAGAACTACAACACCTAGAAGCAGCGCATGTTGACGATTTTCGAGTACCGTCGCCTTGAGGCGCTTGTTCAAGGTACCAGACTTGTCCTACCACAACCAATGCGACTCAAGACAAGTTTGATGAACGTAATTGTGAAGCGGTTATGTTCATTAAGCTTTCAGTTACTCATGATCAGCTGCCTCAAATCCCGACTGGCAAGACAGCTGCAGAGATCTAGACAATATTGAAGGATCTCCACGAGACATCAGATAAAAGAAGAGAATTCTTTCTGAAGAATCATCTATTCTCCATTATTATGGATGAGAATATGTCCTTACAAGAACATCTTCTGAAGATTAAGGACGTCAAGGATCAACTTGAGGCCATTGGCTGTACAATGGAGGAAGAGGACATGGTGGTCATTACTCTAAAAATCCTACCACCGTCCTATGAGCACTTTATTGAGACACTCAACATTACAACAACTAATGTTGACTTGAAGTTCTTAGATCTGTGCACCAAACTTCTACAACAGGATCGTTGGAAGCAACAATTTGGTGACAGTGCTCCTTCATCCTCCTTTGAACAAGCGTTTTCAGCCCAATCCTTTCACAAGAACAAAGGCCCATCTCATTCATCAGCTTCGTCTCATGATAGCTCCACGAAGAACATTCGGTGCAACTACTGCCACAAATTTGGCATATGCTTCAAGACTGTAGGGCTTGCATTGCTTCTGATCAGTAGAAGCACAGGCCAACATTGCAGAACATGTAGACCTCTCTGATCAACCCGAGGCTGCCTTTTATGCTTTTTGAGGACATGCAAATTTCTGTTTTTTTTAAAGATAGATTGACCATTAAGGGAGGGTATTACGATAATAGATAGTTTCTAATTTTATCTCTCTTTTGTCTATTTGTAATGGTCACTCTTTTTGTAATGTTTCCATAATCTCCTTCTGTTCATTATGGAAACTCTCTTTCACTCTACACGAATGTTTCTATTTCCTCTCTCCTGTTCGTTATAGAAACATTCTCGTGTATCTTGTATATATAGATCATTCATGATCATTGTTTAATAACACATTCATTATTTTACCACAATAATATCTTGGATGTGCAGGAAACAGTCTTCAATGGCTCAGAGTTCTACAAAGGCTGAATACATTGCAGCCTCTATGGCAGCAAGAGAAGTAGTATGGCTCAGAAAACTGCTTGTGGGATTAATCAGTAAGCCCCTGAAACATACAGTTATCCATTGTGATAATTAGAGTTGCATAAACTTTTTGTGAATCCGGTATTTCACAATAGTTACAAGCATATAGAGATTCCTTATCATTATGTGAGAGACATGGTGGATAGGAATGTGATTAAGTTGGAATATATCAGTACAAGAGATCAGACAACAGATATACTCACCAAGCCACTTGCCAGAATGAAAGTTGAACACTTTAGGAAAGGTCTTGGTATGATTGAATTGTAATTTGCATTGTAATCTTTACTGATATATATAAATATATAAGATGTTTAATGTGTAAACTTCTTTTGTCATATGTGTTGATATATGACTTTATGGGTTCTACCCCCTATGTTCATCTCTAAAAGGTGACAATCATTTGGAAATGAACACTTGTATTCAAATATTATAAGATGACGATCTTGTAATATTGATATCATGCTGACTTGATATCATTCATGGATGTGCCATGATCTGTTATGGTAGACATTATGTGACGTAATGTCAATGCACATACCATAGCTAGGATGTATAAGGAGAATGTGATGTTCTCAAGCATATCATCCTTGAAGTGTCACAAGTTATGTGATACTTATCATCACGTGTTATGTGATGTTTGTCTTCACGAGATATGTGAGACTTCAAATCACGAGAAATGTGATATATATGATTTTATCTTCCCTAGCTAAGAGGGAGTGTTGTTGCATATAGCCACGATCAGATAAATTCATAATACTAAAGCATATATCATCAATCAGATTAAAGAGACATATATATATATATATATATATATATATATATAATGATAATTATTATTATCATCATATATATGTATATTAATATATACGACTTTTATATTCTCCTTATGATCGAATCAACCCGATAACATTAGTATTGAATCGTAATTTGTATTGAATTAGTGTCAAACCAATTATGAGTTTCAATGCTGTGTATTACCAAAGGGTATGACAATTAGTCACACCTATGATAGGCGTGACTCCTCAAGGAGTCATGTGTATCATAGATGTGACCGATCACTACCATATTTATACTGATCGGACTGTTCAATACAAGCACCAAAATCAATAAGTGCGAAGTATATTGAACAGCAACACAGATTTATATATTCCTTCATTGCAATTTGATCATAGTCGAATTACAAGTTCATTTCACTTACATACACTCAGTTCTTCTACCTGTAAATAAACATTAAACTAGTTAGAATCAAGATATATGTATAACCAACATCGCATATATATATATATATATATATATATATATATATATAAAAAAGAAGAAATTGAAATTTGAATAATAAGTTTGCCTTGAATTAACAATTTTGAGTTGAATTGAATCCTACAAATTTAATTAACTCCTTTCAAAAATTACACATGAACATTGGATCTCAATCACCAACAATGTTCTTTGGAAGAAAATGCAACCCACAAATATGCTCCAAAAACCATAGCAGCAAAAATTATTTGGGGTAAAAATCGGCAAACCAAAAGTATAAGATTTATTGAAAAAATTGGATTAAAAAAAAAAGTAAAAATTGTTGAAAAGAAAAAGACAACTGCTTTTGAAAAGAAAATCAAGATCATTTCCATTGCATAGAAATATAGAGAGCAAATAATATATAGAGTTTAACCCATGAATTATAGAAAATATAATTTGTTGTTAATGGTCATATCACTAACTACATTGCATTGAACAAAGCATACTGAATGCATAAATAATAACTAGATTGGTTACAATTGACATAATTTTAATTACAATATAGTCTGTACAAAGCCAACCTATAAACTAAGTGCAAAGTTCCAAAGAATCAAATATAGTCAATGACTCTTGCTACTACAAAATTACAAATACAGCTATGCTAGAGGGCTGCAGGTCTTGATCATGAAGCTCCTAGTTCAGAGCCTCTCCTAAGTCATTCAGCCTCGTGACTATCCATGTTGGCCTCTAGGATCTCAAAATCCTCAGGCTCAAAAAAGTTATTAGAAAGACAATTTTCCTTTGAATAGCAAACATCATAAATTACAAAATGGGAATCAACTGTTTCATATTTGTGATTTAATAGCACTTCCAATTTCTAGAACAACACTATAAAGAAGAACTATATTAAGAGTGTGAAGAGGAAATCATATGACAAAGGAAGCAATTTCACAATTCAATTTAATAGGTTTTGAATCAAATAGCTTAGGATAGAGTAATAGAAAATGCTTTTGAAACAAAATCTTACATCTCAAAGGACCATAAATGATATTGAGATTTTCTCATTGATAACTATTTTAGCCAAATTTGTACACCAATAATGGAAGTGTATAATAAAGACCTGCTAGTGCAAAAGAAGCGAGCAACTATTTGAGTCACAATCTTAGATATTATTATTCAAGTAAATTTTCCTTGACTTTGCATATAAGTGGATGTTGGAGTTGAAAGCATTGATGGACTTTGAGTTGAGAATTTGAGAGATTATAGGCACAAGTTTCAATGAAAAATCAAAGTATGAGGAACATTCCCTTTCAATGGGACAATCACTGCTGAAATTTATTTGGATCTTTAAGGAGAAAATATATGAGGCCTGTTTTGAGAGGGATGAAGATACACCCACAAGACTAGGGCATGAGTTCTTGTAACATGCATGGAATGCTACACTATATATTGAAATAGAATCGTACATCTCAAAAGACCGTAAATGATATTGAAATGTTCTCATTGATAACTATTTTAGCAGATTTGTTATATGTAAAGGGAGTGTTAAATATTTTTTCCATTATATAATAAAGACTTCCAGTACATAAAGAAGAGAGCAACTATTTGAGCCACAATTTTAGCTATTATTGTTCCAGTAAATTTTCTTTGATTTTGTGTGTAAGTGGATGGTGTTAAAAACAATGATGGACTTCGAGTTGAGAATTTGAGAGATTACAGGTACAAGTTTCAATAAAAAATTAAATCACCAGGAACATTCCCTTTCAATGCGACAATTGCTGCTGAAATCTATATCAATAGTTAAAGAGAAAATATAGGAGGCCTTCTTCTAGAGGGATTAAGATAAGCCCACAAGACTAGGGCATGCCTTCTCTCAAGGCATGTATTAGTTTGCGTAACACCTATTTAACATGCATGGAATCCTACACAAAAAATGCCTAAAGCATTCATGTATTCCTATTGAACTCCTTGCAGACCTTCTAAACCTCTGTGAATATGACAAGTCTAAATGGAATGCAGTTCCCTAACAAGTGCAAGGCATGCATTTAAGCAATGAGTTTCACCCCATTATAACCCTATTTATATAACTCAGGTCATGAGTCAGATGAGAATTGCAGTACCAAAAGGAGAACTCCTTAGAATTCCTGAACATGGTGAAAGAGTTTAGTCTTGCATCACTGTTGTAAAAGAGGCAAACCAAGTCGCTACTATTCCCAATGGTCTAACAAATGACATAGATGCGAAAGAGATTGTAGAGGTTTACTTAGGAGATTCCCTGGTCAATAACCAAACCAATGTTGACCCTTTCTACACCGCATTGCTGATTAATAGATTGTTAGTTCAAAACTGCATGTTGGACTCCAAAGCTACAGATAATGTGATGCCTCTTCATGTTATGAATGATCTAGGTCTACAAGTATCAAAGTCTTATGTTAAATACTCTGACATCAATTCTAGAGAGTAAATAACATGAAAATCCAACCGATTGCATATCCAAACAAGTCATTCTTAATAAATATAATCATTGTGGATTGTCTAGCCAAATGAGTTATGTTGTTATCTAGAAAGTGGGTTGCTTCAATGGAAGGTAGCACACACATAGATCTATCAAAGCTAATATTTCATTGCATAGGGAAGAAGTCAAGCTGCACAAGGAAAAGAAGATATTGTACATTATCGGGGAACGTTAAACAAAGCCACTAATGGAGAGCCATAGTTTGATGTTGATCCTACCCACTTCATTGGATATTGTGATGAACAAAAGTGTTGAACCTCCTCTTTGATCTACTCGTGTTAATGATGTGAATGTTTTGTGGACCATTTTTTATGGTGCATGTTCAAAGGACGGTTCAGGTTTAGGGGTTATTTTAGTCTCACCTCATAGTGAATTTTCCAAGCATGCATTCAAGTTGACTGAGATTGATAGGGAAATTCTCAAGCATGCATCCATCTTCTCACACTTGAAAGATGATCCATGATATAAGGATGAAACATTAAATGTCCCCTTGAATGAGTGATATGAAAACACTCAAGTTGCAAACCTAAGGTTGTGTGCCAGTACATGATTTAATGTGCAGAGATCAAAATAATATGTTCCTCAAATGTTTGAACCAAAAAAATCCAATAGAGTGATCAGTGAAAGCCATCAAAGCATTTATGGGGGGACATTGCAAGGCCAAGACCACTGCACACAAGATTCTAAAAATAGGATATTGGTGGCCTACATTATTCAAGGATGTGATTGAGACAGAGAAAATATGACACCTACCAAAAGTTTGAAGCAAATTGAAGTATGTAGGGGCTCTCCCTCTTGTCTATGATGGTTAGAGCTCAATTTCAATAGTGGGGTATTGATCTCATAGAAGAAAACCAAGAAAAATCAAGCAAAGGATATAAATATATTCTAGCTACTTCACCAAATGGGTTGAAGCAATTCAAACCTATTATGTTAAATCTAAGGTGGTAGTTGAATTTTTGTTAAACAATATAATTACTAAATTTGATGTGCCTACAAGAATCATTGTTGATAATGCTATGTATTTTAGATCCTATGACATCTTAAGTTTGTACACTAGATATGGAATTGATTTGATTCACCCATCCCCTCATCATCCCCAAGGTAATGAACAAGCCGAATCCAACAATAAAAGCCTCATGAATAAGAAAAGATGGGATGATAAATTGAAATATGCATCTTAGCTAATAGATTAACTTACAAAACAGCTATTAGTATGATCCCCTTTGAACTAGAGCAAATTCTAGAAGGAAATATCCTAATCAGCTTAAAGCTACCAATATACAAGTTGATGCATGATGTTAGATGTGCAGGAAATAATGCAATTCCTCAAATAATACTAAAGCTAGCTAAATTAGATGAGGATAGAAAGGTTGCACATGATAATCTCTTGTCACACAAATAAACAACAAAATACCTATTTGACAAGATGACACTTTCAAAGAAATTTTCATGTTGACGATATGGTCCTCATGTAGAATGTTCAAACAAAGTATAAGGAAAAACATGGGAAGTTTGATCCATTGTGTCTTGGGCCATATGAAGTTGGACAAGTGCACAATCACAATGTGTACCACCTCAGGAATTTAATAGGAGATTTGATGCAACTAGCAATTCACAGCCAACATCTTAAGCATTACTTCTCATAAGTAGTGATTTGTGCCCTGTACATAATTTATTTTTTGTGCATGTTCATCCTTGTACAATTGTGACCTTTGTTGGTCATGGTGAAGTGTTGTTGTCCTAATCCCCTTGTCTCTTTTTGTGGTCTGCTCTCAGAGACCTGAATTCTCGTTATGCAAGAGACGCATACCCAAACAAAGAAAATGTTGGGACCCAATCTAAAATGCAAAAAGTTACTCGAGTCTAGGCCACTTTGTGTATTTGACCTTATCTTTGCTGATCATATATGACTAATCTAAGAAATCTCCAAATGGGTCTCCCTTCGGTCAAATTTGCCAGGTGATGTTCGTCTTCGTCCCCCGTGTTCCTATAATGTGTTAGGAGTTGCGAAAGTTCCAAAAAAGTTGTAGGCTCCATTTATTTTTCTCAATTTTTGCAAGATTATGGAATATTAGTGGACTATCGAGCTTCTTTCTCATAACCAACCCTGCGTCGTCAATGTTGATCCCGCATGAAAGTTCTTCAAGGTCTACTGGACCCTTTTGATCCATCATTTTCCTTTGTTTCTGCCCTTTGCAAATTTTCAAAGGACATTTGAACTTATGTCTTGCTTCTCAACTTCCTGTCTTCTTCAACAATATACCCCCACATTTTCTTGTTCCCTTCAATTTTCATTTCCCTACATTAGGAATTTGCTGATTCCAGTGGTCATCCATGCTTCCCCTCCTTGTCCCTATGTCCTAACCTCCTTTTCAATTTTAAACCTCTAATTCCCTAATGCTTTCCCACATTTTCTTCCACTCGTCTTTTGCAAAATCGTGATGTTGTTCCAAACTTCTTCCATTTTCCTTAGTCGATTTAACATCATTTTCCCATAAAGTTACCCAATGCTTTTGTTGATCCTTTAATCAATTTGCAGAGTTCTTTTGGAGCTCAAGATGTTCTTGCCTCTAATTTTGCATCCTTTCGTCACACATTGTTGCATCCTCAACTCAAGCATTTTCATCTATTTGCAGAGAATTAATGGACTTCTGAACTTTCATTCCCATGTCAAGTTTTCAACTCCAATCCTACAATGAAACTCCCTACCTCTTGTCTTTTCACCTATCCTTGCTTTTCTTCTAATCCTTTTCTTGTCAACTTCTAGTGGATTTCAAGACTCCATTTCAATGTCTTGTCTTGATTTCCACTTTCATATTGAATTGTTGGAAAGGTTCCCAATGCTTTTGTCATTCATTTATTCTTGTGTGAAGTTCAAATTAACTTGTAGACTTCCAATTTCCCACCTACACAACCTATCTTAATCTCCAATTCTATGTCTCCCTCCCACATTTTTCCATATCATTTCCTTTGCTCATTTCCCCCTTAAATGAAATTTTGATGGACTTGCAAACTTCCTTTGATACATCCAATCCTAACATCATCACCTGTATTGAATCCCTACATTTACTCTTGATTGCTTCAACCACTCTATAGATCTTCCTAGGCCACCACTAATTATGACTCCTGCAATTGCTCCAAGAGAATATTCCCAATAAAAACCAATGTCCATCCCAAGAGCATGGATTTTATTGCAATATGAATAATGGATGATGAGGGTGACCATATTGTCACCAATCCAATGGTTAAGTTCCAAATGCAAATGATTTCCACATAAGCTCTAGGATGCACACTGAATGGTTTTTGTGAGATTTCAACTTGTCCAATTCTTTGTCGAATTCTTGCAAGTGATTGAATGAATAAACAAAGTGCTATATATGCTAGTTTGTTTGTCATTCAAAGGGTCAATCATTTCTACAACCATGCAACCAAAAATTTCAAGGATTGTCTTGAATTTCAACTTCTACAAGTCCAGTCGCCTACAAAACAATACGTTTTGTAAATCACAAAGAGGTAGTACATTTATAACTAATGTCTATAATTGGATGTCTCCTTAGCCATTTGTAGATCTTACAGAAAATTTTCAAATGACAAATTGTGAGAGACCTTCTAGCTTAGGCTTCTTTAAACATTTTGATATACTTAAATGAGGGGTGAATTAGTATATGCCAAATATGAACTTCAAATCCAATTTATCAATAGGAAAATTATTGGATCTTACTTTTAACATTAAAGCTGTGCAAATGATAAACATAATCACATATCAAGACATGTGAACACTAGATATAAGTGGAAACCTAGAAGCGAAAAGCCACAGTGAGAATAGCAGCTTGATCTATTATGAATAATAAATAAATTACAATATTTAGTAGGCACCAACCCACAAGAATTACAGCCTTAGATGGAGACACCAATCCACTAATTGAAGAATTGAGCACCAATTCAGATAATGAGGCACCAACCTCAGTTACAACAAGATATATGAAAGATATATCATGCAGACCTTCACAACTTAGCCTTCAACATCTCTCTAATCTGATCTGCTTCAGAACACTCTCGCAGTGTGCATGAGATCTGCACTTCGGTTCACACACTTATGCACAAATTGAGTAGACAGCTGCACATCTTTTGCCACGATTATCATGCACACACACTGTTGAAATAAATTTAATCAGCATTACATATACACTCCAATAATAGTTACATTCTTAAGTCAGCCTAGAACATATTTACAATACCCCCAATTCAGCCACAAACAAATATTTTAACCAAACGTGTGATTAGCTTGGTCCTAAAGCCCACACGTTACACCAAGAGTGGGAACATGTCATGCACTACCCAACACGAACTCAACTGGTCCCAAACAACCTTCACATGCTTCATCCAGCTAGGGCATGTTACAATCCACTGGCGCATCTACGGGGAACATCAATACAGTCAGAGAACTAGCACTATGACAACTCTGCTGACTCTAAATTTCCTTCTTGTTGAGCCCACCTCTGAAACTGTATGTAGCCTTATCTTCCAAATCACAAGCCATGAAAAATCACTACAGTAGAATGTGGTACAAACATTATGACCTGCATACACAGTTTCTGAACAACCTTAGAAACATACCACAAAAATTTCCGTACTTCCACAAACAATTGATACTGATACAAGATGATACCATTAATGTTACTAAGCTCTGTCCTCCATTGTTCTCAAATATTTTGACATGACATGACAAAAGTTATTTAAGTTAAAGCAATTTCCGGGAAGCTTGGCACCTTTGACAAACACCTTTAACATCAATGACAACACAATGTTCAACAAGGCTTTCCTCTTGCCACATTTGCTGGCGCAATTAAAATAAAGATTTAATAAATGTCGCACCATTTTAAGTCATTGCAACCCATGTTTCTAACAGTATCTTCTTTATTGCACATGGATTTCTGAGAGATTATTAAATATATTCAGTTGTTTGATATCATATCTCCATTGCTATTTCAATGTGTTGTTTCTTTTGAAAAACTGTGATTCTATAACCAAATGAATAAGACACAACTCTTGGAAATTTATGATCCACCGCAAACTCAAAACAGAAAGCATCTTTCACCAGTAGTTTAGAAGTAGGATTAATAGTTTGTATGCAATCCATGGTTCAATGATTCGCTCCAAAAGGCATCTGCGGCAAACCTTAAGAGTTCTCATCCCAAGGACTCATGTTTTACATAATTTTATCTTGCCTTTATGCAACGATCTTCATATATACTTAATAGAGATTTTATGTGCATTTAGTCTTCGGTCTAGTGACAACTCTTAGGCCAAGCATACATTAGATACTACTGCATCACAATCAGTTTGGTTATTTTAGTTGTGATTAATTCTGTTGACAATACCTCAAGGAACACCCTCCTGAATCTAGTTGAGCCTAAAGTGAAGAAGAGATTATTCACTCTCCACAAGTGGCCTTAAATCATTCAAATTCCATTGATGAGCAGATCAATACCCTTCTGTGTGACATTTCCCTAGACCTAAAGCAATTGACACTTTTAAGACTGTGAGAAGCAATTACAGAACCCAGAAAAGGCACTATTGCGTTAGTAATTTTTTTTGTAGTTGAACTTTGGTACTTGTAGTTGTTTCAATTGTCATTATCCCAATCTTTAAGTTTTATCATTTATGAGTTGTATAGGATCAAATGAAATTAAAGATACAAATTCCCATAGTCCATCGTAGTGAATATGAAAGTTTCTGGATTAAAATTGTGCGGGAGTTTTTTGGATCATACTCTGCAATCCATTATAAAGATGTGGAAAGTAAAATGAAATGTTTGTGATTTATGTAGTCCAAGCATATCATAGAAAAAAATATCAATTCATTCAGGAGATCCAAAAATACGGAAATCCAAAACCTTCAAAAAGGTTAAGGAAAAACTGCTTTGAAATTTTTAAAATATAGAACATATAAATCATAAAATTTCATAGCAATTTATGAGCAGAATACTGAAATAAAAGAAAATATATATATGCAGACGAGTTTCAAACTTCTCTAACATCAAACTAAAGAGTGAAATCTACCAAAGTATCATGCCAACAATATTTTTAATTCCAATGAAAAGTTGCCCGAACTAAACTGATTTGGAAACACAAACGTATTACACTAAAACTTCAATGTTAACCTTTGCATTGTTATGTGTCATGTCATTATATAATCTAGGTGTTCAATGAGTGTTTTGTGGTTCCAAACATTAAAACTATCATTTTATACTCTATGGTGCAACACATTTTTAACTTTCCACATCAAAAATGATCTTTCAGTGTTCAATAACATAAGAGCATTCCCAGTACAAGTATCCATAGGAGGCTAAGTTTCCTACCTCTATGAAACAAATGTAATTATTGCAATTTTGCACCCATCTTGTGTTCAAAACCTTAGCTGTATTACATAGTATGAAGAATTTCTGAAGATGAATACAAATGTTCTTTGCCTTGAATAGCAACAACAAACAAATTCCATCAACCATGTGACCCAGCTACAACTTAGGTTCCTAAATTTGCACTGAAAACCCCAGTTCAAAACTAGTCATTGGTATTGGATTTTTGTTAAAAGCATGTATTTTCAGGTTCTCTATATATTTATATACCTAATTCATTTGGATACAAACAAACTTCAAGTTTTTTCCTTATCATTCAAACTGGTATAACTGCAACTGGGAAACTAATTTAAATTTTTTAATCAAAAACATTCTTGGAAATCAGTTGTGTGTGTTCCAACACCAGACCAATTTGACAAACAGTACTTTTGATGTCAATCCCTCTTCATATCATCCCCCAAAACAGAGTACAAATCCCAGATAAAGATTCTAAATTCCACACCTAATCTAATCAGCATCTTTTGCAATCTGCTAAAACAAAACTACTAAAACCTTGATCAGCCCCATGCTGTTATCTATTTGATACAATTCTTATCTATTTGATACAATTCCCTTATTTCAAACTATTCAATACAAGCCATCAGAGTTTCAAGAGAACTCTCTAACGTTTTCTTTTTAATCCCCTTTTTAATATTTCATGCTACCATTTTAAATTGGAACAAGATCATTAGAAAAGATCAACAATGTAACACAAAATATTGACAAAATTGGTTCAAGCCTGTCCCAGAATAAATACACTTGAACAATAAAAGATTTCTAGATCTCCAAAAAGATCCTATCAAATAAAATGTAAAAACACAGCCAAATAAAATTTGAAGTATACCATGGTGGCCCGACAATGTATGAGTGAAAGCTCCAGATGCCATATCACACAAGCGAACTTGAACATCTTCTGTTCCAGCTGCAATCAGCATATGAGTTGTTGAAACAGAAGACATCGCAACCCCATGAACCTTTCCTGGCAGCTTAAATTGAATTTCCACCTGGCAAATCATTTAAATTCATAATCAAGCTAAATCCAGCATATATTTATCAGTAAATACTTTAAACTAAACTAACAGAAAATTAAATGAAAGACTAATATCGGTAAGCCCCTGTATTCTGCACCTGGGTTGTATTTGTGTCCCAAACTTTAATATGATGATCAAACGAACCGGTAACAAAAAGGCCAGTATCAACAGGATACCAAAACACTGATGAAATTCCATACTGATGCCCATATTCCAACTGTTTATCAACTACAAAGAGTGATTTGTGCTTTGCTACAAGTCCTCCTCCATCATAATCTGTAGCCTTTTGAATATCATAAACAGCAGCCGATCCATCTGATGCACCAGATAAAAGGTAGCGACCCTCTGTCAAGTCAATCTGTCCCCATTGTTAACAAATACTGCTTGTGTAAATTCCACTTTGAAACTTACAGATTATTCGCTCTAAAAATAAGGTTAGGAAGAATAGTAATCAATTTACAAGCCACTAGAAACATTAAGAATGAGTAGACTCAATGTGGAACCATAAAATGATATTCTGTGTTCACAAGTTCAAAAACACATACAAAGACAACGAATTACAGAGAGGTATATATGTTGTTAAGACACAACTTCTTGTAGAAAGCATTGAAATGTTTTAAGCTGGATAAAAGTTTCCTACTAGCATGAAATGTGTTTAAACTGCTATTTAGCCAGCAAATGGCTAAAAAACAATTATTTTGAAAACCAAAAATAGAAAATTTCTCCAACTTCACAAAACAGCAGTCTGTTTTATTCAACATTGCGACAATTTTCAATAGCCTTGATCTTAAAAAACAGTTGCAAATTCAAATGTCTAGATTTGACCATGCACAAATTCAAGAACATCCTACAATTTTCAACCCATTTGAACATGTTTTCTATCCAGGAGGTCATTTTCTACATAATATGTAACTATTATTTTCATCTCCAAATCCAAACTTACAGAAAAAATTAATGAAGTCAGAAACATGTAAGTGTTGGATACTGCTACATCTCTACCCAAAAAAATATGTGGCGCACCCTCTCATGGATGTGTCACATGCAAAATCATGTTAAGACAAAAAGGAATAGTTCGTGAAAGGAGATAATGCATGCAGCTTTATATACAAATTTCAGCCCATTGGGACATGTCTTGCATCCATTAGATCACTGTCTAATTGAAAGCAAGCATGATTATCGTCATCAAATCCAGACCTTCCACAAAAAGATTAGCCAAAGCAGAAGTATATAGGAGTTCTATACTTCTATCCCTCTAAAGATGTAGCAAATCTGTTCAATTATGTCACAGACAAAATCATGCAAAAACAAAAATAATAGCAATAAACAGGAAGATGAATTTATAAACATGCCATAGAACAATATGTTTGGCATTTGGTAGAAGAAGATTTACCACAAAAGATAAGCAACATAATAAGTAGTATAAAACTGATTCAAATTAACAGCAACAACTTGAGTATATAAATTCCCTTAAACTTGTTAATTATGATGGATTTCATTTATAACTCAATCTTTCTTGCATGAATTAATAAAACATGTTTGAGTGCAACATTTACGGACTATGAGAGGAGATGAATTTTGCAAAATACTGACAGGCCGCAGAATACAAATGAAAATCAGGTGAATTATAATAATGCCCAGAAAATACCAAAAACATTCAACCTCGTGGATAAAAGATCCATCATATGAATGGATATTGATCGAAGGTCCTGTGGTATTTTCAATCTAAATCTATTAGAAATGATCAAAAGTAAAGAATGCTGAAATAGCCTGAGGGCAATTGGAACAAACCGCATAACAATTAAAATAGGGGAATGGAAACAAAATGATTGGCAAGTAGCAGCAGCAGTACTAGAAAGATGACACTAGCAATTTAGGATGTCAATTCAATTATAAGTCAGCGGGTTTTTATAGTCTTTACCAAAATTCCAATAATCATCACAAATGCAGTCACACAGGAAACAAATCATGGCTCAAGAAGTACCTGAACGCTATTTACAGCACCCTTATGTGCACTGATAATTTCTTTCCGGTTAGCAAGTTCAAGACTGCATATTCTTCTTGACTGTACCCTGTTAGCCAACAAAGCAGGCCTTATCCTCCCCAACTCTCTATCTTTCACCTCCTTCCACATTTGCAATTCGTATGTTTCATCTTCTGCGATCCTCTTCCAAGTTAAAATTAATAATATTCAGACTTTCATAAACAGTTGTTTTATTTGTAAAGATATATTCTATCCAGATTTGCAAACCAATAAATCATGTCATGCAGGTATTTGAGCAATGTAAAATATGAAAGGAGAACATGCTTAAGTATGGGCAAGCAACCTATAAGATTTTCATGTTTCAAAGGTTGGCAGTCACTAAAAGTGTTAGACAGGTAACAAATTTACAGGATTCATAGTTGTTCCCGTTTTGAGAACCAGCAATAACACATATCCAGAGTTTAGTCACACAAACATCAGAATACACTAAGTCAAATAATTCACATGTAATTATGTCACAGTGGTCAAGGATCATGGATGCAAGTACCAACACTGGTACTTTCAAGGTTGCACGGAGATGGGGTCACTTGGGTACTTTGGGGACGAGTACGAGTATGGCTATTTTTTCAAAATAGGAGACGGGGGTAATTTGGTTACGTCAATTTTTTTTATATTTAATATTTTATACAAAATCTGAAAATATAATGAAATTGAGTTTTCAAAACAAGAACAGTGAAAAAGTTTAATGTCAAACATTAACTTTGAAGATTAAATACACAAATTGAAATGTCATACAATCATTGTATAAAAATTTCAAACTGATTAGTGATTACATATTGAAATAAGCTTGATAAACAGCAAGCTGATACACAAAAAACTGAAACAAAATTCAGAAATTTTAATCAAGGTCCTTAGCTATGATTCTCTCCACTGAGTACCCGGTACTTGGGTACGTGTACCAATACCCGGTACATGTCCCAAGGGTATGGGTACTAATACCCATGCAATTATGGGTACATCATTTTCAAAATCCTAGCTGAGGGCATGTGTGCCTGTGTGTTCCAATATTTCACTCTAAATGAACAAAGACAATTGACAATTATAGAATAATTAATTAATCAAATAAGTTAAAATGCCAATGTTGAAAACAAACTTCAAATAATGATAGAATACTGAACCTTAATATAAACTGTAGCCCAATACATTGATATGTACATGAAGTTTTAGGATTTAAAAGCTGATATGCACACAAAAATTTGGCAAATAAAATAAATTGAAAATTACACAAAAAATTCCAAATTAGTCCGTGCTACTTGAAATTTCAACCTCAATCACTACATCACCCAGTCTTTTTATAATTTCTGTTTTAAGAGTTGTATGGGTGAGTCATTCAGAGTTGTTAAGAGTTTAATTATGTTGTTACATGTTTTCTTCATTGCATTTGCTTTCTTTTCTATAAAGGGGCTCATAGGTCCAGCACAAGAGACACCTAAAGAGGCAATGAGAGATGCTAGTTGGCAATTACCTATATTCCCTGAACCACTAAAGCTACGAAGATATCTGATGCAATTGAACAATATACGGATGTAACTACTGCTTAAGAATCTCCCTGCACCTAGAATTTTGTTCTGAATTCGCATGTTAAAGAATTATTTTAAATTGACCCATTGATAGCTGCAACATTTCAAAGTGCAACAGTACCTTAAGAATTCATTTAAATGACCTAAACAACTTTACCTTCATTTTATACAATGTCCTATGGTATAGTAAAATCACTAGTATGCATAAACCACATTAGATATGGATACGGATAGGTTACAACTCTGACATGGCTCAAATGCCATATCTGATATCTTGGTAAATGGATTTGTATTTATCAAATCAATAACAACGGTTGGGGTAAAAACCCCTCCTCAAGGTGGTCATGCTCCCTTATTGGAAAGCTCAAAGTCTTCCCTCTCTACAACCTTTACAAAATTCACCAGAAGTCAAAAAGTCATTTCCTCCCATAGTTCTTTGATTTGTAACTATGTTGTCACCAACAATGTTGGTAATTGCTACTTTCAATATTGGCATAGTTTGTAGGAGGTCTGTCACTTTTACTGGTATTGTTGTCTTCAAGATCTATTGTACTATGTTTTTCTCATACTCCAAACGCAATGAGGTACTTGCGGCCTCATTGCAGGTTCTTCTCTCATATGCAATCGCCCATTCTACATCAGCTTTGACCACTCAAAGTCTTCCCTTCTCCGTATGAGGATTTGGATAAGCTGCCTTCTTTAATTGTAATTTGGCAATCACCAAAACCTCCTTATTTGGATCCTCCACTGCCAACATATTAATTCCTTTCTATTTTGGCAGTCAATGTCTTTGTGATTACTCGGTCCACACCGCTAACACAACATTCCCAAATTCTTTTGACAATTTTGGCATTCTCCGATGAAGTGACCCCATTCATTAGACTTCCAACATTGAACCACTGGTATTCCTTTGGTGTTGTACAATATTCTGCTTCTTGGGCCACTATTGTTATTGTTATACCAATTATTGTTTTCTCACCTATTTCAGTACCCACAAGGTGATACATTAGAATTGTTTGGTGGTTTTGGAGGTGTGCTCAGTTGAGTTGATTGTTCTCCTTGAGTAAAGAGTACTTGTATGCTTCTTGCCTTAAGATTGTGAACACATTCCTTGATGGAATGTCCCAATACCTAACAAATGTTGCAAAACAACAGTTTCTTTGGACAATTTGATTTTATGTGACCTACTTTGCAATCGATGCACCATAGTTCCCTAATTTCCTTTTGACTTTCCTTCTCAGCCTTTGGTTCCTCCATCATATGCATCATGTCTCGTTGTAGGGCTTGGAAATCTTGGATTCTTCATTGCTGCTATCCTTGATACTCTTGTCATCGTTCATCTTTTGTTTTCCCTAATGGATGATTTGGATTTGCTTGATGTCCATTGCCCAATTATACACATACATGTACGATGACAAAGATACAACTTACATATTCTTGTGCAGCGAGGGAATCAATCCCTCAATAAACCACCAGTTTTACATCCCATCGGCTGGTTGACTCTCCAACTTGACCAACAACTCCTTGAGCCTAAGGTTGTAAACTTGTACATTCTAATCGTTTGTTTAATGTGATAAATTTCCATGACTATCTCATTGTCATCTCTCAACAATTTAAACTCCTCAAATGCCTTCCTCAACGATTCCCAAGATTTTGTGGATTCATCATCAGTATTGCCCATAGTGTTGCTAGAAATTCTCTCAACCAATAATCTACCCCCTGATCACTTGCCATCCAAATATTTTCACACATAGTGCAATGCCTTACGGAATTCTTCAAACCATTTCTTGTGAGCTTAGAGAGTTTCTACTTGTTGACATTTGGACTTGTCGGTGAGTCACCATATTTATCAATTAGTACACACCTTGTGCCTTAGATGACCTGATGCTTCACTTGTGCTCACATCCATGTATGAGTCCTCTACACATCCACTCTCGATCCCATCGGCTGGTTGACTCTCCAACTTGGCTAGCAACTCCTTGAGCCTAAGGTGGTAAACTTGTACATTCTAATCCCCTATTTAGTGTGATAAATTTCCATGACTATCTCATTGTCATCTCTAAACAATTTAAACTCCTCAAATGCCTTCCTCAATGATTCTCAAGATTTTGTGGATTCATCATCAGTATTCCCCATAGTGTTGTTGGATATTCTCTCAACCAATAATCTTTGTCCCCTTGATCACTTGCCAGTGAGATATTTTCACACATATTGCAATACCTTACGGAATTCTTTGAATCATTTCTTGTCAACTTAGGGAGTTTCTGCTTGTCGACATTTGGACTTATCGCATTTGTCGTTCAAGCTTATCGCATTTGTGATGATGATAACCTTAGTCAAGAGTTGGCCCATCTCCACCAAGTCTTTATTTTGAATGGTTACACCAACAAGCAAATCTCTAGAGCCTTCAACCAAGCGTATTCTCATTTCCCCAACCCAAACCCAACCAGACTCTTTTCACTCCCAGTGGGTCCATCCCTTACATTGAAGGCATATCTCACAAAATTGCTAAGATTCTTCTCAAGAAAGGCCTTCGATGTTCTTTTAAACCTTTCTCTATTTTGAGAAATCGAATCCCCCCTATCAAAGACCAGAGGGATATCTTGTTGGACTTGGGGCTTTACAAGATTGTTTGCTCATGCGACACTCCTTATATACGAGAGACAAGTCGTTCTTTTTGTACCAGAATCAAAGAACACAGTGCAAACATTAATCACGAACGAACTCTCAAATCAGCCCTTGTAGAGCACTCCCTCTCTACTAAGCATCACATTTGTCTTGAGAGCACCCAAGTGCTTTCCAGAGAAGATAATTTCTTCAAAAGGAATCTTAGAGAAGCTATTGAAATTTTTAACCATCCTTCAAACCTCAACTGTGATGATGGTTGGAGCATAAGTGCTTCTTAGCAACCTTTGTTATCCAAGATCAAATAGTTTTTCTTCGTCATTCCCTCATGGTCCCAGATGGGTTTCTTTATTCTCCTCCTCCTTATCTTGTTGCTTCATTGGCTCCACCACTTTGTATTGTGGTGTTCGTTTGGTGGCCTTTCTCGCAGTTTTATTTTTTTTCAATGCAGGGTTGTATTCATTTATATTTATTTATATTATTTTTTGGGTGGTATGTGTGTGGGGCTGTAGGTGGGTGTTTTTTATTAGTTTTTTTTAAGTTTTTTGTTTGTGTTTTTAGCTTTCCCTTGTTCTAGTTAGAGGTTATATATATATATACACACACACACACTTGTGCACTCATTAATTATTTAGGTTTAGATTTTGTAGTCTATATTACTCTTTTGGGCTTTTAGTCTTGGTTTTATTCTCTTTTATTTTCTTCTATTTAGTTTTGTTGCTTGATTTTCTTCTTTCTTTTATTTTCTTTTCTTTTTTATTTTTATATAAATCAATTATCTATAATTGATTTATTTTCTTTCTTTTGTTTACATCTAGCTTGTGTGCTTGTTTTTATATATGTATTCTTATTTGGAGTTGTTTCAATTTTTTTATGTTTTATTTTTCTTTGTTTACATTATTTTTATATATATATATAGTGTGTGTGTGTGTGTGTGTTTTATTTGAGGCTATTAGTATGTTTGTTTGTTTTTTTGTCTTTTGGGTTTTATTGGTGTAGTTTTTAATTTTTTCTCTTATTTTTTAGTGTCGAGTTTTTATTTTGGTTTGTTTAGTTGTTCCTTGTGTTCTCTTGTTTTATCTTGTGTTAGCTTTCTCATTTTTTTTATTTTCTTTATTGGCTATCCTTTTTGACCTTTGACCCCTGTTCTCTCTCCTCTTTGCATCATTGATATATTCTAGCATTGGTTTGCAATAGTTCATTTGTTTCCTCTAGCTCTTCTCATCCTGATGATGAATCACAGAGTGTGATTCGAAACGTTGATGCAAAAAATAGTGACACAATCAAATTCTAGAAAATTGCAGCTATGACATTTGGACTTGTCGGGTGAGTCACCATCTTTCTCAATCAGTGCACACCTTGTGCCTTAGATGACCAGATGCTTCACTTGCACTCACATCCATGTACGAGTCCTCTACACATCCACTCTCGATGTCCCTTGCACTCTAGTTACCTTGCACTTTGTTCTTGGACTCTCTTCTCCCTGAAGTCTTCAGTTCAATTCCCCCAATTCTCAGTTCCTCCGATATGGATAGTTGTTCTATGTGGTGTAAGTTACTCTCGAGTATCATAGCTAACTCGGTCTCAAGTTTTGCTTCGTCCAGGAGTGGTAGGTGTCTTGCAAGTTCCACCCACTCACTCTTCCTCTACTCATCATCAGTGAGATACTTCTTCTACTCTTGACTACAACTTCAACTTCGATTGATACTTCAACTTTTGCTTCTCTACAGACTTGGGCTTTCCCATAGTAGTCCTTTGTTTTCTACTTTGACAATTCTTCTCAATCATCTTATCACTCACTTTGTTCTCTCAGCTGAAGGGATCTTACCGAACCTTCTATAACTTCTTAGCTGCTTAGGATACGTCTTATATCTTTGTTTGGTTGTATAAGCATTAATTTCCGAAGATACGTCTTTTGGTATTGTCATGTTCCTTCTCCTCTAGTTTCATTCTTTGTACAGCTGCAATATCTATTGTCTACGTCACTCTTGATCCCTCTCTTCTTGGAAGGTCTCAAAGAGTATGAAAGTTACATGCAAGCAACCTCAACAGTCTCCAAAGAAGATAGTCAACTTCATCGTTTACAGTTAGGTTATCTTGGATGGCACTCTTGAGACCTCTCACTCAAGAGACTCTCTTTAAATGTACGAGCTTACAAATACTTCCCACAAATAAACCAAGTCTCGTGTCAATTCAAATTCTATTGTGTATTCCTCTTCTTCAACTTTAATCACTTATGTTTCTTCCACCGGTCGGCCCAATATATCGCCATATTGCCTATCTATGAAATATAATTTCCCAGGATTCATATCAATAACGATGACAAATGTTTATTACCTAACTCTACCAATTACAGAAGTAAACGGGAATACAAGTATAGAACAATAATGCATTTACAATAGTATACGAAAGATATCAATATGCCATACTCGTTCTTATTATTAATGATATGCAGTGATTACAATATTCATATGCCATCTACTAGTCGATTATGAGTCCCCAACTATGAACAACGGATGCAATATATTGTATGTCGTTGTTGTTTAAGATGACCAACCATAAGTAACTACCAATAGACAATCAATCGAGAACTATCGATAACAATGCATAACAATTGACTAACAAAATGTAAGGAAATAAACTCTCAACTAATACAATTATTCCATTTTTAGTACTTGACCGACTACAAAAACAAGGTCTCAAAACAAAAGAATTTGAGAATTTCAATGTTATGGTTGCCAATGGTTTGAATATCCAATGCTCTAGAAAAATATCTCAATTGAGTTTGAACTTGGGGGGATTAAATATGATGGATGATTTTAATATTGTCAACATAGAAGAAATGGATATGGTATTGCATATTGTTGTCACTTGGATTTGCACCCTTATCAAACCTATTGTTCAACAACCTAATAACATAATGGGAATGATTTCAAACTGTGACCCTTGTAATTAAGATAAAACATCTAGAGTAGGATAGCTCCTTTCTAAAATCTAGATGCAAGGTGTTGATCCAACTCAACACAAATAGAATTAAAACTCTAATCCTATCCTACTTATTACATAAGGAAGAAAGAGAAGAAAGAATGCTGCCAGGGAAAAGGTGAAGCACCAAGATTTAAATGAGTTTCCCTCTTGCTCAAAGCAGCACATGGAATCAATGAAAATTGCCAAACTCACACAAGTCTCTACTTATCAACTCTTACAAACATATATGAAGGTAAGACAAGAATTATAATCATCATAAGTCTTGAAATGCAATAAAACATTCAGATATGAAGGTAAGCAAGAATCACACAACCCATAAAAAATGAGACGAGGTGAAACAAATGTTCATTACATCAGAGACATTGAGCCAATTACATTCACAAACAATATTGAGATTACAAGTCTCTAGTCATGAAATCAAGAAGCAAATGAGAAGGAATTTCTTAAAAATAAGGTTCAAAGAAGACTTATATACCCTTGAAGGCAAGTGTGCAAGCTATCAAACTGTCACGATGTAGAAAGAAACCCTAACTACGACTTTGTCCAATGCTCTACAAGAACAAGTCCTTTTTATTCTGATTTGCACAATTGGGAGGCATGAAAGAACATTCTCCAAAACCTTACCATACCTGAGCATCAATGGTTTATGGATTTGAGTTCAAGAATCAAAGAACATGCCCACGAAAATGGCTACAAAATGTGACTTGAATGACATTCTAATGAAAGGGGATTTGCAAGCAATAACTAAGGTATGGGCACCATTCTTTTCCAAAATCCATGCTGAAATGTATTTAAATTCTTTCCTAAGCTTTCTTGGATCAAAAACTCGAATTTGTAGGCACTAACATGCTTATTAGCATTTCAAAGTGGTAACTGGAAGAAAAAATGTCTTTTAGAGGGGTCCTATTAATGGCACACTATCTAGCCATCACTTAACTAGCCATCGAACTTGGGAAAGGGACAAAATCCTCCAATGACATGAAAAAACTTCACACTTGCCTTGTTAAACCATCAAGCCATTATCAAACTATTAGCCATGGAAAAGGAATGTGCCACTCTAAAACTCCAAAGTTACAATGACATTTGCATGATGTCAGCAAGGGGAATGATGATAGCAAAGGATAGGCAAAGTTTCTAACTTTTGGGATGGATGGAAAGGGGTGCTAAAAAGGGGAATGGCTGAAAATCCAAAGGGCTTAGATGAATTTGGAGTGGACTAAGAGAAAAGTCAAGATGTTAGACTTTCAAGGAATGCAAGGCTATGATGACAACTCTGACAAGGATGAAGAGATGGAGAAGACTGAAAATATGAAAGATAAAGGGGATTTGGGGAATTAGGGAAGAGATGGTAGGAAGGCAAGAGAAACCCTAAAATTGTGAAACCAATAAATACTTAAGCAAATTTCAAGGAATTCAACAAAGTACAAACCATTGAGGATGCACATAAAGAGGGACCAAAATAGGGAATGGTCAAATGTCTGACTCTGATAGGATAATAGAGTGATTGATGGAGTTTTGAATGGTTGGGGAAGTATGACTGAGATGACAAATTTGACGAGGGTAGATGGGTGCATGAAGAGGTCCAAAGGTCCAACAAATACAAACAAGTTAGGCTTTTCAAAAACTTTCAGGCGTTGGTAATTGAGAATGCTAAGAATCGCACAAGTGCAAGGGAAAGACCAACAATCCTAAAGGTTACCAAACACAACACTTACATTAATATTCGAGATCAAGTAGATCAAATGAAGGTTATGAGAGGAAGGGGAAACCTAATAGCCCCTAAGGACAACAAACTCTATATTTAGCAAATTTACAAGGCATCTGGGTGATGTTGCAAGAGTAATAAGAAAGGCATGCAAGAACAAATACTACCAAAACTATGACAACTTTAACAATTAGCCATTTTTTGTTTATTCAACTTGGGCAACTTATTAAAACCGATGTTGCGAGAGTAATAAGAAAGGCATGCAAGGACAAATACTACTAAAACTATGACAACTTTAACACTTAGCCATTTTTTGTTTATTCAACTTGGGCAACTTATTAAAACCTAGGCGATGTTGTGAGAGTAATAAGAAAGGCATGCAAGGACAAATACTACCAAAATTATGACAACTTTAACACTTAGCCATTTTTGTTTATTCAACTTGGGCAACTTATTAAAACCTGAAAGGGAGAAGTAGCCTAACAATTAGAGGCACATATTCATGTCAAGATGGCCCATCTAGAATCTCTCAAATTGGTTATCATCAATGGGCAACAATAGGGGGCATGAAATGTCAACAAGTATACAGTGGTTGCACTCATTGGGAGAGATTGCATAAGATTTCTAGACCATGGAACTAAAGTTCCAATTTGACAAGAAAGTAGTACTTTGGGGAATGGTGAATGGAGTGCCAAGGGTTTTTTCTTCTAAATGAATAGAGAGAATCTTTCAAAATGGACAAGGAGGGTGGGTAGCTAAATGCTTGGTGATTGTCAAAAGGTCTTCTACAAGTGAGAAAGCATATCATGTAGATGTATAGAATATCTTGAACAACGTTAGTAAGGTTTTCAATGACATTCCACCAAGAAGGTTGTCTGAAAGAGGTTTTGAACATGGCATTGAATTGAAGGAGGGTACTAAGCTTGTTGTGACCACTCCATAGCACCATCCCCAAAGGTATAAGGAGGAAATTGACAAGGCAATACAGGAATTACTAGACACAGGACACACTAGACTCAATTCAAGTCCTTTCCATGTAGTCCTCATGAAGAAAGAGGGCACAATGATGATGTGTATTGACTACAAATTATTGAATAAGAAGACTATCAAAAACCATTATACAATCCCCAAAGATCAATGAATTGATAGATGAGGTTCATGACGTTGTTCAAGATAAATCTTAGATTGAGCAGTTTGAGAGGAGGATATTCGCAAGATAACCTTTTGATGTTATCATGGGCATTATGAATTTCGAATTATGCTGTTCAATTTACCAAACACTCTAGAAACTTTCCAATCTTGTTTAAACCAAATATTCCTCAAAGTTTGTTGTTCTTTTTTATAACATTCTTATAAGACATAGAAGAACTTGCAACATATTGATGAGGTGTTAGGAATTCTAGAAGCATAGACTTCTTTTGAGGAATCAAAATGCAAGTTCACCATGACAGAGATCTTATAATTGGGGCACAACATCAATGCAAAGGGAACACAAGTCGATAGGGAAAAGATCAAAGCAATTCTGAATTGACCTTCCTATGAGGACTTTAGGACTTCGTATCGGTTTTTTCAATCGGTCATCCCTTTAATTGATCTTCCTACAAGGATTTTTGGCCTTTGCATCAATTTTCTCAATCAGTCATCCCTTTAACTGATCTAACTAAGAAGGGAGCCTTGACATGGGACAAGTCTACGTAGAGAACATTTCAACAAAATGAAAGGAGGTAATAAGCTCATGTTTCATGTTTGTTATTTGTTTTGGAATGTAATGCATTGTAAGTGGGAATTGGAGTTGTTCTTTCACAAAACAAATATCCCATTACATTTTAGAGTTGTAAACTCAAGGAGGTAGAGAGGCGATGTAGGCTATCATGCACACATTAAATAAGTTCAAGCAATAATAGATCATTGCACGATTTGTCGTCAGGACTACTTACAACAACTTGAAGTATTGTCTTAGTCAAAAGGATCTAAACGAACAACAACAAAAATGAGTAAGAAAACTTCAAGCATATGATTTTGACATTGAATATGTTGAGGGAAAGAAGAATGTGCTTGCAAAGGCATTATCTAAGAAACCAACTCTAAGTTCAATGTCTCATATGTTAGCTAATTAGAAAGCAAAATCATAGCACATATTAAGAATTTGTTTATAGTTTACATGCTAGAAGAAAAATTGTTGGATGATAGGAACACTTTATCCAACCAACTCATTCTCCACAAGCGAAGAATCTACTTGGTGCCAAAATCAAGAATAAAAAGAGAGATTTTGAGAGCAGCTCAGTATACTCTCCTAGCAGATCACCTTGGGTATTTCAAAACCTATAGACAAATCAAGGAATGATTTGCATGGAAAGGACTCAAAATTGATGGCCTTACTTGCAGCAAAGAATCTATTGTTTGTCAACAAAATAAATTTGAGCAAATATTCCAAGCAAGTCTTTTGCAACCCTTACCTATACCGGAGCATAAGTGAGAAACTATTTCAATGGATTTCATCACCAAACTCAAAAAAAACCTATTTCAATGGATTTTAGAACCGCTATTGGCGTCACCATGTCATGGCAAAGTTTCTCTATGATCCCTCGTCAAACACACCCACCCCATATTGAAATGACTATCTTTATCTACAGTTTGAGCGGAAACCTTTGCCCTCGCCTCAACATTATCCCCGCCTAGATAGTTATTTGTCTTGGCAGAGACCTGCAAGGATGGGGAAACCCTAGCAGCCCTGGAAGCATGCAATGGTAACATCTTGGTTTGTTTAAGTCTCTAGAAAAATTTAATAAAAATAATATTTAAATTATATAAAAGAATAAAATATTATATACAATAACTAAAATTTAGCGAGTTTAATGAATGGTCAAAAGGTGTGAATGAAAAGTTGTGACTCCCTCAAACATAAGATATAACAAGGCGAAGAGAACTTCATTTGAAAGGGTAAGAAGGAAGAGAAAAGGGAAGGTGTGAATCAATAAATAATTAATAGAGAAGAAAACAAGGAAGTGACTCCTTCAAAAGTCAAAAGTTATGAAGGGTTGTGACTCTCTCAAAAGCTTGTAATTATGAAAGGTTGTGATTCTTTCAAAGGACAGCAATAATGAAAGGTTTTGACTCTTTCAAAAGGTTGTAAATATGAAAGGTTGTGACTCTCTCAAAGGGCAAGAATGATGAAGGGTGGTGATTCTTTCAAAGGGTGGTAATTGTGAACGGTTGTGACTCTTGCCAAAGGGCAGACATGTTGAAGAGGTGTAACTTCTCCCTCGCATGGAAGATATAAAGGAGAGAAAGTTTCATGTGAAGAGGATCCACGAGATCAATTTGGGGCAATAACATATTATTCTCAAAGGCAACAACAAAAGTGGTGACTCAATTCTCATGAAAGGTGGTGACCCTTTCACCAATAAAGTATAAAAGAGAAATCATTCCAAGCATTCAGGGGACCTATCTATCATCACTCACTAATATATCAAATCAGTACTCACTCAATCATCACTCTTCACTCTATGAATTCCCGTTTATTCAATCATCATTCACTAATAGATCAAATAATCAAATTGAAGGAAATCATGCAATCATCCATCAAACATCAATTTGAAATCAAGCAAACAGACCAGCAATCAATTCTTCCATCAATTCAATCAGTCTACATTAATCATTCAACCATTAACCAAGTCAGGGCATCAAAGGAGTAGAAATCAGCATTCAATCAAACAAGAGGCAGACTCAGAATTAATACATTAAATAGCAGTTTATATACTTATCAAATATTGTGATATTAAGTGTAATGCATTGCAATATGATTTGGCAGATTTATTATTTGTCTTTCATTTGATAGAAAGTAGGAATGTATGCAAAAAATCTATTGCTCTAATGTATGCATAATTAATAATGAAGTAGGCATGTAAAATGATGATGAGGATTCCTTTAAAACTTACGACCGATATGCCATCCCATTATGGAGGGGAGATGGTACATAGAAGGAATGGAAGTAGCATGGGGTCCATTCGAGTAGAGTAACCCTAAGTGGGGCTGGGAAGCCAAATGACGGATGTCATTCTGTGCTCCTGGGCTTGATGATCAGGATTGAGGCACCTTGTATTATCTCCCACGGTGCTTCATAATGTGGATGGATTATTTGGGAAGGCCATAAGGGAATCCTACATGTACATTATGTTAATTATAATGATGATTAGAATTCTATTTTTAACATTGTGGAATTATATGTTTATTCATCTTTCATAATGATAACTAACCTGGTTGCAGGCTCTGGGTCAAGATATAAAGTTAACAATCTACATTCTCAAATATAATATATCCCTTATTTGGGATTCTAGGGCAAATTAGAGTTAAGTCCCAATAGGGGACACTACAGTTGTGGAGGATATAACAGATAATGCATGCATTCATGGCATGTTTTGTCAATTTCTGTATACAAACAGTATTGGAAACCATTTTAAGCACTTTTGTTCAAGTGTGTGGATTCAAGGATGAAAACCCCCAAATCTATCCAGGATCAAACAATGAAATCTCTTTATTTCAAAGGTCAGAGAATACCATCCCTTTGGCTGAAGAACAATCTCACTCAAAGGTCACATTGGAGCTTCATTTGGTCACAAATCAACCATGTTGAACGGGATTCTAGTTATCATTGTTCATTGCTGTTGTAATTTACTGTTATTGTTGAACATTTGAATGTGCTCTAATTCTATTGTGATAAGGGAAGAACCAAGACTTACATCTGTCATTTGTTGGGTTAAAATTGAGAATACAATTGTAAAAATGTGGTGTAAACAATGATTAAATCTAAGTTTGAGAAGAACTGAGTTAAATACTAAAACCCGATGTTATATGTCCCAGATCTTAACATTTGAAAAGGGTTTAAAATCAGTATAAATCAGGTTTACATAGTTATTTTGGATCGGGACATTACAACATATTTGGGATAAGGACATTATATTCCCGACCCCCCACCGCCAATGCCCCGTCCTCATTTTGAGGACTTTCTGGGGATGGGATGTCTCCCCAATATGAGGACGTTTCCTAGGACATCCCCTTATGGAGATTGCTGAATGAGAACAGCCTGCCATCCCCAAAATCCCTTTAAAGCCCTATGGATGTCAAGACTTCATGGGTGGCCCACAAGGCCCCCAACCTTAACATTTGATATTTAACAACTAAAAACCATAATCCCATAAATAAAAAATGTCTTCATGTGTACAAACAACTACATTTCAATGAGAGAAAATAGAGGAGAGAGGGAAAGAAAAAGATTGCCCTTTGGGCAGAAAATTTGATGCTAAAATTTTATTTTTTTGATCTTAGGTAGCTTTAGCAAAAACTAAAACACAAAAGCCCTCTAGCATTTCACAAATTATGAATTTACTTTATAATGGAAAACACAACACCTGATAAAAATCATAATGAAAGTAACACCTAATGACCACAACCCATTTCCTACAGAAAAGTAAAGGCATCAATTGGCAACAGGCAAGTAAAAAGTAACAGTACATGATGGCAAAAGATGGATTATATCGACAAGTTGTGTTCCTTAAATACTCAGCTGTGATTGTTGTCGCTACTAAAAAAAATAAACATTGAAAGGATATAACAGAACAAGCAATTACGCAACATGGAACTATGTTTCAGGTTTAAGATGTTAGATGCCACCAATTTTACATTAAATTATCATCTTTAATTTCTAGGATTCTTTTAGATTTTATGCAGCACCAGCCTCCAAAAAAAAAGAATGGCTTAGGACGAGTCATGAAACCATCATCTTTGTTCCAATTGTCGATCAATTTTTCTATATCTACTGCTTCTCTCTGTGTTCTTTTTCAGGAGTGGTCTTCAATGCAAGAAAACTGATGTTTTCTAAAAATACTTACTCCTTTGTGGATTCTAGGTGCTCTACTAATACTGATGATATATTTACAGAGTCAAGTACTAACCTCATGTTTCATTAACCTGGTTTAATGACCTATCCAAATTCCCCTCTGTAAGGTTTGCCAGATGAACACAGAATGAAACATCCACTGTTTAAATTACGCTTTGTATAATGCTTGGCGGCTTCAAAGCCTTTTTAAGATTGTTAACCAGAATAAAAGTAGACTTATGCTGCTGCTCTTTAAAATTTGTCCACTCTACCAATTCACTTATGTTTCACCTCCAGTTCATACCCAGTCCAAGTAATAGTCCAATTTTCCTATAGGTCTAGCGAAGTTCCTGCCAAACAGACCCAAATTCATTCAAGCGTACCTGGGCAAACCCAAATTCATTCAAGCATACCTGGGCAAACCCAAATGCATTTGGGAGTACCCTTTGCAAGATCCTAATCAGAAAGGGTTCAATTTTTACAGCTTATCAATAATAAGCTAACAGGCTAACTTTTGACAAGCAAAATAAAATGAAGCAAAAATAAAATAGAATTTGATGCCACTGATCTTGGTGAGAATCATATAGATATTAGGGAGGCCTGATCGCCGTTGCACCAGCTAAGCATCTCTGGATAACTTGTTCTCTCAATCAAATTATTTCATGCCTTCTACAGAAACCCTTCCGTCTAAATTTCACCTAACTATCGTGGATTTTAAGGCATACACTTCTTTCCTAGTGTTGTTTTGTTATCCCGTAATCATTTTGGCGTCTTGGCTATTATTAAAATGTTTCTTTCATTTCATTTATGTGTCCGTTATATGATATGCATTCGACCAAAGTACGATAAAACTTAACGGCTTAGACCCAGTTGGAAAAAATTAGGACTCTCCGGTAAAGGTAGTGTAAATCTAAAGTCTTTGGGAACTTGAAGACTGCTAGGGTTTAAGTTGAAGAAGAGAGCAAAGAAATTTAGTTTCAAAAGCATAGTAATCTCTACAGAGCAAACAATCCCTGCAACTTTACTAAAATTAAAAGTAATTATTCCATCAGGCAGCATTTAAATTCAAGAAAAGACGAAAATAAGACTTTTGTTGAGCACTAATGGAGGGGTATATAAAGCCAGCATCCAGTTGCATATTCACAAGAATGTCGAATCGAACAGATGATATAAATTTCACAGGTTAAATCAAATTGCCTCGTAAACATAAAGTTGAATCACGTCAAACATCCGATTAAACAGATTAAAGCGTTAAACTCAAGAATATTTGCGCTACGTACATCGATCAAATCGTATTGGAAGAAGCTTTGGAATGCCCCGATTAATGCGCAACGGATTTGTTATGAGTACGAGCGTTTTGGATCCGAAAATTATAAACCCCAGCTTTTTCAGAGAAGAGAAAGTACGCTACAGTTATGAGATTTTTAATCCGTATTCCGTCTCTTTCACACCACGAGCAACTCTTTCTTTGTCTTTAATACACATGTCGTCTTCTTTCGGCCACGTCATTGTTTTCCAACTTGGTCGATGTGGCCGTTGGCTGATTGAAATTCATAATCATGCATTTGGTATTTCATTGGGAGCATTACCCGGTTGGATAAGGGATGTAGCTCAGGTCGGATAAGCTTTTAATTGTGTTGAATTCTTAGTTAAATTTATAAAAATCTTTGGGATTGTTGTTCATTTTCTTATGAACTAGCAACCATAGCTTAATTGTAATGGTTATATTGAAGAGGTGTGGTTGGTTAATTTAAAAAAAATTGTTTTGTTAGTTGTATGTATTTGTGTAATACATGAGGTTAATTGGTAGGCTAATTTAGCAAACAATGTTGTTTGTGGAGTAAAAGACTTAATGATGAAGTGATCGCTACAAATAAATTAAGCATCTACTTATAAGGATTCAACCACAATTGAAACAAAACCTCTGAAAGAGGAAGATAGTCAGACTCTGTTACTCACAAATTCATGTTTGTTTACAATAGGGAGAGGAGAGAGGGAGGAGGAGGAGGAGGACATGGATCAAGACAAAGAGATAACGGGAAAGGAGTGAGGGTTGGGAAGAGATTAAAGAGAAAAACATATAGAGGGAGAGAATGAAAGTGGTAGAGGTAGAAAGATAAAGATACAAATAGGAAGTGATGTATGGAGAGAGAGAGAGAGAGAGAGAGAGAGAGAGAGATGTTGGATTAGGTGTCTCAACCTTTGCAAGTCCTAACATTAGTATTTAGATTTAATTATTTAATATTTGGTTTAAGACAATTTTGTTTGCACATGTTATTTCATCATCTTGTGGGAATTGGCATGTTGACTTGACATCCTATTAGGAAGGTGACATGGAGTATTTTTTCCTCACATGGAAGTAGGAGTCTCACTTAAGGGCCCGTTTGGTACATGGAATATGGGCCTATATTTCGGAATACCATTGTCGGCATATTATATTCTATGTTTGTGGCCATCTTAAAAACAAGAATTGGAATTACGAAATTCCAATTTTGCCCAAAAAATGGGCATTTCATCTTCCACTTGAAAAGGTGGAATTGGAATTTGACCATGGTATTCCAGTTTTCAAATGCCAATTTTTAAAACTTTGTCGGATCTGCGTGCAAAGGATATTTATTTTTGAAGTCCGCTAGGGCATTTGAGTGTTTGCATTTTCACCGTTTCAAGTTTCATTTTCACTGTTGGCACTCTGCAAAGTGGCTACATTCTGCATTTTCTACGTTTGTAGTTTCATTTTTAAAAAATCAGGTTGTAATGGCGGATTTGTCGAAGAATTGGAGGCTCCAGTACACAGGCAAGCCGAGCAGCAGTCCCCGGTTGGATGCATGGATCCCTGATTCATTGCCCTTTTAGGCGGAGGAGGAGCTCAGATGAAGGGGCACCGAGAATGCTGGTGATGGAGCAGTCACCGTTAATGATGCAGCTGGTGCATGCTTTGGGCTCTGCAATGGCAGAGATGCAGCTCAACAACGAGGCTTCACCCAAATGCAGAAAATAATCTTCTCATAGTCATCTTCCGGGTGAACCAAACAGATCAACACATATTTCGGAAATCATTTTAAGAATATGCATCTTCGAGAATTGTAGCATCTTCCAAAATTGATTGTATCTGGCATTTGGTATCCCAGCGCCCAAACGGGCCCTAAAGGATCTTGGATTGTTGTGGACATAAGTGATAATTATCATTTGATGATAAATTATGACATACCTACCTATGACAACTTTTATGATGCACCAACCTATGATAGTTTATAGAAGATTCTATGTCAAAATGGACAAGTGTTAAGAGACACCTCTGCATGGAGAAGGTGGGTGCTCAAGTTGGGTAATGACATGTTGTCAGAGGATCTGTTATTGTTAGTCATTTATGATTGATTCTCTTAGAGTTATAAGCATCAATAGTAATGATTATTTTTATTCCAATTGTAAGAGGTGTAAGAGCATCTTTCATAGCTAAAAATAGTAAATTTTGGGTGCCCAACTTTGAAGACATGAATGAGGAGTGATTTGGCGATGTACATGTGTAATTTGCATTCTTATAGGTTGTTGAAGTGTGCCAAGTGTTTTGCATGAACTCCTATCTCATCTTCATATAGAAGTTTTCTCCTTTGTTGTATTTGTCTATATAAGATTATCTTGGAGAACATAATTTATGTTATGTTCTACAAGTGAAATGTTATGCTGCCAGAATTGATCTAGATTGTGGATTGTCAATTATAGAATCATGTTGAAGAAGCATTATACTACAATTGTAGATTAATTGTTGTTTCAATATTACAAAGTATTATACTTTTGGAGCATGTGGGTTTTTTTTCTCCTGAAAGGGTTTTCCCCGTGTATATCTTGTGTTTATTGTGTTTATCTTTATGTGTGTCAATTATCTCCTTCTAAATGTGTTTTTAATTTTGTAATGGTTAAATATTATAAAGAAAATTTGCACCATCTCCCCCACTACATTAGTGTTAGGAAGCATTTTGCACACCTTTTCTTCCTTTCATTGGTATCAGAGCTTGGTCAATTTTGGTTTCATTGTGGTAAAAAGTTTTTTTATGTTGATCTTAGTTTGAGTAGGGAATTTTACAAAGTATTTTCAAAATCTTTTTATCGACAGAAGATAGCAAGCACACTGGGAAAAGTTGACATGGACAAGTTTAATGGTAGCAACTTCAAATTTTGGAAGTTGAAAATGGAGGATATGCTTGCAGATCAAGATCCATGGGTTGTAATATCTAGAGAAAACCCTTAAAATACAACACAAGGTGTTTGGGATGCAATGGATTGAAAAGCTAAGTGTCCCATAAGGCTCCATTTAGTAGACTTCGTTCTATTAAATGTCTATGAAGAGAAGATAATGAAAGATTTTTGGAAGAAGCTTGGAGATTTTTATCATGCTAAATGTCCTTGACAATATATTTTTTATTAGGGGATTCTAGTTGTGTGTGTGAATTTTGTACCTAGCTGTAGACACAACACTTCAGTAAAACATTAGAGGTTAGTTGAAATCAAAATCGTGCTATGAAATGAAAACTAATCTAACCAGGCGATTTACTGCCTTCTAGTAGATGTGAGTATGTATTTTCAAATTGGACCGAGATCAGTGACCTTGACGACACCTAAACAAAGGATTTGAATGTAAAATCTAGATATGAATTAGATGCAAATTAATCTATTTTTTTGGTTTTTAGATGCAATAAGATGACAAATCTGATATGAATCTATTCTATATGAAAAAATGATATGCAAAATAAGCTACAATGATATGCTAATAAGAATGATCTCACAAAAGTTGTTGATTCGCAAAGAAGCTTCAATTCTTCAGATACCAATTCGCCAGCATAAGTTTGCAAAATTATGAGATATGAGATTGAAGAGCCGAGCCTTGATTTTATAGAAATCCAGGGCTTTGGGGATGCATGGAAAAAAGCCATAAATCACTCAGGTTGATTTTTGAGTCAATAAGGAATTAAAGATAGTTAACTCACAATAAATCATGCAAAAACAACTTTTTGATTAAAATCAGAAGTTGAGATCAGCTTTTAACTCAAAAGAGGGTTGAGTTTATTTTAAAAACAACTTGAATTGATTTTCTGATTTATAGTTTAACTGTTTTTTGGATGTGCATAATTAATCATGAATTAAATAAATAAATAAAATGATTTATCCTCAACTTAACTGATTTTGAAAATAAAACAATTGATTTATGGGTTAATCAATTATTAAATCAAACTTTATTCCAAAATAATATCATTAAATATGACAACTTGCTTTAATTAATTAAATAAGAATTTAATCAATTAATGATAGGAATCTTGATTTATTGTCAAATTTAAATAATAATAATTAGGAATAAATATAATCAAATTCAATTAAATAATTAAGTGGCAGTATTAAATCTAATTAATTAAATATTTAGAATATTCAATTAATCAAACTTTAGGATAAATAAGATTTATCACCAAATAATCATTAAATTAAAGATAATTAAGATAATTAGGGATATTACTAGGAATATTCCCCGATGCAGAATTTAAGATAATCAATTAGGATTCGATGATGTGCAGATGTGCCTTTGGTTAGGACTTCGATGTTGATTTCGTTCGATTTGTCGATATAGGAGATTAATGAACCTATAGCCCATTTTTGGGGTATTACATTTTGCCCCTCTTTGAATTGTTGTGCGAAGCGCAGTGGTTCAAAGATAGTTTGTGTATGATGTTGAAATTGATGTTTGAAATTGAAATTGATATGAGACAAAAACTGATTGAAGTTGATATAAAGATAATAGGTCCTAAATGACCAAAGATAATGTTAACTATAATAGCAAATGAACCGATGATTGTGAAAAAGTGTCAAAACGTTTGATTTCGAACCTTATGATTGCGAAGAAGTGAGTGACCGATTCCAGACCCGATTGTCGATAAGAATCACATTGGTATCACATCTGAACCCTTCAGTTTCTGAAGAACCAAGGAAATAACACAATTGAACCGATAGTTGCAAAAAACTGATACAATTTACAAGATTAAGAGAATACCAGATTGATATGGATCTCGATGAATCTGATATGCCCCAAGCGATGATTGATTTGCCCCGAGCGATGAGATCTTTTTGATGAATCAACAACTAGATGTGGTTGTTGTCTCGATTACTGAGGAAAGATATGATTTCAAATTTAGATTACAGACTTTGAATGATGTGCAATACCATGCCCCTTCGGGATTAAAATTGAAATCTGACAAGAAAAGTCAGCGTTATAGTTTAGAAGCATGTTAATTGATTTGAGAAGTGGTTGTACACATTCGAGAATGCATTATGCATCGTTTAGAGGTCCCGACGACCAAGTTTGACTAGGTTTGAGCATGAGTTGACCATGGTTGACCAAGTTGAAATTTTGATAGTTTGATGGAAGATAATTAGTTAAGTTGAATACTAGATTTCTGTGATGATAGAAGATCGATTATGCAAGTAGTAGACCGTCCTGGGTCCAAAAATTTTAAATCGCGATTTTGACATAGGAAATGATCTCAGATTTTAATTTTGATCCCGAAAAAGGATTCTACTTGCTGTTTCGTTGGAGGAACCTTCGTATGAGACTCAACTCTTCGTTTCTAGTTTAAGTTTAGATTAGGAGAATTGTTGAAGAATCATTTAAGTGTTCAAGCAATTTGTGAGATCATGCAAAGTGCAAAATGCAAAATGATATGCAGAATGAAATGCAAACCTAGGACCTAGTCACTGATCATGTGTTGGTCATTCTCATCATTGAATTTTTAGGTAACCGGATAAATCAATACAATGCCCACTAGTTATGAAATCATAGACATATGAATATCGATTTGTATGCGCAAGAATCAATACAACACCCACTGATTAGGAAACCATGGGTATATGAATATTGATTTTATTTTCGAAATGTCGGATTAGATATAAGCATCAAGGCACAAATGCCAGGATGACCTGAATATCATGTCCATTTTGATATAGCAATTTGTATAAGCATCAAAACATAAACATCGTGATGACCAGAATACGCCTTTCGGTCAAACACAACAAACAGTCAAGAGATCATCCTAAATCCAGTGTGAATTACCCGTAGTGACCCTTTATCGTTCACATCCTTAGGTAAGATCACGTTTCACAGTAGGAGAACTCACTCACTCAAAAAGACAATAGTTAGATCAAACTTCCTTAGATTTTTTGGGTATCAATGGTCGAGGTACACATGGCCATCCAATTCGAGATAGAGGCTCTTACAGTCGGACACCATTTCAATCCAAAATTTCCAAAGTTGTTAGATTTTCACATACCAGAAGAAAACAAAGAAAAGATTATGCCCCCAGTCATCACTCTCTAAATCCTATAAAGGACATCATCGAAGAGCTTGTGAGAACACAATATGCAAAAATCTCAATGCGAATCAGTAAGCATACAAGGAGATAAAAGCATGTATAAAGCACAAATTATTTTTAGTTTGTGTTTGATGTTTGATTGCGTTGTTGTAGATGCAAAATCCTTTCTGGAGACAAGACTGACTGACTGACTCAAATGAAGCTTCAAAGGACCTTGACTGGATATGATACATCTAAGATACACTAGAGGCCATAGGATATGACTTTGATTGCCCCCAAGTTTGAACATTGATAGGATACAGACACTTGAGCTGATTGGTGTACAAACTGACTTATTGAAAACAGGAATGCAGAAACAAATCGGGAGATATGCACAAACTAAAGCAAGACTGAAAGTTGGGAAAGACCAAGATTGCACTGATAGATGGAGCATTTTGAAACAAGTGGCACCCGTTTGCTGGGTTTTCACCATCTTGGTAGAGATTCTATTTTTGCTACCAAGGCGCCTATTTCCAGGTTTTCACCGAGGCACTTTTTCTTTTTCTCATTTTTTTGCATTTTTCATTTTTTCATTTAATTTTTTTTTTTTTGATATTTTTTTATATTTTTTTGTGAATCATCAAGGCGCCTATTGCTAGGTTTTCACCAAGATGTTCATTTTTTTAAGGACTTTTTCCAATTTTTATAATTTTTTCAGGACATTTTACCATAGACTGAATGCCTTAAGCATAGAATTTCTTCAGATGGAGAACATTGATTGGTTCTTGGAGTTGTTCTCCTTCAGTCATTGAGAGTTGATAGGCACCAGAGCCAAAAGTAGCAGTGATTACAAAGGGACCCAGCTAGTTGGGTTCAAACTTCCCCTTACGCTCTCTATGTGATTGATTTTTAGGATTCTCTCTTAAGACTAGATCACCAACCTAAAATTCTCTGTGTCTGACTTTCTTGTGCTAACCTCTAGACATTCTCTTATGATATACTCTAAGATGATCATACGCTGCTTGTCTGCGCTCATCTAGTAGTTCAAGTTCTTGCAACCTAGACACTCTGTAGTCATCATCAGTTACTAGACCATGCATTCTGATTCTTAGTGATGGGATTTCAACCTCAATAGGCAGTACCACTTCAGACCCATAAACTAAAGCAAAAGGTGTAGCCCCAGTAGGCATTCTGATACTTGTTTTGTAGGCCCAGAGAGCTAGATTGATCATGAGATGCCAGTCTCTTCTTGTTTTATTAACTGTACAGTGCAAGATTTTCAATAGATTCTTGTTAGAAGCCTCTACTTGTCCATTACCTTGAGGATAGTAGATAGATGACCAATGTTGTGTAATCTTGAATTTAGCACATAAATCATCTAGATCTTTGTTCTTGAATTGTCCACCATTATCTGTGATTATGGAATGAGGTATCCCATATCTGCATATGATATAGTTCAATATGAACATAGATATTTGTTTTCCAGTTGCTTGTGTCAAAGGGACTGCTTCTACCCATTTTGTAAAATAATTTGTAGCTATGATTATATGGGTATGTCCATTAGAAGGATGAGGATGTATAGCTCCTATAAGATCAAATACCCATTGGTGAAAAGGCCATTGTGTAGTAAAGGGATTTAGATCTCTCCCTGGAGCATGAATTAAGTTGCCATGCACTTGGCACTTTTGACAGTTCTTAGCAAACTTGATAGACTCTTTCTCCATTTCAGGCCAATAGTACCCGACCCTAATAAGTTTTCAAGCTAGTGTTAAACCATTCAAGTGTGACCCACAAATACCATCATGGACTTCCTCTAACGCATGTTGAGACTCTTCCCGTTCTAAACATCTAAGTAGCATACCATCTAGACCTCATTTGTATAAATCGTGACCAATGATGACATATCGGGTGGCATTACGGATAAGGTATCTCTTCTCATGGCGGTTGAAGGTATCGGGAATGATTTGGTCTTGGAGATAGGAGAATAGGTTTTTGTATCTGGATGAATCATGATCAACAACAGTGCAAATCATGCGGGTTTTAGGGGAATCATATGCAGGATAAGATAGTGCTTCCACCAGGAACTCGTAGCGTAGCTCATGTTCAGGCTGCTGTAATAAAGTAGATAATATTGTCATTGCATCGAAAACCTTATTCTCCATTCTAGGTATTTGCTCAAATGTGATAGATATGAAATACTTCTTTAGATCATCTACCATTCTCTTATAAGGAATGAGCTTTTCATCTTTAGTTTGGTACACATCATTGACTTGATGGATAACAAGTTGAGATTCTCCATGAATGTGTAGCTATGTTACTCTCCATTCAATTGCTATTTTCATACCATTCAAAAGGGCTTCGTATTCTGCAATATTGTTTGTGCAAGGGAAATTTAATCTGAATGATTTTGGGATTGAGTATCCTTGAGGAGTTATGAATAATATGCCCGCTCCTGATCCATTCTGTGTATAGGAGCCATCAAAGAATAACTGCCATTCTCTAGAAGAAAGAGTCATGATAGAGGAATCCAAAAATTCCATTTGCATTGGTGTATCATCAATCATAGGTGCATCTGCTAATTGATCAGTAATAACCTGTCCTTTGATAGCTTTTCATTCCACATATTCAATGTCAAATTCACTTAAGAGCATGACCCATTTAGCTAATCTACCTGTGAGGGCAGCTTTGCTTAGTAGGTACTTGAGTGGATCAATTTTAGCTACCAAATGTGTGGTATGAGCTAACATGTAATGTCTCAGTTTCTATGATGCAAAGATCACAGCTAGAAAAGTTTTCTCAATCATTGAATAATTCTTTTCATATGCAACCAATGTTCTACTGATATAGTATATAGCTCTTTCCTTTTTGTTCTCATCATGTTGTGCAAGCAATGCCCCCAGTGATGTATCTGTAGCAGAGACATATAAGATCAAAGGCTTCCCTAGATTGGGAGGCATCAAGATAGGAGGATTTGATAGATACTTCTTGATATGGTTAAAGTTGTTCTCACATTCTTCATTCCATGCAAAGGTCACACCTTTATGTAAAAGGCTGTGATATATCTGCTAGCTGAGATATGAATCATCTGATAGATTGAACTCTTCCTTGCAATGTCCTCATTTGACTAATATTCTTTGGAGGTTGCATTTCCATGATAGCCTTCACTTTAGCTGGATCAAATTCAATGCCCTTCTTTGAAACTATGTATCCTAAGAGCTTTCCAGAAGTGACACCAAAAGCACACTTCTTAGGATTTAGTCTAAGACTAAATTTTTCCATTCTGTCTAGTATCTTGCTCAAGTCATTTAGATGTTTAGCTCTAATCATAGATTTTGCTAAAGTATCATCAACATAATCCTCCATAGTCCTATGCATCATGTCATGAAAAATATATGTCATGGCTCTTTGATATGTAGCACCGGCATTTTTAAGCCCAAATGGCATGACATTCCAACAGAAGGTGCCCCATGCACATGTGAATGCAGTTTTCTCTTGATCCTCTGGAGCAATTTTTATTTGATTATATCTCAAAAAACCATCCATTAAAGAATACATCTCAAAGCCCACAGTCATGTCCACTATCATATCAATGTTAGGTAATGGAAAATCATCCTTAGGGCATGCTTTATTTACATCTTTAAAGTCTGTGCACACTCTGATTGATTTATTTGGTTTTGAAACAGGTACAATATTAGAGATCCATTTAGAGATCCATTCTGCATAATCAATAACTCAGATGAATCTAGCTTTTAGGAGCTTTTCTAATTCAGCTTTTACCAAGAGTGCAACATGAGGATGCATCTTTCTTAATTTTTGCTTAACAGGTTTGACATTTGGAGCTATAGATAAATGATGCATTATAAGATTAGGATCCAACCCTCGAATATCTGAATATTTCAATGCAAAGTTGATCTTCTTTTCTGTTAGGAATGTAGTAAAATTTTGCTTCTCTTCTTCTGATAAAGATTGTGCTACATGAATCAACTGTGGTTCTTCTGTTGTTCCCAAGTTGATGGATTGAGTGAGCTCAATTAGAACTGGAGATCTGTCCTGTAAATGACTCGGAAGGACATCAAATATCTCATCCTTAGGCACCTCAAAGAGGTTTTCACCTTCAGATACATCTTTTATTTTTACTTTTGTAGGTTCTGAGACTGCCACAAAGTGGTTTTCACCCTCAAAACTCCTTTTCTTTTTATTCTTATTCTTATTTTTCTAACTAAGATACTTGATGTCTGACTCTGTCATGCTAACGCTCGATTCACTGATGGAAGTCCTCATAGGCTCAACTGCATTGAGGTAGCAAGCAAGGGCATAGTCATTCAGGAAGGTATAAATACCATGGCTCATATTTGTGGAGGTTTGATCAAGAAGTTCAGGATGTTGGATAGTCAAAATGGGGAAATATTAGGAGATAGCGTTTACGGATATGGATCTATCATCATTGGTCCTAACCCTATGCTCGAGTTCAAAGGTGATATTACAACTTAAGACATTCAATTTGTGAATAGGCTCAATGTCATCGTGGGAGTCCACTTCAGCCATAGGTGGATCAGACTCGATAGGTTCATCATTTCGTTCTAGACTTACGTTGGGTTCAGGTGCATATTGGTGAATAACATCAACATGTTTCTCTATAATAAGCTCATCTTCTTCTGGAATGGCTCCCCATTCATAGTCATTAGATTCTTCATTTATGCCTCTAGGAAATCTAAGAACATGAGTAAAGTTAGGATGAATACCCCAAGAAGGGTTACCCTCGTCCTTTACCTGAATATCCCATTTTAGCTATCAGTTTATCTCCTGGACCATATGCCTTAGAAGGTATCTGGGATACTGCAGAGTCACTAGTTGGAACGGTTTGAGATTCAGGTTCATCTTTGTATAGCCATGTAAGCACAACTTCATCCTCTTCAAATTCTTGCTTGGAGACTTGTTCTGCTACAAAATTATTTTTATATGCCTCAAGAGGTTCTTTAGAGTCTGGTTTGGATTGTTTTAAAGATTGTCCATAAGACTTAGGTGAGATAGGTAAAGATGTCAAAGATAAGACTAGCTCTATAGTATATTCTCCCATACCATTTTCTTTGATATTGACCTCTTTTGCAAGATCTTCCATTTTAGATGTGGATGCTTCTTTTGTTGGCTCAATGGAAGATTCTCTGTTATTAGGCACCAGTTTATCTACACTTTCTTTCAATGTATTGCAAGTGGTGGATATGTCTGCTGGAATAGTGACCTCTACTCCTTCATAAGGAAATTTCAAGCATTGGTGAAATGTAGAAGGAATACCCTTCATCTCATGTATCCATAGTCTCCCTAGAAGAATGTTGTAAGCCAAAGGTAGATCAAGAACTTGACATACAATATCTCTGATAACCGGACCTGCTCTGATAGGTAAGACAATGGTGCCTTTAGAAGATCTTTCTTGTTCATCATAGGCTTTTATAGTTATTTTCTTTCTAGGATCAATAGCCAATTCTGAAAATCCCAATTGTGTGACCAAGTTGTAAGAACAAATGTTTAGGCCAGTGCCCCCATCTATCAACACATGTTTGACTCTACGGTTCTGGATCAAGACTTCTATGTGCAAGGGTTGGTTATGCGGGTGACTCAAGGAGTTGTCATCTTCCTCTGAAAAGGAGATATATTGTGGAGATGTAAGATGTCCAACCATAGTCTGGAACCTGTCTAAATCAAGGTCATCAGGAACATTGGATCCGAGCAAAGCTTTGTCTAGAATAGCTCTATGAGCTAGAGATATCCGAAGCAACTCAAACATGGAGATTTTTGCATTAGTGTGTTGGAGTTGTTGAACAATGCTATAAGATGTTGGCCTCATATCTTTAGGATTGGAAGATTTAGAAGCAACCTTCTATTTGGAAGTGGAAGAAAGATTGAAGGGCATCTTAGGGACATTTGATGAATCTAGGATTTGTTCGTTCAGATGTGCCTGAGCTTGTGATCGAGTAACTGTGTTAGCTGAAGTATGATCTCTATCTCTTCGCACAATTGTGATGACATTGCAATGCTTAGAGGGACAAGGTTCAACCATATTGATAACAACATTATTTCCAGGGTATGCATAATTGACCTTTGCCCCCATATTAGGCTGAGAAGATGAAACTTCTTGACCATGTTTCATAAATGGTTTAGTGAATGCTGTATGATCATTATTGCTCTTATGATTGTCAATCATGATGTCTCCCTTATCAATCAGATCTTGAATAGTATGTTTCAAGTGTAAGCAGTTATTAGTTTTGTGACCTTTACCTCGATGGAAATAATAGAATTCATTCTCTCTCCACCATTTTGGTTTAGGATCAGAATCAGATTGTCAGATCTCAGGCAAAGAGATGATGTTATTAGCCAATAGAGTTCTCATAGCTGATTCTAAAGATTCTCCCAAAGGAGTGAACTTTCATTTATTATCAGTGGACCAAGATTTGTATTCTGGCTTCTTTTGAGATGGTTTGGCCACCTTTTGTTCTGAGGCTTTGATTGCTTGAGTTCCAATAGTTAGATTGAAAGCTAGTGCCTTTGATGGGGCACAAATAGTATCAACAACACCATCTGTGACAATGCCTTTATTCTTGTTCCAGTTTTTGTTCTTATCTTTAGAATTGGATCCTGATTCATACTTGTCCTTTTGAAGTGTGATGTCTCCTTTTTTTACAAGTACCTTTTCAATTTTGATCGCATTGTCTACCAACTTATCAAAAGATGTATGATCTTTCATTTGTAAAGGGTAGTTGATATCTGGGACAAGATTATTGATGAAGATTTCCAGCTTCTCAGTTTCTGGAATAGGCCTAGCATATAGAGAGAATTTCTTCCCCCATCTCTTGAGAAATGTCAGGAATGGTTCTCCTGGATATTGTTTGAGATTGCAGATATCAATCATGGTGACTAGATGTTGAATGTTGTAGGATTATTGCTAATAGAACAATTTGATCAACTCCTCAAAAGTTTTTTTAGAAGAAGGTAATCTAGAGAACCAATGAATGGTTGTTCCTCCCAGAGATTGAGGAAAAAGACACATCAAATAGGTTGGTTCATGCATGAACTCCATAGATTGTGTACAAAATTCTCTGACATGATCTTGAGGATCAGAGTGTCCATCATACTTATCATATTTCATCATCTCCACTCTTTTTGGGAATGGTGGCATGTACAAGTCTTTGTCAAATGGAAAAGGACATAGGGCCTCCATGGAGAACTCCTTGGGTTCCTTTTCTTTCTCAAGGTTATTAAGTTTGACTTGCATGGCATGCATCTATTTCATCATAACTGTGAGTGGAGTTTCTTCCTCATACATAATGATATCTTCAACATTAAAGTTGGGAGGAAGTTTGGCTCCTTGATGAGCTAATTGTAAAAAGTATGCCTCTTTGTCTTCTTTCAAGAAATGCTTCATCATTCATTTGAAGTTATCATCATTTTGATATTGAGCAATTTCTTCAGGTGTGGGTTCCTGATCTGCACCATGTTGAGATTGAGCTCATTGAGAGCCAAAGTTTGTCCTTGCTTGAGACATGGTAGGAGTTCTCCCTGGGATAGATTGAGGAGGAGTTTGTTGAGTACCCCTGTGAGTTGATGAAGGTGGAATGTAACCAGTTTTCAATCAAAAATTGCCAAGACTGTCATCTTCATAAAGACCATAATTGTAGAGTTGCTCAAGAGTTGGACCCCTGATAGTGGTTATAGGTAAGTTATGGGATGCTTCTCTAGATTTCTTGTGAGAGGAAGCTCTAGTTTCTACCATTAACCTTGGGTGAAACAAAAGAACAAGATGAAGACAACTGAAGAACGAATTGGTTCAAGAAGATCAAATGACGCAACCTTGTCAAGGTTTGATTGATTGAAGCTTAGATTGGACTTAGATGAAGAAGATTGTGCCCTGGATGTATGGGTAGATTCCCAAAAGATAGCGGACACGAGTTCACAACACTTAGCCGTTTTGAAGATGGATTGAAGATTGATAGTTATGACAAGATTATGACATAAGATGATAAAGACTCAAATCAATTAAATAGAAGGCTAAACCGGATTCAAAAGGACACTTTATGAAAATGATTGGATTCTCAGTAGTTGCTGCTCTATTCCTGACACAGTGATTTTCTTGACAGACTCTGGAAATAGGCTGGAAAAGCTGGGTCTCTGACAGTTCTGACAACTTTCTGACAACTTTTCAAAATTTCTCAAACAACTTTGTATAGGCTCGTATGACAGTGGGCATAGCATGAAACGATAATTGATAAACTCGTACGATAGTTGATAGCAGGGTTTTTGACTTTTTGGAATTGACTGGCAGCAAAACTTGTATGACAATATACTTGATACCATACGACAATCTGGGGGTTCTGAAATGACAATAGCCAAAAGTCATACGACTTTCTGACTTTGCAAAATGACTGTTGAGTCCAGAAAGGTGTTTGACATCAGATTTTGCAATTTTTGAGGTTTTTAGTTTCAGATTGTTCACAAAATTGTTTGTCCAAATTTGAAGATTGTAGCAGATTGATTCGTTCTTAGTAACCAGATAGATAAACAAGAACGCAAAACAACAAGCAAGTGATTTCAAGCACATCTGAAAATAATGAACAGGGGACAAAGCAACCCTGCGCATGAACAATCAAGTGACTGAATTGTGCTAATCTCTAGAAATACTACTTGTGTATGTTCCAAAAGTTTTGCAATAATGCACATATTCCTAGAAAATGAAAATTTGGCCTCACTAGGGTTTTTAGTAATGGTCTAACTCTGCAACTTTTGTGATCTCAGGAGGGAAAACTCCAATCCAAGCGCACCGGGGTTTTGACACAGTTCGAGAACTTAATCTTCAGGATTTGCTAGGGAGATTTGACAGCCCAACAAGAGACCACACCTTTAGAGATTTCTTCCACAAGGACATTTATATAGCAGTTGTCACTACCACGACAAAAATGGTTGTTACCGCTTGAGGTTCTGTCAACGTGGTTGACCCAGTTAAGGGAATGTCTACTATGGTTAACCCCCTCTAAAGGTGACTCACAAATTATACCACATGCAGACTGGTTCCAAATTCAAGGATCTAAGTTTTTGGTACTACCCAAAAAGGGAGTAGAGCATAATCCTCTAGCCTTCTCACTTTTAACCCAAACAAAGCAGACAGATTAATCTGACATGCTAAGACCAAGATTATCTCACAAAGATCTATGATGTCAACCACTCATGATCTATCAACCTCTCCGAAGAGAGAATGTATCAATCAGAAGCTGAAGACACACAAATCTAGTAGAACGTGAGACTCCCTCAGTATCCTCCCTACCTACAAGGGTTCCTTCGTTGAGAAGAGTTTCGCTAGAAACCCACTCTCTCAAGAACCACGAATAGTGTTCATAGGGCCTATTTACTATGTGTAACAAAGATGCTGAAAAGCAAATCTATGTTCATTTTTATAGCCCAAAATGAAATATGTGATATGAAAGCAATAAAGGTCACACAAGCTTGACACGCAAGAGTTCTTTTTAATCCAAATCAAAATGTTATCAGCTGAAAAGATTACCTGAATTCCTTGCAACGGGCTTAGTATATTCTTACCTATTTTTAGCAATTCTCACGCTTTTTCCCAATCAAAACCAGCAGAAATAAATCAGAAACAACAAATTTCAATTGTTAATGTTAGCTGCTAGTCCAAATCAGGAAAACAAATATGGAAAACTACCCGAAAATGTGAAACAATAATCGAAACTTGGCACTAAAACTCATACGATAGTGGGTCACCTCCCGGACGACAGTCCAGAAGCTCATACGACAATGGGTATCGGACCATACGATAATAGAACCTCCAAATGACAATGTGATTCTAGCAGTACGATCCTCGATCAAATAAACTATCGTACGACAGTGGGTATCCTTTGATACGAGTTTCTGACAAAACTCGTACAAAAATTATATGGACATAAATTAAAAATTGCAGCTTGGAACAGAAAATAACAAGAAGATGATAGAAATTGATAGAAATTGAAGGGAAACCTGTTTCAGGGCCCCACGGTGGGTGCCAGAAATGTGTGTGTGAATTTTGTACCTAGCTATAGACACAACACTTCAGTAAAACATTAGAGGTTAGTTGAAATCAAAATCATGCTATGAAATGAAACCTAATCTAACCAAGCGATTTACTGCCTTCTAGTAGATGCTAGTATGTATTCTCAGATTGGATCGAGATCAGTGACCTTGACGACACCTAAACGAAGGATTTGAATGTAAAATCTAGATATGAATTAGATGCAAATTAATCTCTCTTTTTTTTGTTTTTAGATGCAATAAGATGACAAATCTGATATGAATCTATTCTATATGAAAAACTGATATGCAAAATAAGCTACAATGATATGCTAATAAGAATGATCTCACAAAAGTTGTTGATTCACAAAGAAGCTTCAATTCTTCAGATACCAATTCGCTAGCATAAGTTTGCAAATTATAAGATATGAGATTGAAGAGCTGAGCCTTGATTTTATAGAAATCCAGGGCTTTGGGGATGCATGGAAAAAAGCCATAAATCACTCAGGTTGATTTTTGAGTCAACAAGGAATAAAGATAGTTAACTCATAATAAATCATGCAAAAACAACTTTTTGATTTAAATTAGAAGTTGAGATCAGCTTTTAACTCAAAAGAGAGTTGAGTTTATTTTTAAAACAACTTGAATTGGTTTTCTGATTTATAGTTTAACTATTTTTTGGATGTGCATAATTAATCATGAATTAAATAAATAAATAAAGTGATTTATCCTCAACTTAACTGATTTTGAAAATAAAATAATTGATTTATGGGTTAATCAATTATTAAATCAAACTTTATTCTAAAATAATATCATTAAATATGACAACTTGCTTTAATTAATTAAATAAGAATTTAATCAATTAATGATAGGAATCTTGATTTATTGTCAAATTTAAATAATAATAATTAGGAATAAATATAATCAAATTCAATTAAATAATTAAGTGGCAGTATCAAATCTAATTAATTAAATATTTAGAATATTCAATTAATCAAACTTTAGGATAAATAAGATTTATCACCAAATAATCATTAAATTAAAGATAATTAAGATAATTAGGAATATTACTAAGAATATTCCCCAATGTAGAATTTAAGATAATCAATTAGGATTCGATGATGTGCATATGTGCCTTTGGTTAGAACTTTGATGTCGATTTTGTTCGATTTGTCGATATAGGAGATTAATGAACCTATAGCCCATTTTTGGGGTATTACACTAGTCCTCTTATAACATTCCAAAATATGCATTGTAATCCCATCTCAACCTTATTTGAAAATGTATGTACCAACCCTAAAGCTATGAAGGCATTTAGGGAGGTTGTTATCAAACTCTTTCCTCTTGGAATTGGGACTTAGAGAATCGACAATTTTGTTCTTCCTTTTGTGGATAATGTGGTTATCCACGTCTTCTTTGTTATCACTTGGAAGAGAGATAATCCTATAAGGATGAGAAACTTTAGTCATATCCAAAAGAAGTCCTTTCCTAGGATCTTCTAAGGGCACTAAGGCCAAGTAGGGCTCTTTCCCAGGGGGGACTCCTGACTCACTATGATAGAGACAATGCCAATGGTTCCATCTTGAGGTTCCTTAATTAAGTCTGCACTCAAAGGTCCTTTAAGATCTAGTTTAGGTTCAAACAAGGATTGTAAGGTAAGAGCCAACAAAGGGTCCTTCAAGGGTGGCTTGGTTGAAGTCTCCATGGGTCTACTAGTCATACTACCACCTACATCCTTAATAGAATCATATTTTCAATTGTTTTGAACAATGTTCAAAACTTGTTTGTCTCTTGCAAATTCATTGAGGCTCTCCTAATCAGAAAGAGAGATAAATTGTTTATGTAATGCTACTTCAAGTGAGCATTTACAGAGAGCAGCATGAATGGGAGATCCCTACAAGCTCTTATCATTCTTCCCTATGTTCTCAAGTTCCCTAATGATGGTCTTAACCAGAGAGTTAGAACTAGGTTTGGGTTTCTTAGTTGAGGAATCCAAGTAGGCTTGGCATTCAAAGGCCTCTAAATATTATTGAATATTTTAAAGGTCTTCACATTGTTGCAAACCAACTTGGAGGAATTTTTCTCTTTTTTTTAGCAATCTTCTTCCCAGTCTCATCAACAACAATTTGTTAGGCATTTTTATTTCAAGGTCTACCTCTCTTGGGAGTATACTTGACAAGAAGGTCTGGTGGAGGTGGTGAGAGGGGGGTGGCGACTCAACTAAGCATGCAACAGAAGGAGTAGGTGTCACCTCAAGGAGAGCAGAGATGGTTGAGGTTGAAGGATCTGATATTGGGTAATATGGTTTTAGGGTGGGGGAACAGGGGAAGGAGTGGAGAAATAATGAGAGGATGACCATAATCAGTAAGAAGTGCACTATCCATCATCTTGGCTTTGAAGGAGGCCATCGAATTTGGGCTAGGTGTGTTTTAAACACCCTTAGATAATATAGAGCAATTTTTCCAGATATGCTCTTCATGACAACAAATAAAACATGCATTAATAATTTACCAAGAACTTCCACATTGCACCATAAAATATTGTTCTTCAAAATAAATTCAATTTTGTCTAGAATATCAATTCTAGGGTTCAAAGACACCAAAACCTTGTCATCTATGTGATGGGGGTGACCCTAGGATCGTCCATTCTAAGAACACTCCCAATGGAGGCAAGGATATGGGGAATAAGTTGTTGAATATGCAAGACAACTGCGAGAGGGGGTGAATTAGTTATTCACAAAATTTTTAATCCTTAATATAACTTTAATAAATTCCACCAAACTTACTTTAATCCTTAATAACATAAAGATGTGAACATGAAAGAACAACAATCACCAAACACATGAAACACTAGATTTACATGGAAAACCCCATTAAAAGAAAAACCATGGAGAAGATTGTTCTCAAATATATAAACTCCTATTAGGGTGACACTACTTAAGGTGATTTTCATTGAGAAAGGCTTGCTGCTAAAGAGCTCACTACCCGAAGAAGAGGGCTCACTACCCAAAAGAAAAAGGATGAAAAATAATAGATCCATGATTGATGCACAATAGAAACACAACCAACTGAATTATTGATACGTTCAACTCACTGCTTCCAATAGCTAACACATGAATATTTACATTGTTATCTAACACTCTTCAAAACATCTTAAATATCCAAGGACACACATCCTCTTTCATGTATCCTCTTTGCATATGTACACACTTGAACAAAATTTTCACAAGTATATACAAATGTCACACTCTTTCTATTATATTTTAGATCTTATTTATACCAATGCATAGCTTGTGAAGTCTCCTTATGGAAGCCAAGCAAGTAACTGAATATAATTTGAATTAGGTCAACATTAACCATTCCCGCAATGGGGAGGAATGTGAAGTACACTACACCATGTCATAGCTGGGACCAAAAATACCACCATACACACTAGAATCCATTTGTATTCACCAAGACAAAAATGATAAGTATAAACACCCAAGGTTGGCCAAACCTAGAGTAGGAACACCATCAAGCTTTGAAATGAAGTCTCTAAAACAAAAAAATATTGTGCCATCTAAAATGAATGAAGCTAAGGATATTAATGAATCATTTCTAGAAGCATGCCATAAGAATCCATCATGTAGAAAAATGTGAAGTGTGCATTTCATGTTGAGACAATCAGACACAACTATACATAGATAAATTCCAAATCCACTATGAACATCTCCAAATAGTCCTCAATGACATGCCAAAATATCAACAAAAGATTAATAAGATATAGGATATGTAGAGAAAAATACTCAACACAAGTTCCATATAAAGTGATCACTAATGACAATAACAAGTTGACATCAATAATGACCAAACTACCTCATTAATCACTCATCCAACTCATTCTTCTCAATTCTGCAATGATTTCCCTCTTTGTTATTGACAATAATACACCAACGACAACATATAAACATATACCTTTGATAATACCAATAACTTTCCAACAACTCTCCCCCTTCGACATCAATGGAAAAAGCCAAAGATGCAAATAGGTCACCCATTCTGCTCAACTCCCCCTGAGATATACAAATCAACTCACAACAATACACAACTCCCCCTAAGAGGTAGTCATGATCATTAGTGTAGACAAAAAAAATACATGAAGCTTACTTGACTAATGCACATCCATATGCATTTAGCTCTGATAAGGAGCATTCACCCCCAATTTGTCTCTAAGACACTCAAAAGTATCTTTAGGCAATGCCTTGGTAAAGATCTCAACAATTTTTTCCATTGTAGGCACATAGTTAAGCTTCACCTCATTCTCTAAAACCCTATTCTCTCAAAAAGTGATACTGGATAGAAATGTGTTTTGTTCTTGAATACAATACCATATTCTTTAAAATGTTTATAGAATTGTTATTGTTACACATAATAGAAATGAGTTCATCAAAAAATATTCCAATGTCCTTCAAAGTTTGTTTCATCCATAGTATTTGAGTTCAACATGAAGGAGAAATGATGCATTCATATTTAATAGTGGATAGAGAAACATACTCCTATTTCTTACTTGATTAAGAAACCAATCTAGGTCCAAGAAAAATGTGCCTCCACTGATACTCTTCCTTTCATCAATGTAAAGTCTGATTTTCTAGGGTAACATAATACAAAATCTTTAGTCCCTTTCAAATATTTAAAAATTATTTTTATAGTTGTAACATGATATTCTTTGGGATCTTGCTAAAATATGACTACAAGACAAAAAACATGCATGATATCTTGTATGGTAGCAGTTAGGCATAATAATTTTCCAATCATTTACCTATATTTTCTCTCATCAGCCTTAGGAGATTCATCTTCTTTTCTCAGTTTACCATAGTTGTGCATATTGGTTTAACATTTTCCACTCCAAACTTTTTAAACATTTCCTTCACATACTTTGATTGTGAAATAAAGACACTTTCACTTTTATGATTGACTTGTACACCCAAAAAAAGAAGTTCATTTCCCTTATCATGAACATTTCAAATTCTTTTTGCATTTCCTCAACAAATTTCTTGCACATACCATTATTTGCTCCAAAGATTATACCATCAACATAAACAACTACAAGAACATATCATTTGATTCAAGTTTAAAATATAGATTACTATCAGTAGTACCTTTTTTGAAATCCTTGTCTCAATAAATCTTTGTCAATACTTGCATACCAATATTTGGGAGCTTTCTTCAGCACATATAATACATTTTTTAATTTGAAAATAATGTTTAGCTCTTCAAATAGATTAAGGCTTCTAATTATTCTACATACACTTCTTTTAGTTCTCCATTCAGAAATGCAAATTTCACATCCATCTGATATACTTTGAAGTCCTTATGTGCTACAAAAGCTAAAAACATTCTAATAGCTTCCATTATTGCCATAGGATCATAAGTGTCCTCAAAATCAATTCCTTCCACTCATGTGTATCCCTAGCATACAAGTCTTTCTTTGTTCCTCACAATGTTACGCTCTTCATCTAATTTGTTTTTTAATACCCATTTTTTTCCAATTGTATTTTTGTCTGTCAATCTTGGGACCGATTCCCAATTTATGTTCTTCTCAATCTAATCCAACTCTTCTTTCATAGCCTTCATCCAATTTTAATCAGTGTAGGCCTCTTTTATAGTCCTCAGTTCAACTTCTAAAATTAAGCACATGCTAACTTGTTCTTATGCAACTCTTCTTCTTGTCCATACTCCTTTGTTCTTGCCTCCAATTATCTGATTTTCTGAACAGTTTTTTTGCACATATCTGGGAGTCTTAAGAGTAATTTCCAAAGAAACCTCCTCATCATTTTCTTCTTCATTTTCTGCAACCTTCTCTTCTTCTTGTTTGTTGGTAGATTCATCTAATTCATATCCAACTTCAATCTTTGTATTCTTCAAAATGTCTTCATCAACTTTTAAATTTGTATTCTCAACTATTATTCTCAGCCATTTGTTATAGCATCTGTAAGATTTAATCTTTGTATAATACCCATGAAATATGCCTTCATTTGCTCTGGTGTCAAATTTTTCTAGATTCTCTTCATCTCTTCTAATATAACATTTGCTTCCAAATACTCCAAATATTTTACAAAAGGATTTCTTCCATACCATACCTCATATAAAGTTTTCCCAAGATTATTTCTTATCTAAACTTTGTTCAATGTGTCTACTGTAATTAATATTGCCTCTTTCAAATATATTTCCAATCGATTTTATTCATTGATCATGGTTCTTGATGCTTCCTATATTATTTTGTTCATCCTCTCAACTATGTCATTTTGTTATGGTGTTCTAAGATCAAACAAATGTCTCCTAATCTCATGATTCTCAAAGAAAATACTAAACTCATCTTAAGTAAATTATCCTCCTCTATCAAATCTCAAACATTTGATTATTCTATCTGCTTCATTCTCAACCATTGCTTTAAATATCTTGAATTTCTCTAATGCTTTGGATTTTTCTTTTAAAAAGGTAACCCGATTCACTTTAGAATAATCATCAATTAAGAGCATAAAGTTCCTTTCTCCTTGTATACTTATTATTCTATTTGGTCTACATAGATATGTATGTACTAGCTCTAGCATGCCAATAGAAAATTATTCTTTTGACTTGAAGGTTCTCCGTGTCTATTTTCCAATTTGACATTCTTTGAAAACACTATTATCAAGTATGGTAATCTTCAATAGATCTCTTACTTCTTGTAATGAACCAATCCATGAATCATATTATCAAATTTGATATGACACATCCTCTGGTGCCACAACCAACTCTCATTGATTTGAGACATCAAACAATATCCGCTAGTAGTTTTCAATTGATACATGTTTCCTCTTATCTTCTTTATAGAAAAAATTGTAGTTTTGGATTTATTTCTTATCTCACAACCATTTTCTTGAAAAAAAATGTTATATCCATTCTCCAACACTTAAGATATTATGATTTAGTCCTTTCACATAGTAAACATTGTCAATATTATGTTTCCCATAAAAAATGATGGAACCAATTCCCACTATTCTACCTCCTTGATCTCCTCAAAATGTAACATATCCTTTGTCATAATTTTCAAGTTTTTCACATTTACTTTTATCACCAGTCATATGATTTGAGAAACCACTATCATTAAGCCATACATCTCCATTTCTTCTTACATATAAAGCAAAATTCATAATGTTTGTACCTTTTGTGTTCACCTTTGAAGTACTAAATGGATTAGCAATACGAGTCTCTTCTTTAATTTCCAAGAATAAGCATTGATCACCTTCTTCATAATTAGATTCATCAATTAGAAATGCTAGCACCTTATCTAACATGGTAAGCTTTTCTATTGAATTTTCTTTTACTTTCCTTGTTCTCTTGTTTTGCAATTCTGTCAAGAAATCTAGAAGCATAATGACCTATTTTTCCACAATGAAAGCATTTAAAGGGTAACTTATCTCTATATTTTTTAGTATCTTTCTTCATTTTCCTTACAAATTTTTCTTCTATCTCATCAAATTCATCTTCATTAGACTCTTCTTCTTTTGTAGGCTTGGTAGCATTGAAATTTGTTTTTGTTCTTGTGCTAGTAGTGCCAAATTCTATCATCTCAAAAGAAAGCAATGCATTATACATTTATTCTCTAGAATAGTGATTCAATATTAGTTTCTTCAACATTAGATACCTTAGAGCTATAATCTTTTATGAGATTTTTGAGTATTTTTTGTACCACATCATATTCTTTCAGTGTGTCACCAAGACTTCTGATCTCATTCACCACATCATCAATCTTTTGCATGTATGTTGCTATGATGTCTTCTTCCTCCATTTGTAGACCTTCATACTTATCCTTCTCATTATGGATCTTAGCTTTTTTTACCATATCACTCCCCTCATATGTACCTTTCAAATTTTCCCAAAGATCACGAGAAATTTCCAAAGATACAACTTTAGTCAATTATGATTTAGTTAGAGTGCATACTTTTATCTTTCATTGTTTTCATATGCTTCAATATCATTTGGAGTATTCAGTCCAATTTTTAGCTTTACATATTGAGTTTCCACAACCTTCCTGGTCTTGTAACTGAGAGAGAGAAAATATACTTGCATATGTGCTTTCCAAAATCCATAGTCAGGTCCATAAAAAGTGGGGAGTGTCAACTTGTGTGTCATTAGGATCTTCTTAAGAAGTTAAGCTCTTCTCCAAGGAACCATGACTCTGATACCAAATGTTGAATATGTAGTACAACTGAGAGGGGGGTGAAGAAGTTGTCCATAAACTTTTTAATCTTTGATATAAGTTTATCAATTCCACCAAATTTATTTTAATCCTTAATTTCAAAAAGATGTGAACATGAAAGCACAACAATCACCAAACATGTAAAACACCAAATTTATGTGGAAAACCTCATTAAGGGAAAAACCAAAAAGACTATTATTATCAAATATATAAACCCCTACTAGGATGGCATCGGTTAAGGTAATTTTTATAGAGACAGACTCATTACCAAAGGCCCACTGCCTGAAGAAGAGGGCTCAAAAGAAAGATGCAACAATAGATCCACCACTGATGCACAACAACAACACAACCAACTGATCTGTAGATACCTTCAACTCACTACTTCTATTAGCTAACACATGAATATCATGCATCCTCTTTGCATAGGTACACACTTGAATTTTTTTTGCATAAGTATATTTAAATGCAACACTCTTTCCATTATGTTTTAACTCTTATTTATACCAATCTATAGCTTGTGAAGTCTCCCACTTTCAACTAAGAAAGTAGCCAAATATAGTTTAAATTAGGTTAGCACTAATCATTCCTGTAATGTGGAGGAATGACAAGTAGACCATACCATATCATAGTTGGGACCAAAAATATCACCATACACATTACAATCCATTTGCATTTTCCAAGACAAAAAAGACAAGTGTAAACATCAAAGGTTGACCAAACCTAGAGCAAGAACACCATAAAGCTTTGAAACCAAGTCTTTGAAGCCAAAGATCTCATGCCATATGAAATGAATGAAGCTAAGGATATTATTGACTCATTTCTAGAAGTGCTCTCTAAGAAACCATCATGCAGATAAATGTGAAGCATACATTTCACGTAGAGACTACAGTTAGTCAAAGTTGTACATAGATAAATGCCAAATCCACTGTACTTCATTCCAAACCATAAAAATCTAAAATAAACATCTCCAAATAGTCCTCAATGACTTACCAAAAACTCAACAAAAGATTCATAACATATAGAATATGTAGAGAAAAATACTCCACACATGTTCCACAGAAAGTAGTCACTAATGATAACATCAATAAGTTGACATCAATGACAACCAAACCAACTCATCAATCACTCACCCAACTCATTCTACTCAATTTTGCAACATAAGAAACAAAAAAAGGAGGTATTTTCTTGAGGGTGATCCATCTAGGGCATGATAGTGCCAAGATCTCTTCATTAATAGATTTGGGTGACTACTTAAGAGCCTAAACACATAGTTTCCAATGTTGTAGAATTATTTTTCTAGTAACCAATTCTTACATATTTGGTTCCTTAAGGCCTTGTTTGGTTAGTGGAATTGGGTGTGGAACTTCCACTTTTTTGCCAAATTTGCCATTTGGGACGCTAAACTACAATTCGGGTTTCAGAGATTAAAATTCGGTTTAGGAACCAACATCGGCGACACTATCTTCCCACCCAATAGGTGGAATTTGAAATCATCTTCTGGGTTTTGGGTTTACACACACACACACACAAATCCAGAAAGGATTGTGGAATTAGCTACTTCACACCTACGTGTTTTTATTTTCCTGTGAGTTTCACCAAATCTACTTAGTGCATATCCTACATTTATTGTACTCGATGAAATGAAATCTCTTTGGAGTGCTCTTTCAAATAAATCTAGTGTGCTGCCATGACTAAGCCTTAGTAGATGTCCATACCCTAGTTTTATGGGTCCAAATTTGCATAGGTACATGGGACATTAGCAAAGTATGTGAAAATTGGCGGTAAATTTGCCAATCACATTTGCTTAAAAGTTTTTCAAAACCCCTTTTACAAAATCTATTTTCGACAAGTATGGATAGATGCCCCAGATCTTATCATAAAGCTCCATTTTGCTGAAGGCGGAGAGGAATAATGGCATAGGAAGTGGAATTTATCTCTACACCTGCTGTTATGCATTTTCTTCAAAGTTATTTCAACTATATCAATTTGTGCATTTATGCAATCGTGAAATATGACACTTCAATCAAAGGTTTCGGCCATGTCTGTGCTTTCACATTTTGCATCCATGTTTAAAAGGGCATCACCACCGTGGGATTTGATGGATATCTGACTCTACACCTGTAGATTGCAATCACTTGAATTTTTTTTGTCAATCAACTCAATGGCAAGGATTCCACATTTTGTGCGCATGAATTCTAGGGTATACCTTCATTACATAGCTTTGAACAAAATATTGTTGATTTGATTTCGAGTGCACAAAATAATAGTCAACCACACATCCTACAAACATAGAAGTAGGAATTTCTCAATTCTAATTCTAATTTAAAAAATGGCAACCAAACGCAGAAGATGGATTGTCTCAGCCATCTTTTGGGTCAACCAAACGGTCCAAACTATCTTCCGAATATACAAAATCAGAATTTCAAAACCTTATTTTGAGATAATCAAGTTTTGAGTCAAATTCTAATTCCTCAACCAAACAGGGCCTAAAGAAAATGATAAACAAGCCTTTCTAAATTAAATGGAAAAAAGAAATTGGAATGTCAAGTTTCTTAAACCAAATATTTCTAAACCTATCATCAAGAGACTTTTAGTAGGAATTTTATTCAAATCAATAGAAGCAAGATTTAGGTAGCAACATTTTTAGCCTTTCTTTTTCATTACAAATAATGCTTATTATTTGCAAATATAGAGAAAAAATGAGGATTTTAGGGCAAAAAGAAGGATTCTTACAATCTCCAATTTCATGGTTATCTTGGTCACAAGAAGTCCTAGCGATGAAGGAAGGAGATTTAAGATCCCTCACCACCTTATACAGGATTGCCTCTTTGAAGGAATTTGGAGCCGACAGGTTTGAATGCAAAACTTTAATATTTTCCTCCACAACATTATTATTCATACCATTAACCATGTTGTAAGAGTGCCCCTCCATTAATGTGGGGTACTCTCACAAGCACATTGAATAATTGCAAAAGAATGAAAGTGACAAGAAAGAAAAACAACCCACAGAGTTGATCACATAAACCCTTAAATGGAAAGCAAAAGGACACACAAAAAAGGAGAAGCCATAGTAAGGAGAGGTCACTTATGTGGTCGATAAAACCTATAGGAGACAAGCCCAAGGCCTTCTCCACATGGAGCCAATGTTGGAGACCCCTTGCAATTCACAAGCCCTAGTCATAGAATGTAGCCCTCGTCATCATCGTCTTCCCTTAGCTAACTTAATCACTTATATTTGTAGGCTCTAAATATATCTTTAATCTTCTTTACATTTTTATTTTTCACATCAAATAATTAATATAAAATCATATGTTAAAAAAAAAGATGTTTTTCACAAATACGCTTTCTATGGTGCAATTTAAGGAATTTTTCTATATTTTTAATATTTTTGGAAAGCTCTTAGAGATTCAATAAGGGTATTTTATTTACATCTTTATTTTGGGGTAAAAAATACTATAAAATAATCAGATCATGTTTGACTAGATAAAAAAATGAAATTATAATCTTGTGATGAGATTTAAGATTTTGTTTAACTATATCAAAAAGGAAAAAAATAAAATTGTAATCTTGTGATGAGCTTTCAGATCTTTTTTGGTTAGGATATATTTTTTTAAAACTCAGATTGTAATCTTGTGATGTGATTATATTTTCTTTCCATATATTCTATTGCATCATACCATTACTTGATGATCCATGAAGATATCTATTATTTTTTCTATTATCATTAGGAATCAACTTGTTTGATACATATTTTTGCTTTGGACTATCATGTTTGGCATGTTTTGAAACCCTTGATTTAATCTTGATAAAAGCTAGCTTGGAGCTCAACATATTGGATCAAGGGTTTGCAAACCCGATTGGAAAGTGTTAAAACTAGGTGCACTTGTTCTAAATCCTCTCATTTGAATTTTTAAAGTGATAATAGCATTTTCTATCTATTATAAAATCATTTCTCGCTTTATATCATTTCATTTGATTTGTCTACCACATTGAAACCAAACTTAAAATAAACCATTTTTAATCCCTACAATCTACTTATTTATGCTCTTGCCTCATGTCCTAGTGGAAAAACTTCAGTGATAAAAAAACACTTGATCTTGCTTTTCTTTTTAGGGGACTTTCCTAGAGAAGTGATCACTTTAGGGGAAATCCTAAACTCCCATATTTCAATATAATATAAAGATAAGGGGGTGAATATAAAGATAAATCCATTAGAAGTAGAATCTTGTCACTTTGACCTAACCCTCTAAGAACTTTATACCTTAGAGATGTGAATGTGAGAGTGGGTAACCCTCTCGTCTTGGCTATTTGGTATACTTTTCTTTCATTTACATATTTAGGCTTTAACACACCCTTGTAGATATAAATAATACCCATAGTTGAGCTTGTGAAACATAGTTGAATTTTTTTGCCATCTTTTCTTGTGCACACAAGAATTGATAATCCCACTTTAGTAGGCTTGTTGATATGTTATGTATGCGTTTCTGGATTAGATTGTGTGTAGTTTTTTTATCAACGTTTCAGATCACACTCCGTGATCCATCATCAGGAACAAAAGAGAGTGAATTCTTGCACTCTCTTTTGTTCCTGATGATGGATCATGGAGTGTGATCCGAAATGTTGATAAAAAAACTACACACAATCTAATCCAGAAACACATACATAATTAAAAATGGATTGTGGAAATCTGATATTATTAATTGTTGATATGTATTATGCTCCTAAGTGTTTAGATACCTTATGAAAGCTATGATGGAATAATTCCTAAGAAAACAAAGGGAAAAAATGATGATGCAATTCTCTAAAATTCCTCAATACACCTAGAACTCAAGAACATAAGTAAAGCCATTCAATTGTCACATGTCATTCAAGGCATTGGTAAATTTTGACATCCCAATTTTTGAAGGAAAGATTGATGCAGATGTTGTGGATGAATGGTTAACAAAGTTGGATATGTATTTCTTTGTGAATACATTTTCAAATTATTAGAAGATAATATTTTCTTTTCTTAAAACGTATACACATGTGAAGCAATTTTGGGAAGGTAAAGTTACCTAAAAAAAATCCTATAACAGATGAATAAGAAAAATTAGATGAGGAAATAGATGACAATCCTAACTGGGGGGATTTTGTGGAATTTATCAAAGAAGAGTATTATCCTGAAGATACATATGAAGAAAAATACATGGAATGGTAATTTCTATGATAAAAGAAAGACCAAATGGTGCAATACTACACTAACAAATTTGATGCTCTATTAGCAAAGCTTGAAATCCGGGGTTCAAAAAGACACTAAGTGTAGAAATATCACAGTGGGATACATAGATATATTTAGATAGAGATGTCCTTTTTTAATATTGAGACATTAGGAACTTCTTATAAATATACTGCAAAAATTAAAGAGAAATGTAAACAAAAAGGGAAGAAAGACTACTTTGTAAATAATAAATCCAAAGGAGAGAATAGCAACAAATTCTCAAGAAAATAAGACACCCTAGGCAAGTCCACCTCTACTTCACTAACATGGAACATAGGAGTGAAGAAGGCACCTAAAGATACAAGTATGTGGTGTGGTATTCAAAAAATCAGTCAACATAGTACAAAGGATGACAAGGGTGTAAAAACATTGATGGTTGAAGTGCATGAAGTTGAACAAAAAGAAGACATATTGCCCATATATCAATTTGGACAGAAAAGTGGTGAAACAAATACTCAAGTATATATTTATGCTACTACATTGCCACTAAAAAAATCCTACATTGGGAAAATGAAGACCATATATTTCATTCAAAGATGTTGGTGAATGCAAAGGCCTTACACTTCGTAGTTGACAATGGAATTCGAAAGAATTTTATCTCTATTAAATCCATAAAGAGGCTAAATTTGATGAAAAAACCTCATCCATAACCATACTCCATGGGGTTGGGTAAATCTAGGAAGGGATATATAGGTAAATAAACAGTGTTGCTTATCTTATTCCACACAATGATATTATCAAGGTGGATGAGCGGAAGTGTCAAATTCCTAAGGTAAGTCTTTCAAAATCTACTTCCTTCATTAGTGCAAAGCAATGCAAGCAATGCATATGTTTGATTGACCATTCTATATTTTTTGTGTTGTTAATGATATGACTGAAAGAGGAAAATAAAATCAAGGGTAATAGCAATTGACTTTATTCAATAAAAGTAAATGGGTGCAATGTTGGCAAGATATCAAAATATTTTCACTTCAGTGAAAGGGATTCCATTGCACTGTCAAGTAAATAATTCAATTGACATCATTCTAGGAGCACCCTTACCAAATGGAACTTTGTATAAAAGATTGGTTTTGGAAAATGGTGATATTAAATGACAGATTGAAGAATTAATTTTGAAGGGTCATATTTTACCAAGTTCATGTCCTTGTGGAAGCCCAATTGTGTTGGCCTGTAAGAAATATGGCACGTAGAGACTATGTATTTATTATTGTTCTTTGAATAAGATCACCATGAAAAATAGATATTCAATTATTTAAATTCATGATCTTTAGGATTAGCTACGTGGGCCTAAATTCTTCACTAAAATTTATTTGAAATCAAGATACCACCAAGTGCCAATTGATCCTATAAATGTTTCAAAAATTGTCTTTTGTAAGCAACCTAAAATGGCCTAGTTAAACCATTAGCTCCTTATCTTAGTTAACCCCAATCAGAGAGTCAAGTCTCAATCAAAATCATCAAATCAATTAAACCCTAGGCCAAATTATGTAATTGGGTTGATCCACGTGGTTGCATAATTAATGAATTGGACATTAAAGATCAATAATCAAAAGATCAAATCATTTAATTAATTTGTCCTAGCACAATTAATTAAATGAAAGGTAAAAAATCCTTTGCTAGGATTATTAATCAAATGAATTAGTCAAATTGTCCTAATTTTCATCTCACCACAAAAGGACAAGTGAGATAATTCATCCAATCAAAGATCAATCACATGGATCAAGCAATAATCAATCTCCACCACTCATGGTGAACCAATCTTGGTCATTGAATTCCTAGGAAATTCTATAAAAAGAACATCAATCCAAGCATTAATCCATTTAGAATTCACATAAGGATATTATGCTAAAATTATTCTAGGTCACTCACAATCATTTTGAGAGAATTCATGAGCATTTAGATCTTAAGTTTATATACTTTTAGCATTGCATCAGCATGTAGATCTTAAATTCATGTTAAATTAGTGTTGAATCTTACATTTCTTAGCTTATTTGCATATCATTGGCTAGATTAATCATGAATTCCATCATAACTTGCACTGTAGATGCACATTTCAATTGAATCTTCCATTTTAGGATAGTTAAGTCACTAATCTGAGAGCCACATTAAATAGGATCAAATTCGTCTTAAATAAGAAGCAATAAGTCAATCTTCATTGGTTTTATGTATTTTCTTATGAATAATATGGACTAACCAATGGATTTAATTGTTTATTGAGTGTGATGTAAATAGTGTACCTATGAACCTATTGCATTACACGAGAAATAAACCATTAAATCCATTGGTCAGTCCATAAAATTCATAAGAAAACACATAAAACCAATGATGGCCGATTTATTGCTTCCTATTTAAGATGAGTTTGATCCTAACAAATGTGGCTCTCATATCACGAGCATAAGATTAGTGACTTGACTATCCTAAAATGGAAGATTCAATTGAAATGTTCATCTATAATGCAAATTATGATGGAATTCATGATTAATCTAGCAAATGATATGCAAATAAGCTAAGAAATGTAAGATTCAACACTAATTTAACATGAATTTAAGACCTACATGTTGATGCAATGCTAAAATGATATGAACTTAAGATCTAAATGCTCATAAATGCTCTCAAAATGCTTGTGAGTGACCTAGAACAATTTTGGCATAATCTCCTTATGTGAATTCTAGATGGATTAATGCTTGGATTGATGTTCTTTTCATAGAATTTCCTAGGAATTTGATGTCCAGAATTGGTTCACCATGAGTGGTTGAGATTGATTCTTGCTTGATCCATGTGATTGATCTTTGATTGGATGAATTATCTCAATTGTCCTTTTGTGGTGAGATGAAAATTAGGACAATTTAATTAATTCATTTAAATGATTTGATCTTTTGATTATTGACCTTTAATGTCTGATTAGAGATTAATTAGGCAACTAGGTGGATCAACTCAATTACATATAATTTGGCCTAGGGTTTAATTGATTTGATGATTTTGATTGAGACTTGAATCTCCGATTGGGATTAACTGAGATTAGGGGCTAATGGTTTAACTAGGCTATTTTAGGGTGATTACATTTGCCCCTCTTTAAATCAATGTGTGATTAGTACAATGATTCAAAGAATATCTAATTTTGATGCAACAAATAGTTTGATATAGATTTTGATGAAACTGTAGGTGGTTGATGTTTCTAAACTTGATGCGATCAAAGATCGATTAAGACCAGAATAAGCAGTTTGATGTGAAGCGATAAAATTGACAATCTATTTAGTGATGATGTTGATGTCGACAAGTAACCAATTTGATGTGAAGCAATGAAATCGATCATTTTTAGAAATATTTTGAAACCATAAGGTTGATTTGAAAAAAAACCTGTTTGATGTGATGCAATGAAACTGACTACCATCAAAAGATTGATTGAGACAATTAACTTGATAAGGGTTGTGATGAAGTCAATTATCCAATGATGAATACAATATAAATTTGATGTAGTGCGATGAAATTGATATGTTCGTATTGTAATACCCCAAAAATGGGCTATAAGTACATTAACCTCCTACATCGACATATCGAACGAAATCGACATTAAAGTCCTAACCAAAGGCACATCTGAACATCATTGAATCCTAATTGATTATGTTAAATTCTGCATCGGGGAATTTTCCTAGCAATATTCCTAATTATCCTAATTATCTTTAATTTAATGATTATTTGGCGATAAATCCTATTTATCCTAAAGTTTGATTAATTGAATATTCTCAATATTTAATTAATTAGATTTAATTCTGCCACTTAATTGTTTAATTGAAGTTAATTATATTTATTCCTAAATTGTATTATTTAAATTTTGACAATAAATCCAAAATCCTATGAATAATTGATTAAATTCTTATTTAATTAATTAATGCAAGTTGTCAATTTTTAATAATATTGTTTTTGAATAAAAGTTTGAAAAATGATTGATTGACCCATAAATCAATTATTTTATTTTTCAAAATCAGTTAAGTTGGAAATAAATCACTTTATTATTAAATTAATTCATAAATAAAACATGCACAATCACAAAAGCAGATAACTATCAATTATCAATTAAATCTAAACTCTATTTTGAGTTGAACTCTGCTTTTGCATGTTTTTGTGAGTTAATTATCCTTTATTTAAAAATAACTCAAAAATCAACCTGAGTTATTTGAGTGATTTATGGCTTTTTTTCATGCACCTCCAAAGCCCTAGATTTCTATAAATTAAGGCTTCAACTTATCAAAAATCATCCACAAATTGCACACTCACGCTGTCGAATTGGAGATTGAAGAATCGATCTTGAGAATTCGAGTTGTTGTGAGATTTTCATTTGTCATTACATAGTTTTCATATCATTTCTTAGCTTAGTTTGCATATCAGTTTTCCATATCATTGTTAGCATAGATTCATATCAATTTTTCATCATATTATTGCATAGAAAAACCAAAAAAATAGATTAATTGCATTCATTCCATATCTAGATTTTGCATTCAAATCCTTCGTTTAGGTGTCGTCAAGGTCACTGATCTCGGTATAATCTGAGAATACATACTCGCATCTACTAGAAGGTAGTAAATTGCCTGGTTAGTTTAGTTTCAATTATTGCATGATTTCAATTTTAGCTAACCTCTAATGTTTTACTGAAGTGTTGTGTCTACAGCTTGGTACAAAATTCACACACACATTTCTGGCGCCCACCGTGGGGCCCTAAAATGGGTTTCCCTTCAAATTTTATCAATTTCTATCATTTTCTTGTCTTTTTCTGTTCCCAGCTAGATTTTTATTCTCTGTCTGTACAATTTTCGTACGTGTTTTGTTAGAAACTCATACCAGGAGATACCCACTATCATCTGGAAGCTCGATTATCATGTGATATGATACCCATTATCGTACGAGTTTTTGGATTGTCATCTGGAAGGTAACCCACTATCATACGAGTTTCAGTGCTAGGGTTCAATTGTCGTTTCACTTTTTTAGGCAGTTTGTCAGATTTGGTTTTCAAATTTTGACTAACAGCTAACCCTAACAATTGAAATTCTCTATTTTTTATTATTTTCACTAGTTTTTTATTGGAAAAAGTGCAAGAATTGCTAAAAATAGGTAAGAATCTACTAAGCGCATTGCGAGGAATTCAGGTAACCTTCTCAGCTGATAACATTTAGATTTGGATTAAAATGAACATCTTGTGTGTCTAGCTTGAGTGCCTTCCTTTTCCATATCACACATTTCATTTGGGCTCTAAAAATGAACATAGATTTGCTTTCAGCATCTTTGTTACACATAGTAAATAGGCCCTATGAACACTATTCATGGCTCTTGAGAGAGTGAGTTTCCAGTGAAACTCTTCTCAACGAAGGAACCCTTGTAGGTAGGGAGGATACTGAGGGAGTCTCACATTCCACTAGATCCGTGTGTCTTCAACTTTTGATCGAGGCATTCTCTCTCCGGAGAGGTTGATAGATCATAAGGGGTTGACATCATAGATCTTTGTGAGATAATCTTGGTCTTAGCGTGTTGGATTAATCTGTCTGCTTTATTTGGGTTAAAAGTGAAAAGGCTAGGGGATTATGCTCTACTTCCTTTTTAGATAGTACCAGAAACCCAAATCCTTGAATCTGGAACCAGTCTCCATGTGGTATATCTTGTGAGTCACCTTTAGAGAGGGTTAATCACAGTGGACATTCCCTTAATTGGGTCAACCATGTTGACGGAACCTCAAGCGGTAATAGCCATTTTCACCGTGGTAGTGACAACCGCTATATAAATTTCATGTTGGTAGAAATGTCCATAGGTGTGGTCTCTTGTTGGGCTGTCAGATCTCCCTAGTAGATCCTGAAGATTAAGTTCTCAGACTGTGTCAAAACCCCGGTGCGCTTGGATTGGAGTTCACCCTCTTGGATCATAAAAGTTGCAGAGTCAAACCATTACTAAAAACCCTAGCGAGGCCAAATTTTCATTTTCTAGGAATATGTGTGTTAATGCAAAACTTTTTGGAACATACACAATTAGCACTTCTAAGGATTAGCACAAATAAGTCACTTGATTGTTCATGCACAAGGTTGCTTTTGCCCTTGTTCATTGTTTTCAGACATGCTTGAAATCACTTGCTTGTTGTTTTGTGTGCTTGCTTATCTATCTGCTTACTGAAAATGAACAAATCTGTTACAATCCTCAAATCTGGACATTGAAATTTGCAAACAATCTGAAACTGAAAACCCAAAATTTGCAAAAATTGAAGTAAAACACCTTTCTGGAGTCAACAATCATTTTGTAAAGTCAGAAAGTCGTACGACTTTTGGCTATTGTCATTTCAGAACCCCCAAATTGTCGTATGGTATCAGGTAGATTGTCGTACAAGTTTTTCTACAGTCATTTTCAAAAGTCAAAATTCCTGCTATCAACTGTCGTGTGAGTTTTGCAATAGTTGTACAAGTTTTTCAATTGTTGTTTCATGCTATACCCACTGTCGTATGAGCCTGCAGAGAGTCATTTGAGAAATTTTAAAAAGTTGTCAGAACGTTGTCGGAACTATCAGCGACCTGACTTTTCCAGCCTATTTCTAGAATCTATCAAACAAATCACTGTGTTAGGAATAGAATAGAAAATACTGAGAATCCAATCATTTTCCTAAAGTGGCCTTTTGAATCTGATTTAGCCTTCTGTTTAATCGATTTGAGTCTTTATCATCTTGTGTCAAAATCTTGTCATAACTATCAATCTTCAATCAATCATCAAAATGGCTAAGTGTTGTGAACTCGTGTCTCCTATCTTTTGGGAATCTACCCATACATCCATGGCACAGTATCCCTCATCTAAGTCAAATCTATGCTTCAATCAATCAAACCTTGACAAGGTTGCGTCATCTTATCATCTTGATTCAATTCCTTCTTCAGTTGTCTTCATCATATTCTTTTGAATCACCCAAGGTTAATGGTGGAAACTAGAGCTTCCTCTCACAAGAAATCTGGGGAAATATCTCATACTTTACCTTTGACTCACATAGGTCCAACTTTTGAGCAACTCTTCAATTCTGGTCTTTACGAAGACGACGGTGCTGGCAACCTTTGATTAAAAATTGGTTACATTCCTCCTTCATCAACTCACGGAGGTACCCAACAAACTCCACATCAATCTATCCCAGGTAGAACTCCTACCATGTCTCAAGCAGGGACAAACTTGGGCTCTCAAATAGCTCACTCTCAACATGGTGCAGATCAGGAACCCACACTTGAAGAAATTGCTTAATATCAAAATGATGATAACTTCAAACGAATGATGAAGCATTTCTTGAAAGAAGACAGAGAGGCATACTTTTTACAATTGGCTCATTAAGGAGCTAAACTTCCTCCCAACTTTAATGTTGAAGATATCATTACACATGAGGAAGAAACTCCACTCACAGCTATGATGAAACAGATGCATGCCATGCAAGTCAAGCTTAATAACCTTGAGAAAGAAAAGGAACCCAAGGAGTTCTCCATGGAGGCCCTATGTCCTTTTCCATTTGAAAAAGACTTGTACATGCCACCATTCCCAAAAAGAGTGGAGATGCCTAAGTATGATAAGTATGATGGACACTCAGATCCCCAAGATCATGTCAGAGAATTCTGTACACAATCTATGGAGTTCATGCACAAACCAACCTATCTGATGCATCTCTTCCCTCGATCTCTAGGGGGAGTAGCCATTCATTGGTTCTCTAGATTGCCTTCTACTATCAAAACTTTTGAGGAGTTGATCAAATTGTTCTATCATCAATACTCCTACAACATTCAACATCCAGTCACCATGATCGATATCTGCAATCTCAAACAACATCCAGGGGAACCATTCTTGACATTTCTCAAAAGATGGAGGAAGAAATTCTCTCTATATGCTAGGCTTATTCTAGAAATCGAGAAATTGGAAATCTTCATCAATAATCTTGTCCCAGAGATCAACTATCCTTTACAAATGCAAGATCATACATCTTTTGATAAGATGGTAGACAATGCTATCAAAATTGAAAAAGTGCTTGTGAAAAAAGGGGAAATCACACTTCAAATAGACAAGTACGAATCAAGATCCAGTTCTAAAGACAAGAATAAAAAATGGAACAAAAATAAGGGCATTGTCATAGATGGTGTTGTTGATACTATCTATGCCCCATCAAAGGCACCAGCTTTCAATCTAACTATTGGTACCCAAGCCATAAAAGCTTCAGAACAAAAGGTGCCTGAATCATCTCAAAAGAAGCAAGAGTATAAAAAGTGGTCCGCTGATAATAAATGAACGTTCACTCCTCTTGGAGAATCTTTAGAATCAGCTATGAGAACTCTACTAGCCAATAACATCATCTCTTTACTTGAGATCCGACCACCTGATTTTGAGCCTAAACCAAAATGGTGGAGAGAGAACAAATTCTGTGATTTCCATCGGGGTAAAGGTCACAAAACTAATAACTGCTTACGCTTGAAACATACTATTCAAGATCTGATTGATAAGGGAGATGTCACCATTGATAATCATAAGAGCAATAATGATCATACAACATTCATAGAACCATTTTCAAAACATGGTCAAGAAGTCTCATCTTCTCAACCTAATATGGGGGTAAAGGTCAATTATGCTTACCCTGGAAATAATGTTGTTATCAATATGGTTGAACCTTGTCTCTCTGAACATTGCAATGTCATCATAATTGTATGAAGAGATAGAGATCATTCTTCAGCTAACGCAGTTACTCGATCACAAGCTCAGGCACATCTGAACGAACAAATCCTAGATTCATCACATGTCCCTAAGATGCCCTTCAATCTTTCTTTCACTTCCAAACAGAAGGCTATTTCTAAATCTTCCAATCCTAAAGATATAAGGCCAACATCTTATAGCATTGTTCAACAACTCCAACACACTAATGTGAAAATCTCCATGTTTGAGTTGCTTCGAATATCTCCAGCTCATAGAGCCATTCTAGACAAAGCTTTGCTTGAATCCAATGTTCCTGATGACCTTGATTTAGATAGGTTCCAGACTATGGTTGGACATCTTACATCTCCACAGTATATATCCTTTTCAAAAGAAGATGACAACTCCTTGAGTCACCCACATAACTAGCCCTTGCATATAGAAGTCTTGATCCAGAACCGTAGAGTCAAACGTGTGTTGATAGATGGAGGTGCTAGCCTAAACATTTGTTCTTACAACTTGATCACACAATTGGGATTTTCAAAATTGGCTATTGATCCTAGAAAGAAAATAACTATCAAAGCCTATGATGAACAAGAAAGATCTTCTAAAGGCACCATTATCTTACCTATTAGGGTAGGTCCAGTTATCAGAGATACTATATGTCAAGTTCTTGATCTACCTTTGGCTTACAACATTCTTCTAGGGAGACCATGGATACATGAGATGAAAGCTATTCCTTCTACATTTCACCAATGCTTGAAATTTCCTTATGAAGGAGTAGAGGTCACTATTCCAGTAGACATATCCACCACTTGCAATACATTGAAGGAAAGTGCAGATAAGTTTGTGCCTAATAACAGAGAATCTTCCATTGAACCAACTAAAGAAGCATCCACATCTAAAATGGAAGATCTTGCAAAAGAGGTTAATATCAAAGAAAATAGTATGGGAGAATATACTATGGAGCCAGTCTTATCTTTGACATCTCTCTCTATCTCACCTAAGTCTTATGAACAATCTTTGAAACAATCCAAACCAGAATCTAAAGAACCTCTTGAGGCATATAAAAATAATTTTGTAGCAGAACAAGTCTCCAAGCAAGAATTTGAAGAGGATGAAGCTGTGCTCGCATGGCTTTACAAAGACGAACCTGAATCTCAAGTTGGCCAAACTAGTGATTCTACAGTATCCAAAGATTCTTCTAAGTCATATGGCCCAGGAGATAAATTAATAGCTAAGATGGGATATTCAGGTAAAGGACCTCTAGGAGTCAGAGGAAAAGGTCTTGAGGCACCTCTCCCACATATTGGTAGAGCGAATAAAGACAAAGTTGGATTAGGTTTCAAAAAGAAACCCTTTGACCTCAAAGGTAATTGTTCTCATGTCATAGATCAGATCACACTAGACAAATCTCTTCTTAAGGAGGAAGTTGAACCATCAGATAGTGATTCAGACAGCTCATAACTCATCCCCTATGAAAAATTGCCTAAAGAGATCAAAGACCTTCTTGATGATAAAGATGATCCAATCAAAATAATTAATGTAGTAGAAACACAAGAACCTACTATCAATCAAGAGATAGTTGCAACACAAGAACCAGCTAATCTCAAAAACAATCAAGAAGAGGAAGGTGGTAGTCATTATGAGACAGATTCTCATGAGTATGAATTCAAATTGGAATATGAGGGTAACCATTCTTGGGGTATTCATCCTGACTTTACTCATGTTCTTAGATTTCCTAGAGGCATAGATGAAGAATCTAATGACTATGAATGGGGAGCCATTCTAGAAGAAGATGAGCTTATTATAGAGAAACATGTTGATGTTATTCACCACTATGCACCTAATCCCAATGTAAGTCTAGAGTGAAATGAGGAACCTATCGAGTCCGATCCACCTATGGCTGAATTAGACTCCCACAATGACATTGAGCCTATTCATGAATTGAATGTCTTAAGTTGTAATATCACCTTTGAACTCAAGTGTCGGGTTAGGACCAATGATGATAGATCCATATCTGTAAACACTATCTTCGGTTCTAATATGGATCTGTATGACAAATCCATATTCGTAAACACTAGATCCATATCCCTATAATTGATATCATGTCATGTTATCCAATGATGAATACAATATCAATTTGATGCAATGCGATGAAATTGATATGTTCCTATTAATCCAACAATGTTAAAAAAGATTTGATGCCTGACTAAGTAATTTGATGTGGTATGATGAAAATACCCATTCAGAAAGATAGATCATAGATACCCAACTTGATAGGGATTCTGATGAATTTGAGATACCCCTAGAGATATGATCATGTTTCATTTGATATCTTGATTCGATTGATTGACTAAAGAAGAAGATTCGATAAAATATTCCTGGATCTGATAGGCTTTGATTCAATGACTTTTGATGAAATTTGATATGATCATGCCCCCTCAAGAGTGAAATCAAAATGAAGAACTGGTGAAAATCCCAATTTTTACTGATTTGAATGATGAGAAATGAATTCTAATATATTTTCAGGTGATTTAAAGTGATTAGGAACTGATTTGAGGTGTTTTGAGTTGATTGTGTGTTGATTGAAATATAGTTTGACCAACTTTGACCAGTAGTTGACTTGAGTTTACAAGGCTTGACCTTGGTTGACTTAATTTTACCTGATAAGAATGATTCTAATTTTAGTTTGTTACAAATTAGTTGTATATCTAATACTATGCCATGGTTTGACTCTAGTTGACCATGTTTGAGTCAGTTTGACCAAGATATGTATGCAATTGGCTTGGTTTGATCAAGTTTGATTGATTAGAAATACCGTGAAATTTTTGTTGAAAGAATCCTTACTAATTCTACACTATTTTGACAATTCGACACATGATCAACTACACTTTGACTAAAGGTCGACTTTGCAAAATGTGCCCTTGATTTCAATTTTGATCCCGAAAATGGATTCTTGATGGTTGACTGAGTATGTCGTGTTGATTTCAAGCCAATTTTTTGAGTTTGAAAATTACATCACAATTATGTCAAAAGGTATAAATAGGTCCAAAATTACCATTTTACTATTCATTTTCACTTATGACTTTTGGAGTTCATTATGCCCTTTAAGAGAAACCATGTCGATTCTGACCTATAATCACCAATTCAAGATGTCTCACCACCACAGATGGTCTCAATAGTACGCTGCACCAATAAGTGATCTTTCCCAAGCTTTTATTTTTCAAATTTCATCAATTTTTACGCATTTTTATTTTAGTTTTTTAGTTTTTCGCATCCCCCACTATAGTTTTGTATCCAACATTGTTTTGTTTCATACAAAACTCTGGTTGTATATGATTTTTTTCGTATGAAGGCCTTTATTATTTCTTATCCCCTTGATTTGTATTTCACGCAAAACTTTACTAAAGATGCCCATTCATTCATACAAAATTATGTTTTTTTTCGTATCCTAAAAAAGTTTTGTATCCCTACCTATTTTATTTTGTACAAAGAACTATTTTCTTCGTATTAGCTATAATTTTTTGTGTGGAAACCAATGCATGATTTTTCTAGTTTTCTTTGATCAGCTTGGTCATTTTACTTGTCAATTTGATCTTGATAATTGATTGATGATGTTGTATTGTACTTTGATGCTTTGAATTATGCTGATGATATTCATTTTGCTCTGATACTGATGCCTTTCTATTTATTTTCTAATGCAGACTTGATTCAATCCTATATTATTTTGATGTCAGAGATCTTATACAATGGATATGATGGACCGATTGTTCGATGAGGACAAAGCACTAATGAGTCATTGTGGTTAGAGATGACTACTAGATATACCCGATATTTGGTTAAACCATGGATTTCTCACTACCCTTGTTGAGAGATGGCATAGTGAGCATAACATGTTCCACATGCCAACTAGAGAGATCACAGTCAAACCTACAGATGCCTACTAGATTTTGAGGATTTTGGTAGTTGTAGTTTACTTATATTATGATCAGGCACTTGCACCTGGTATTGCCGCATTGAGGAGGGTATTTTTAGACCCTAACATTTATAGTAGATATTTCACATGAGACCATATGAAGAGCCATTATGCCCCTCTCACCTTAGTTCTAGGTAGGTTTATGTTAATATTATTTAGAACAATAGAGAGGGGGGGGGGGATGAATCAGTTGTTCTCATGTCCAAATGTACTAATTGATATTTTAAACAATTCAACAATCTCAGATCTAATCACCAGCACAACTCAGTCTCTAAAGTATATATCAGAACCATATAACATGCAGTCCACCATCCAAAAGTAATTAACTTGCAGAATATAGCAACATTCACACAAGTATAACACCAGGATTTATAGTGGAAACCCAACTTGGGAAAAAACACTTTGTAACATGCTACTGATATTTTCACTCTTCTGAAGTGAGCTCTATGAAAAGCCAACCTTGTTAAAGGTTTACAAACACACTGTAGGTGTGACCCTATTAAAGGATTTAAACGCTCTGTCAAAAGTGATCTGGTTAAAGGATTTAAGTACATTCCATTAGAATGCCACCTTGATTAAAGGATTTAAAAAATGACTATTAGGTCAACCTTGATTAAAGGATTTAGAATGAGATAATGGTTAGAAAGTAACAATAGTTTTTTATCTAAAAAACATACAACTCACTTTGCAAATAATAGATCCACTTCGCACATATATGTTGATTTACTAATTGAGCTCCATTTCTATCTCCATAACTGATCTTCTCAAAATTCACTTCAAGCAATCACAACTCTGATCAAATCCTTCACAATTTCACCTTCAACCTTCTGCTTAGACTTATCAGTCAATAACATCAACAACTTCAGCTCATGCTGTAACCTGACAATTAGGTTTTCCTTTATACCTCTTCAATTAGGTAGATCCATCTTTTTCCACTTAATCTCCTCTGTAAATCTTAGGTTTAGGTTAGATTCATCAAATCCTTGAATCATTTAAGTTCTTCATCCTTCCTTCTAGATAAATCTTCAAACTTCTCATTGAATTCATAATAAAATGATTTACCATGCATTAAATTCTCCATACAATCAATTAATAAAGTCAACATGATTTACATATCCCAAGAATTCAATTATGTGGGCTGGAAATCTCAATTCTTTCTCCAAATGTAAATTATTAACACTCAGTCAATACTGTGTTCATCTCCTCGGTCATCACTGTGTAACTCGGTCATCTCTATAAACTGTCTTCCTTGGCTAACACTATCTTGCTTGGTAATTTCTTGTCACTCGACATAAACTGATGTTTGGTCAACACTAAATTTACTTGGCATATATTGGTGCTCGGTCGACACTAACATCACTTGGCTTAAACTAGATTTCTTCACTTTTTCTTGGTTAAGCCTACTTCTCCAGTCTTTCTTCTTACTTAGATAAACAATACATTATCTTATCAATGTGCCAAATAATCAAGTACCCATTGAAGTATCAAATAACTAAACCTTTCCTTAGGTTCTCTTGTTATCTCCCTTGCCCTAATCCTTTTCATCAATCAATAGATATGGTACTCTCTTAGATAGCAATTGTCTTACCAGTTAAGGTTTGACATCAATGACAATACAACAATTGTTTCAATTGCAGTTTCCAACAATCTCCCTCTTTGGCATTGATGGAAACACCACATGAATAACACACAACTTACCAACCAATCCAAAAACTTTGTTTGTGTATCAGAAAGATTTATAATATCCTTAGCTTCATTCTGATTCACAACAACTTAGCCTTGCTTGACCGTTCACACAATTACTCCCTTTGAATATTTTATGTATCTCTCTAAATCTCTCCCTCTGATTTCTCTAAATCTCTGAATCTCAGATCATATACCTCAGTGTTTTCTATTCCTATGATTTCATCTAAATCTCTCCCTCTTTGAAAATAATACCAAAGAAGTATCTAGCACTTACATCTTCCACATGTAAATGTCATCTTGTCAGTTCAGTATCAGTATTTCTCCCTCTATCATCTTTCTTATGACTGATTATTAGTTTTGTTGTAGTTTTCAAAACTCTAGGAAGCTCCTAAAGTGTGACCTTTCCTACATCAATTTGTCAGATATTCTATGTAGCATATTTGATGTAGTGCTCCTAGTTGACTTAGGCAGCCTCAGTTAGGGGAAGCACCCTAGTTTACCTCTAAGATATTCATGAGCATCCTTAGGTAAAGCTTATATGAATATGTCTGCTAGTTGTTCATTTATATTCACATATTCCATTCTTACTTCTTTATCTTGTACTAGTTCTCTCAAATAATGATACTTGATAGTAATATGTTTAGTCTTTGTGTGCATCATTGGATTCTTTGATATGTTGATAGAACTTGTGTTATCACATAAATTAACAATTAGATCAGTGATTTCCTCTTTCATTCCTTTCAACAATTGCTTGATCCATACCAAATTTGAACAATTCACTACAACTTCTGCATACTCAGCTTCTGCTGTAGATTGGGAAATGCAGTTCTATTTCTTGCTTGTCCAGGAGACTAATCTCTTTCTGAGAAAGAATGCTCCACCACTTGTAATTTTCCTATGATCAATATTTCCTAACCAATTTGTATCAGTGTAAAATCTCAGTTCAAATTTCTCATTCTTCTTGTAGTACAATCCATAATCTTCTGTCCCTTTCAGATATCTCAGTATTCTCTTCACTGCCATCATATGATTTTCCTTAGGATTTGTAGAGAATCTTGCCACAATCCCAACTACTACGACTATATCTGGTCTTCTATGGAAAACATATTTTAACTTTCCAATCATGGATCTATACAGGGTTTGATTCACTTTAGCAATATCATCAGTTTTAGATAGTTTCTATCCAGTAGCCATAGGAGTACTTACTAGTCTGGAATACTCCATACCAAAAGTTTTTAGTATCTCTTTGACATATTTAGATTGTGTGATAAATATACCTTTCTCCATCTGATAGACTTGCAATCCAACAAAGAATTTTATCTCACCAAACATAGACATCTCAAACTCAATTTGCATCTCATTTAAAAATTTCTGACATAGGGAATCTTGTCCTCCAAATATGATATCATCCACAAAAATTTTAGCTAACAAAATCCCTTTACCTTCTTCATCTTTCATATACAAATTGTTGTTTTCATTTGTCCTTGTAAATCCAATCTTTATCAAATAATTGTGCAGCCTCTCATACCATTCTTTGGGGGTTTGTTTCAATCCATACAATGCCTTGTTCAATTTGCAAACCATATTTTTCTTGCTTGGGTCAACAAATCCTCTAGGTTTTTCTATGTATACTTCTTCTTCTAATATACCATTTAGAAATGTAGATTTGACATCCATATAATATACTTTGAAATCTTTATATGCAGCATATGCAAGTAGAGTTCTCACTCCTTCTAATCTTGCTACAGGGGAAAATTTCTCCCCATAGTCTATTCCTTCTTCTTGTGCATAACCCTTGCATACCAATCTTGCCTTGTTCCTTGTGACTTGTCCATGTTCACTAAGCTTGTTTCTAAATACCCATTTTGTTCCAATAACATTCTTGTCTTCTGGTCTCAGCACTAGAGTCCTGATATCATTCTTTTCTATCTGATCTATTTCTTCATTCATAGCTTGAATCTAGTGTTCATTCTCTAAAGCATCTTTTACTGTCTTAGGCTCAAACTCACATAATAAACATGTAGGGTCTTTCAACTTACTTCTGTTCAAGACTCCAAATTCCTTATCTCCAATGATTTGATCAGGCTTGTGATGTCTTTTCACATACTATGTCAATGTAAGTTCATATTTCTTTTCTTCTTGATCTTCAAGTTCATCATGCAAATTTTTAGTTTTTGCTTCTGATTGCTTAGCAACATGCTCCTGATGCTCGACAACATCCTCTTGATGCTCGACATTGCTTACCCATGACTCTGCATCTAGTGTAAGTGTGTTACTTGCCTCTCCTTCTTCCATGTACACAAAAGATCTATAATCTTCAGTTTCTTGTTTTCCTTCCAGTTCGTTCTTATTTATATATTCATCAACTCTCACATTTGCACTTTACACAACTTTCTTGATTTGTACTCGGTTTAAGATATAAACAACTATACTTACACATTCTCTCCAGTATTTTTGTGCAACATTATTCTCAATCATTAGTGTTCTTGCACAATCCATAATTGACCTATTTCTTATCTCAGTTATACCATTCTGTGGAGGTGTTCTTGGTCCAGACATCTGTCTCTTGATTCCTCTATCATTGCAGAACATATTGAACTCATTTGATATAAACTCTCCACCTCGGTTAGATCTTAGACATTTCAAGCTTCTACTTGTTTATTTAAAAAAAAATTCCAAATACCACTTAAACAATTAAAATGCATCAGATTTTTCTTTCAAAAACATTACATTCATCATCCTAGTGTAGTCATCAACAAACAGAATAAAGTACTTAGCACCACAATAACTTTGTACACCCATAGGTGCACAAAGGTCAGTATGAACCAAATCCAAAACATTTTCAAAAGTAAATGTCTTTCTCTTGAAACTAGACTTTGCCATTTTTCCCAACTGACAATGTTTACACATTACATTATCAGGTTTCTTCAATCTCAACAAACTTATAAATTTCTTCTTTTTACTAATATTTACTAGATTGTCAAAGTTTACATGACACAACCTCTTATGACATAACCATACATCATCAAATTGTGCAAACAAACATGTCTCTTCAGATAGATCTAGATAGAACAAGTTACCTCTAGTCTGTTCTCCACTTCCAATTAGTTCACCAGTGGCATCAAATATTTTATCCTTTCTGTGATGAAACTCCACTCGGTAACTAGTGTTGTTCATTTGTGTAACACTCAGAAAATTGTAGTTAAGACCTTCAACCCAATAGGCATTTTCACATGTGATCTTATTAGTTAGCTTAATTGATCCTTTACCTCTCACAGGACATGGTGCATCATTACCAAACTTAACACTTCTACCTTTGTAATGATATAGGGTTTCAAATTTACTTTTATCACCAATCATGTGATGTGAGCAACCACTATCAATGATCCATTTATCACCTTTACTCACATAAGAAATAAGTGCAGTTTTCTCATCTTCATCAAAATCATCTTTCATAGCAACATAAACTACTTCAATATCAAAATTATCAGTGTCACTATCAGTTTCCTCTTCAACAATATAACAGGATTTCTTACCTTTGTCCTTGTAGTCTTTGTACCTTCGGTGATCTCTGTTATCTCTCTTATCCTTATACTTGCTTTCTCTTTCCTCATCCTTGTCATTTCTATCAGGACATCTTGCTATAATATGACCAACTTTGTTACATGAAAAACATATTATAGGAATTTTACCTTTATATTTGCCTTTTCCTCTTTTTAATCTTCTAGCCATGAGTGCTTCAAGATCATCTAGTTCCTCATCAGAAGTGTCACTATCACTTTCACTTTTCACACATTTTTCTTTTTCCCTTTTAGACTTATGCAAAACCATTTGTGACTTGAATGCAGATTCAACATTAGGAACAATGTAGTTATCATAGTTAGATAGCTCAAAAGTAGTAAGCTTACCAACAAGACTTTCCAGAGTTAGAACATTACCAGGGTTACATCTTGATTCTTGAATTTTAGAAATTCTGATAGCATAGATAGGAAGAAAAGTTCTTAATACCTTACCAATAACAGTCTCATCATCAATGATTCCATTAGCTCCTCTAATAGCATTCACTATCTCCTTAATTCTACCACAATACTGAGCAATATTTTCACCTTCTTGCATTTACATTCATCAAACGTACCTCTCAAGCTTTCAACTTTTCCTCTCAATACATTTGTATCACCACCATAGATAGTTGCAAGAGTATACCACATTTTCTTTGCAGTAGTGCAATATTTGATATCTTAAAATTCAGGATAGCTTAAGGTAGATGCAATCTCCAACATTTCTTGATTGTGTTCTCATTTTTCTTTCATCTCCTTGGTAGTCAAAGGTGCAGCAGGTATAATATAGTCATGCTCAACATAGTACTTCACCGAATCACCAATACCGGCTAGATGCAATTTCATCAGACTCTACCATGTAGGGAAGTTCTCTTTGTTTAACTTTAGTACCTCCTTTTTATGCATCTTGATCATTAGCTTCAAGTACCTTTAAAATTTTCTCTGTAAGCACCAAAAACTCTAATACCAATTGTTAATATTATTTAGAACAACAAGGGGTGGGGGAGTGAATCAATTGTTCTCAGGTCCAGATGTACCAATTAAACTTTTAAACACTTTAACAATCTTAGATCTAATCACCAACAAAACTCGGTCTCTAAAGTATATATCAAAAACATATAACATGCAGTCCACTGTCCAAAAGTAATTAACTTGCAGAATATAGCAACATTCACATCAAAACATTCACACAAGTATAACACTAGGATTTATAGCGGAAACCAACTTGGTAAAAACCACTTTGTAACATGTTACTGATATTTTCACTCTTCTAAAGTGAGCTCTGTGAAAAGCCAACCCTGTTAAAGTTTTACAAACACATTGCTAGGTGTGACCCCGTTAAAGGATTTAAACACTCTGTCAAAAGTGACCTGGTTAAAGGATTTAAGTACATTACATTAGAATTCCACCTTGATTAAAGGATTTAAACAATGACTGTTAGGTCAACCTTGATTAAATGATTTAGATTGATACAATGGTTAGAAAGTAATAGTAGTTTCTGATCTGAAAAACATACAACTCACTTTGCAAATAACAGATCCACTTCACACAGATATGTTGATTTATTAACTGAGCTCCATTTCCATCTCCATCACTGATCTGCTCAAAATTTTCTTCAAGAAATTACAACTCTGATCAACTCCTGCACAATTTCACCTTCAGCCTTCTGCTTAGACTTATCAGTCAATAACATCAACAACTTCAGCTCATGTTGTAACCTCACAATTAGGGTTTCCTTTATACCTCTTCAATTAGGTAGATCCATCTTTTTCCACTTAATCTCCTTTGTAGATCTTAGGTTTAGGTCAGATTCATCAAATCCTTCCATCATTTAAGTTCTTCATCCTTCCTTCTAGATACATCTTCAAACTTCTCATTGAATTCATAATAAAATGATTTACCATGTATTAGATTCTCCATACAATCAATTAATAAAGTCAACATGATTTACATATCCCAAGAATTTAAAAAATATCGACTGGGAATCTCAATTCTTTCTCCAAATGTAAATTACTGACACTCGGTCAATACTGTGTTCATCTCCTCAGTCATCACTGCGTAGCTCGGTCATCTCTATAAACTGTCTTCCTTGGCTAACATTGTCTTGCTCGGTAATTTCCCATCACTCAGCATAAAATGATGTTCGGTCAACACTAAATTTACTCGACAGATACTAGTGCTCAGTCGACACTAACATCACTCAGCTTAAACTAGATTTCTTCACTTTTTCTTGGTTAAGCCTACTTCTCTAGTTTTTCTTCTTACTTAGATAAACAATACATTATCTTATCAATGTGCCAAATAATCAAGTACCCATTGAAGTATCAAATAACTCAACCTTAGGTTATCTTGTTATCTCCCTTTCCCTAATCCTTTTCATCAATCAATAGATATGGTACTCTCTTAGATAGCAACTATCTTACCAGTTAAGGTTTGACATCAATGACAATACAATAATTTTTTAAATTGCAGTTTCCAACAGTTTATTGGTGGTATCATCATGGACGATCGTAATGCTCAGGGATTTTGTCTATGGATGGGGGTGCATCTTGGAGGATATTCTTAGGCAACCACATTGTTTTGCACAGGGTTCTTGTTTATTATCACACTTATATGTGGAGTTACATGAGGTGGTTTATAGGTATTGGTGAAGCATGTCAGCTGATGTTCTTGTGTTACAAATTTGGGCTTGGGAACATATCCCAGTCACATGACCAATTGTAGAGAGATTTGACCACGCACACTATCCCTATATTGATCATTACAAAGGTTATCTCCATCAGCCCCACTTGGGGAAGATTAACTTTGGACATCATGTCTTTGATGATATTATTGATATTAATTGGAGACCTTACATAAATGCTAAGGTACATTGGTTTGATGCTCAGATAGAGTTTCCCTACATGTTCTTTAATAGATATCTTATTGGTCATTCTGTTGACATAGTAGAGCATTTTGTCATTTCTCATGTTTGGAAACAATATGGTCATCCTCAAGATATAGCGATTGAGATGACTACTTATGCTTAGTTTGTTGATGAGGAGAGACTCAGTTGGGGACCCCATATTGCTTATGCTTTAGTTGTTCAGGAGTTCACATGTTTGTAGGAAGTTACTTGGGACTATCTACCATGTGTAGTGGATGGTGGAGTCGCAGATGCCTATAGGTAGCACTTGCAAGACCATCCTTTCCCATGTTTTATTGGTCTACTAGAGGTTTCACCCCAAATAAAGGATCTAGAGGATGATGCTGGAGCAAACTAGTGAGGAGGATGTGCCCAGAGGGGACACAAGAGGAGATATGGAGGGAGATTAGGAGGTAGGGATGGAGGTCAAGGTAGGGTTGAGAGAAGAGGTTTGGGAGTTGTGGGAGGCGATGTAGGAGGTGATAATGATGGTGGTAGAGATGGAGAGGATGATGGAGGCAAAGGTGATGGTAGAGGAGGTGGTGATGGAGGGAGCATAGAGAATTTAAGATTTGCTCCTCTTAGGGTTGATCTAGGACCTTTAATACCCCAACAAAAGTTACATAGATAGAGATAGGTGGAGGGGCAGGGTCCAAATAATATACACTTGATATTAGGGTTCTAAAGACAAAACCATGTTGTTCTCTATTTTGCATGTGTATTCACAATCATAACTCTCAGAAAATTTATCTGAGCACATTTAAAACAAACAAAATTTCCTCAAGGCAGTGGCAAAAAAATGTCAGGCAATTAGTTTTTTGCACCATACCCCATAGTTTTTTGTACAAACTAGGGTTTAAAGACAAGGGTTTTGCATCAACTGACATATTCCTTTGTACAAACCAGAATTTTGGGATCATAGTTTGTACATAGTTCCATATCATACCCCATATATTTTCGTACGAAAGATATCTTATTTCATATCAGACTCTATAAATTTTTGTATCTAGAGTTTCGTATTAGTCCCAAAGGGCACTTTTGTACATCTTTTGTCAGACTTGATCAGTAACTTGGATACCCATTTCAGTCTTCTTCGGGTCAAAACCTCAAAAGTTGGAAATCTGGATATTATCAATCTACTATGATCATAGGTGCTCAATTAGTCCTTGTCTAAATCAGTCATCTTCAGTGTTATTGTGTTGTCTTATCAATCCTAACATCTAATTGTGGGGGTTTTCATCAGGGATCATCAAACCCTCACCTAAGACTCCCTAAATCACATCAAACATCCTTTCAAATAAAATCAATATTTGGACACACATTTTACACATTATCAATAAATTAGACATCCATCAATTGAACCTTGTGATTAGTTCAGTCATCTTGAGTTCATGGTTAACACTATTGGCATAACTTCATAATCTTATTACATTGTCATTTGGTATAACTACCATTCAATAACTGCAAGAAGTAACAAACTGCAAATTGAACTATATAAAAAATCCTTTATGTTATCGAATAGATCATCAAATGTTTATATATCTCATTTGGTATCAGAGTGGGCATAAAATGTAGATGGAATGAGTTGTGAAGGATCATGCAGTGAGAGATGGTGTTGTTTTTTCCTGCTAGGTGAGCATGTGAAAGGCGACAAAAGAAATCAAGCAATAGAAACTCTTGTGTGATGGTAGATGTTGATGACTTGTGTCTGAGATGTAGCAGTCATGGTGACTGTATGCTGATAAATAAGGAAAGAGAGCATGCTTCAGTTGCAATGGTTGTTGTATTTTAAAAATTATAAATAAGTGTGGATTGTAGAGAGAGAAATGATTGAATTAACAGTCCAAGAAAGATGACATAGGAAAGTGTTTATATATTGTGATGGAGGATTTGCGCTACGCAAGGAGACTCATGATAAACGATTCAACTAATATACATGAAAAATCTAATTGATCCATGAGTTAAGGCATGGAAGAATACCATTTAGTGTAGATTCATTCTTGAAGATAAAGCGGCAGTGGACATGACACCATTAATAGAGAAGTTAAAATGACATGAGGAGGAGTATGAAGGTTATTTATAGAAGATAATTACTCTGGTGCACACAGTGAAAGTAGAGGTGAGAAGGGAATGAAATAAGTTTTTTATACATGAAATCAATGAAAATCTACTTGATGGTCATTTTGATCGAAGGCTCTTGATGAAGCACTTTGTTTCTAATACAACCAAAATATAGTAAGTACATACTTTCAACCAAGTATAGAATGCATAGTATTTTCAATTTTGTGAGTGGTTGACAGTAACAAAAATAAGTTTCTAGTGTTTTTGTTCAATGGAGATTCCATTAGATAAATACTCTAGTTTCAATTTTCATACATGGAGAATAAAAATACAAATGCAATTGATGAATAAAAACCTACGGGGCACAGTAAGAGGAAAATAAAAACCACCTATAGATATAAATAAATTGTTGGAGTGGAACAGTAGGGATGATAAATCCAAGGCTATTATTGGTCTTTCTCTTGTAGATTCTGAACTTCACCATGTAGATCTAGATAACACTTCTGTCGACATTTGGGATAATCTAAACAAGTTGTTTGGAGCAAAAGCTCTCAATGCAAAATTTTCTCTAAAAATTCAATTGTTTAGATACAAAATGGAAATTGGGATCACAATATCAAATCATATAATTAATTTAAGGTCTCTCATTAGAAAAATTGGAGAGGTTAAGGCTCATGTTGTTGACGATGATGCTAAGGCCATCCTGTTAAATAGCTTATCTTCCAAATATAGTAATTTTATCTTTACACAAAGTCAACTCACTTCATAGACTCTAGAGGATATGATTTTAACTCTTCTAGCAGAAGAAAAGAGGACAAAGGAAGTCATAGAAGAAGATCATCAAATAGACTAGGTGTTATACTCACAAAGTACTAAAAAATGGTCAAATAAAAATAGAAGAGACAATAAATATTTTTACTATAAGAAAAAGGGGCACACAACATGGGTTTGTAGAACTAGAGCTAGTGATGTTCTTAAAGGAAAACTAAAATAACAATCTGAAGAAGGCAATGTTACATACATTGAAAATGAGGATACATCAAATGATGGGGATGTTGTTAACAATTCTTAGTCTCCTATTAATCATAATTTTTTACTTTGAACCTTCACATCTGGAGGTTGGCGGCATCGGAGGATCGAGGAACTTCCATCATCTCAAGTTAGCTTCTCGCTTTGTGATGGTGTTCAACATGAAGAGCATTTTTGGATTTTTTTTGGTTTTCTATTTTGTTTTTCTTTCTAATGTTGATAGATTTGAAGAATGCATATCTTGTGGAGACTCATTTTGGAGATAGGTTTGGGATTTGGTATTGCACTCAATATGGATTGTTTTCCAGCGAGCTTCATAGTATATGATCAATAATTATACCCTTTCACGGTCACTAGACAATGATAGAGGTCTTTCGCATCTCTTAGGGATCATTGTTGAATAATTCAAGACTGTGATTTGAGAGTTTAGGACTAAGAGCTTAAGAACACAACTCAAAGCTACACCTTTCCTAGGGTCAAGAGATAGCTTGATGAAGCCTTTCTTGGTTCAGGTTCTACTACTTCAAAAGAAGATTTTCTCAAAATATGTATTCATATTATGTAATGAACAAGTTTTGTTATGTAAACCTTAAGGGGGGGTCCCTAGGGCAAGGTGAATTTGATGTTTTTAGAATCAATGTAACAAGGGGGGGAATATTGGCATAACTTCATAATCTTATTACATTGTCATTTGGTATAACTACCATTCAGTAACTGCAAGAAGTAACTATCCTCTAACAGACTGCAAATTGCATTTTATAAAAACTCCTTTATGTTATTGAATAGATCATAAAATGTTTATATCTCTCAAACATAAGATACAATAAATATCCTTTTGATCAAGACCTTGAAAATACATGTCATCGATGACTAATCACCTTTAAACAAGGAGATACATTAAGAATAAACCCTCTATTTGATCAAGAATCACCTAATCAGGTGAATCAAGAAGATCAAACTACTCCCAAAATGTAACATGAAGAGAATGACTGGAGAGGACATCATGATTTTGATTGTCAAAGTGATCATAGTAATCATAGTAATAATGATAGTTCTAATAATGATGAAGAGCCAACTGAAGAAGACTTTAAGAAATGTCAACAAAGCAAAAGGTTCCAAAAGATGTTGGAGAGAATCTTGAATGTCAACAAGGAAAGATATTTCATGCACCTAGCATCTATAGGAGTTAAAATTCCTAAAGATTTTGACATAGATCAACTAAAAATGAGAGAACGTGACATGCCTATAACTATTCTCTCCAAACAACTACTGGCTTTACAAACTAAAAGCAAGGACCTCAAGAAAGAAAAGGACAAACATTCAAAGAAATGCTCACTCGATCACACAAGTCCTTTTCCTTTTGACAAATATCTTCACATGACACTATTTCCATCAAATATTGAAATCACCAAATATGACAAGTACATCGGGAATGGTGATCCTCAAGACCATGTAAGAGAGTTTGTGAGGTCTACCCCGACCGCCATAGTTTAACATTGGCTTTTAGTTAGAATTTTTAGTTGATACTTTGGATTATGAGATACTTGGACATATGTTATTATTTCGAAGATCGGTGAATCCCATGTTATGTATATTATGCATTTAGATTATGTTGAATTAAACACTTATTTGATGTTTTATAGTTGATCCTAATATACCTATGTTAGGTTATTAGTTTGATGATATAGTTTATTTGATACAATAGATATATGATGCAAAATTAATTTTAAGGTACATGTTATGAACATTGGGATCAAATGAAGATTAGTAAATTATGTGAAAGGATTATGTAATTGTGAGTGTTTGATGATAGGTGTGGTTTATGTTATTTACCTTGTTATGTTATTGGATCTATTGATGTTTGCAATGAGTGTGCAGGAGATTAACCATGGTATTAAATGTGGGGAAAAAAGAGTGAAACTATGTTATAAACTGTGAAGCCAAGGTTCTGTCTAGTGAAGAGACATGAACCTCATTGTCTTCTGATTTTATTCATGAAAGTATTTGTTAAATGTTGTATTTAATTTATTTAATTATTTTATGTTAGTCATTATATGTGTGAATGGGTTAGAATTTATGTGGTGTCACTTAGCACATGAGTGTATGAGGTGTTGGCACGACTAACCCCTTTAACTAGGATATGTATGAAACCAACTAGAGGGTTAACTTGTAGAGTCCCCATGCTCAACTAGGGTATAGGAAGTTTCTAGAGGGGTCAAGGATGGGTAAACTCATAGATTAACTTCAAGTGAAGTTTTGGAGGGTCTAGGAAGCTTCTAGGGGGTAGTTAGGGTCAAATTTAACTACCCCACTAGGTGTACTTAGGGTTAGGGGTTAAATTTTGGTCATTAGAAGGCCCTAGACTTATAAATGAACCTCCTCAAGTACCCCCAAAGTCAAGGTCCGAGTTTAGGAGTTTTAGGAAATTGGGCAACCATCTTCTCAACTCCATTTAGTCTTCAAACCTCATTTATGAGGGGAGGAAGATATTTGGAGGAGTAATGGTGAAGTTACCATTGCATTTATGGTTGTAGTTAGTGGTGGAGTTAGAGAGCCTATTATAGGGAGTTTGAGTCTTCCTAAGTTGATCACCCACTCTCTATCCTTAGAGACTTACTAGTTGGAAGGACTTGGAAAAAGGGATAAAAGGAGAAAGCTCTTCTCAAAATTTCAAAACCTTAAGCTTTGGAGCTAGGTTGGTGCTCAAACTTATGTTGTTTATGTTGTAGTGTGGAAAGCTTTCTTTTAATTTCATGGAGGTTGTTTAGTTTTGTTATGTGTTGTAATATTCTTTAGATTGTTTTTATTTTTTTGTTATTGTGCTTGTGTCATTTTAAGAGAGTTTTCAAGGCACGCTCACCCTTGGGAGGGAAGAGTAACCTTGGAGGGTGAAAGGATCAAGTGACAACCATATTAGTGTAGACTTTACCCTTGTGTGGGAAGGATAAACATGGATGCCTTGTACTCCATGATACCAAGTTTTACCTATGGGTAATTAAGGGCTATAAGGAGTGTTATTGGCTTGAAGCCATGGTTTTGTTGTGAAGATGGTTTTGGGAAGGATTTTTAAGTTAGCCCATGTGTGGCCTTTGTATCCTTCATTCTAACTTGGTTTCTCGTAATGGGTATGTCCACTTTCACCCTTTTTTTAATGGCTTTTTGAAAGCCAATGTGCTAGCCTTAGGATTGGGAGTCCTAAGTGTTCTTTCTTATCATAAGATATTTTAGGTTGTGTGTGATGTTCCCTTTTTTCTCTTTGTTCCCCTAGCTCGGGGGTGACCATGTAATGGTCTAGGTTGGGAGGTGAGCCTCCATGGTTAAACAAGTTTTCTTGAAGGTTCTAGCTTGGATTTGGAGGAACCATGAAAGTTTTTCTTAAGGGCTTTCCCTATTTTGTGATAGTGGAACTTTCCTAGCCTTATGGCTCTTGTAAAACCTTTAAGGTTGTAAAGAAATATGTGTAGTTTCAAGAAGTTTAAGTTGTGTAAATTTGATCCTTAATGAATATGAAAGAAGGTTTTGTTTTCAATATACAGCTTGGATGAATATTATTTTTGCTAAGTTGTTAAAGTTGTTTCTAAAATTTCTCTATTGTTACTCAACATGCTATTGAAGTTGTTCTTGAAAGTTAATCTTCATTCTTATAGTTTAAATAGATTAAATTTCTTTAAGGTAATTAAATTAGAATTCTCGAATCATTTTAAAGACCTCACATAGGTCATGTTGAAAATACATCAATTAGTCCTTTTATTGAAAATATTAAATTATCTAGTGATTAGTTAAAAAGGAAAAGTAATTTCATTTTGGATAAACTTCTTAATTGAATTTATTTTCCAAAATTTGTTCCTAAAGTAATTATATTCTAATGTAAAGAATAGACTAAAGGCTTTCAAATAAAATTGGTTAGTAATGAACTTAGAAGGTCAAGCCGTGGATTTATATATTAAAATAATATCTAAATGACTAATGGTAAATTTCCTAGATTTACTCTACTTATCTACAATTAAAATTTTACAATTTTAGATTGTAGTAAAAGTGTTCATACAAACTTTTATTATAAAAAAAACAATAAAGAAAAGATTAAATTATTGACATAGGGTAGTAAAATAAGTCCCTTTATTTTGAGGGCCTATCTTATTTAATAGAGAAACAATTATTATAGGTCCTATAAACTTTTAGAATGATAAGTTGTTTAAATTTTGGAAAAAATATTTAATTTAGTTACATAAAGATTTTTATGTGAATGGATAATTCTTTTTACTAGTTTCATAAAGTGAATTTTGATTAATTTTCTATTATTTGAAGCCTCCTATTTTAAGAGGGCTCACACACGCACACACACACACACACACTAATACACAATTTTTTTAATACAAAAGTAAATAATCAAACATATAATCCAAAGATTAAAACCTCATCTATAATGAAGCAACCATGTTAATTTATAAAGCAATTTAAACAATTAAAAAAAACAAAAAAAAACATATAAAATAATAATTATAAACTTATGCATTTATATTGGGGGGGGGGGGGGGAGCGGGGAGCGAAGCTCCACCCGCTCACCCTCCCATCTTCCTTTTGTTTGGGGAGGCACAACCTAAGGACTATGTTCCTTTTGGTTGCGAGCACAACCCCTTAGGGGTTTGTGTCCCCTCCTTTGGGGGGCGCAACCCAAAGGGATTGCATTTTCCAATGGAAGGGATCCACAACCCCTCCTTTGCAACAATCCATTTTTTTTTAACATTTAAAAAATTTACACAGTCCCAATACGAGACTGTGGTAAAAAATAAATAAACAAATATATATATATATATATATATATATATATATATATATATATATATATATATATATATATATATATATATATATATATATATATATATATATATATATATATATATAGAGAGAGAGAGAGAGAGAGAGAGAGAGAGAGGAGAGAGAGAGAGAGAGAGAGAGAGAGAGAGAGAGGGGTATATATATATATTATGCTACTGTGTATATTGTTTGAAACAAAGACTAAAATAAAGCAATAAAATAAAAGGGAATAAGAAATAAAAATAGAGACTTAGTAAATTTGAATGAAATGATTATAAAGCTATATATATATATATATATAATATATATATATATATATATATATATATATATATATATATATATATATATATATATATATATATATATATATATATATAAGAGAGAGAGAGAGAGAGAGAGAGAGAGAGAGAGAGAGAGAGAGAGAGAGAGAGAGAGAGAGAGAGAGAGAGAGAGAGAGAGAGAGAGGAGAGAGAGAGAGAGAGTTCTATAATTTAGAACAACAAGCTATTGTGGTTACTTTTATGAAAATAGAGACCAAATTTAAAATAATAAATTAAAATCACTCATATATATATATATAGATAGATAGATAGATAGATAGATAGATAGATAGAGAGAGAGAGAGAGAGAGAGAGAGAGAGAGAGAGAGTTCTATAATTTAGAACAACAAGCTATTGTGGTTACTTTTATGAAAATAGAGACCAAATTTAAAATAATAAATTAAAATCACTCATATATATATATATATATATATATATATATATATATAGATAGATAGATAGATAGATAGATAGATAGATAGATAGATAGATAGATAGAGAGAGAGAGAGAGAGAGAGAGAGAGAGAGAGAGAGAGAGAGAGAGAGAGAGAGAGAGAGAGAGAGAGAGAGAGAGAGAGAGAGAGTTCTATAATTCAGAACAACAAGCTATTGTGGTTACTTTTATGAAAACAAAGACCAAATTTAAAATAATAAATTAAAATCACTCTAATATAGGAAATCTATAGAACATATATAGATTTATCCATAAAACCTCAAATGCAACCTGAAAAGAAAAACAAAGCAACAAACATTAGTAAGCAATCCATAATAGAAAAATTATGAATTAGTTAGGAGACTTTATAGAAAATTTTATTAGCAATACATTTCAAAATTCTATACAAAACATTATAGTTGCCAAGTTTGAAAAAAAGGAGATTCGATTTCCTAATAAATGACATTAGTTGAATTTTTGGACTCTTAGGCATTTCCAAGAAACTTCTAAAGTTAATGCCTTAATTTCCATGTTTGACCCTTGTTAGGAAAGATTTGATTTCCCTATAGGGGTTAAATTCTATCGCACATAGGAAAATTAATTTAAATATTTTGTCAATCAATAGTATTAATTGTTCTATATTTTGATTTCAAATTGAATACATGCAAATTAAATTGGGTTAATTTATAAAATTGGTTAAGTCATCTTTTGAATAATTGATCAATTGCCTAATCAAGCTAGGGTTAGGGCAATTAGATCAGGGTTATTAACAGACACCCTTAGTTCTATTTAGGGTCCCCAATATTTGTACACTATTTATTTAATCATTTTGACAAATGATTAAATTTAAAGGTTGAGACTATAGCATTATGATTTCTTGAACATTCATCATTAAATTAAAATTAAATAAGAATTATTAATCCTATAGTTAATTATTGTTAATTATTGCGTCAAGGTTAGCACACATCGAGCTCTTATACCTTGACATGATTTTCTAGGCAAACTGAATTTGACACTTCTATTTAACCTAGTTCTTGCAGATAACATCTAGGGGATTTAAGAAGTCAAACTTAGTCAACTCCTTCTATTAGGGACCTCATTGACTTTAATATTCAAGCCTCATTTTAGAAAATTGTTAACGAGAGGGAGGTTGACCAAGTCAACCTGGTCATGATGCCCCTTAGTCATATTTTATGTTGCACATCCTTAAACTGAAACTACATATGTTTATATACTCTAGTCAACTTGTTAGTTTAGAAAAAAATTGATTGTTGTGTTTTGCTCAATTTTTGGGCATGACAGAGTTTTGCACTCTTAGTATAGAATTTGTGCATGACTAAACATACCTTATGAGATTGTTCCCATGTAGTCTTAGTGGTCAGACCATGGAATGGTTCTCTAAAATACCTTCAGGTATCAAATCCTTCGAAGACCTAATCAAATGATTCATCCAACAATACTCATACAACATCCAACACATGATTATAATGTTGGATATTTGCAACACCAAACAGTGAATTGGTGAATCCTTTATCATGTCCCTTTAATAATGGAGGAAGATCTTCACAAGATATCCAAGACAAATCCCTAAAAATAAATAGATGGATATCTTTATCAACAATTTGATCCCAAAAATGAACTTTGCAGTTCAATTGCAATGCCCATCTAGTTTTGGAAAAATGGTGGATAGTGCCATGAAAATAGAAGACATCTTGGTGAGAAAGGGAGAGATCACGTTCTACAAGGATAGGAAATTCTCCAATAGTTCCAATTACAACAAAAAAGACAAATCCAAGTATTGGAATAAAAAAAATATATAGTAAATGATGAAGTTGTGGAATCAACTAACATCAAACCAGACTTCAATTTATCAAGTAGCATTCAAGCTATTAAAATGACTCCTAATACTACATCAACTCTTAGAGGTAATAAGAATTCAAACAATGAAAAAGCACCTTGTGTATCGACACCTAAGAGAAAGTTCAGGCCTCTCGGAGAGCCACTCAAAGTATCATTGAATACTTTGAAATAGAAAATAAGATCATAATCCTACCAGAATCATGACCATGGGCACCACAAATCAAACCAAAGTGGTGGAATGATGATCATTACTATGAGTATCAAAAGAACAAAGGTCACAAGACAAACAAGTGCATGAATCTCAAACATGTGATTCAAGATCTAATTGACAATGAGACAATCACAATTGATGGACACAAATCTAATAATGATCACACATTATTCAAAGAACCATTACCCAATTACAATAAAGGTGGGTCTTCAAACTCCAAAGATGCTAAAATCAATTACACCTATTCTAATGATAATGTGATCAACAAGATGGAAATTTGTGAACAGTCTATCAACAATCAATTCTTCGATAAAGTTCCTACGCTTTATGATTATCCAATGTTTCAACATGAAGAAGAAGATGATGATCTGAATGCTCTAGAATAATGCATTCAGTCAGTCAATGTCATAATTATAAAAAATAAAGACCAATCTAAATCCTCAAATGTGGTGACTAAAAGTAAATCCAAAGTCACTCTCAAAGGGGTATCATCAAAGAAACCAACAACCTTAACAATACCGTCAACAACTAAGTAGTTGGTATCATCATTGTATCATCAAACTACAACTTAGTCGATCATCTGCAATGTACCCCTGCACAAATTTATATCTTAGAATTGCTTAAAATATCACCATGACATCGAGAGATTCTTGAAATTTCTCTACTTGAAATGAACATTATGAAAGACCTAGATATTGGATGGTTCCAAGCTATAGTTAGTCATTTGACTTCCCTGCATTATCTATCCTTCTCAGAGGAAGATGCAAAATCATTTATCCATATACACAACCAGCCATTGCATATAGAGGTATTGATTGATAAACACCGAGTCAAACACGTCTTGATAGATGGAGGTGCTAGTTTGAACATTTGTTCCTTGAATCTGGTGATAACTTTGGGATTCTTTGAACATGAAATAGATCATAGAAGAAAAATCACTATCAAGGCATATGATGAAGAGGAAAAATCATCTAAAGGTTTGGTTGTATTGCCTATTAAAGTGGGACCTATTGAGAGGGACATCATTGTCAAGTGCCTGATTTACCTCTATCTTACAACAATCTATTAGGCATACCTTGGATTCATGACATGCAGGCTATACCATCAACATACCATTGGTGTGTGAAATTTGCATACAATAAAGTGGAAGTGAGAATAGAAATAGATACTAGTTATTCTTGCAACACTTTGAAACAAACTATTGATAGCATGGTCCCACATAATAGAGAAGCCTCAAAAGAGCAACAAGCTGAAAGTTCTAGAGATGCTACAATGAGAGACTTTGAAAAGAAATTGAAAACCAAGGATACAGGAATGGGAGAATACAAACTTGACCCATTTCCATCTATGGATGATCTACCAACTTCTGCTAGGTCTTATGGAAAACCATCATCATCTTTCAAACCTTCTAGCTCTAAGGAATTAAAAATACATGATGGAACATTTGTGAAATCTCATGTTTATCTTGTTGAAGACAATGAAGAGAAAGTTATCTTAAATTGGCTATATAAAGGAGAAGAAGAAGAAGTCAACAAATTAGTTAAACATGTAGAACTATCTCCTCAAAAATATGGGAAGGGTTATCATATTATGCAGAAAATGGGATAGAAAGGCCAAGGATCCATTGGAAAGAATAAATAAGGACTTGTAGAGCCTATGAGCATGAGCTTTAGAAACCCAAAAGACAAAACATGCCTAGGATTCAAAGAAGAAGACACCGATCCTTTATCTTGAGATGGTCTAATATTTGATCAAGGAAATGATTTCGAAGAAGAAAAAATAGAAGGAGATCCTATATCTTATGAAGTATTGTTGATCTTATAAGGATATCCTATCTCGTAAATGAGCTATATCACACAAGGAGAGATATCTACAGCTCAACAAGAATCCATTCAAGAACTTGAAAATCAACAAGATGAGGAATGCCAAAGATAAGAAGGAGACAATACAATGGAATAAAATTAAAATAAGTGAGTCATAACTATCAAGAGAAAAATATATACACCTCAACAAACACTTATTCTAGAAGAGGTTGATCACAATGAAGAAGAAGAACCCATGACTATTGCATGCTTCTTGAATAGATCAAATCATAGTCAAACTGACTCCCATGAGTATAAATTTGAGCAAGAACCTGAAAGTGAAAAAGGAGAGAGACATTCTCATTAGGGAGAGCTAGTCACAATTACTCATGTTATAAATATGCCACATGATGCTGAAACAAGTTCCAACGAGTATGAGTGGGATTCATTTTCTGATGCTACAACTGACATTGAGATAGATGTGATTCATAAATATGCTTATCAACTAGAGGAGGGAAAAAATCCAACATTAAGTCTTTTGGATTAGGTTTGCATAATACTAACAATGACTCTAGTGATGGCGTGGACTCTTTACGGTCTAATAATCCTTCAAAGAGTAATTTAATAGAAATCATCTTGCTAGTTGTTAGTTTTGATGATAACACAATGATGTCCCTTAAACCAGTTGAATCTTTATCCTTAAAGCATACTGAGCTTATTAAATGGAGCCAAAATTAACCCATGGACCTACCTACCTTTTCCAATGATTATACTTTGGCCTATTACTTGAACACAATTGAACCCCTTACTTCCTTCACCAGTGAAATGAACATGAACATGACAAAGGGGGGTATTAAGTTTCTTAGCCCAAAGAAAAAAAGTAAAAAGAACAAGTGAACTGATGGTGAAAACCACCTAGTGGCAGTATTAGATCCAAAAATATAAAAAACAAATGATGCATCTGATGGTGAAAATATCTCTAAGACACCTGAAGGTGGGAAGCTTGATATTCTCCCTGATCACTTTTAGGAAATATCTTTAGTGCTAATTGAGCCAGCACAACCAAATGATTTGGGAATGAATGAAGCACCTCAACTAGTACACATTGCTCAATCTTTATCAGAGGAGGAGAAACAAAAGTTCACACAATTCTTCACAGAGAATAAAATCAATTATGTATGGTCATATTCTGACATGTCAGGCCTAGTCCTAATCTAATAATGCATCATTTATCCATAGCCCATGGGGTTAAGCCAATAAAGAGGAAAATTAGAAAGATGCATTTGCATGCGATATTACTAGCCTAGGCAGAACTGGAGAAGCTCCTAAAGCTAGTTTTTTAAGAGAAACAGATTACACATAATGGATTTAAAACATTGCCCCAATCTCTAAACCTGGAAAATCCATCATAGTGTGCATAGATTTCTGAGATCTCAATTGAGCCTATCCTAAAGAAAAAATTTCACTTCCAAATATTGACATGATTATTGATCTTACTACTGGATATGAAATGTACTCATTAATTGATGGTTTCTTAGGTTACAATTAGATCAAAATAGTAGCTGAAGACCAAGAAAGGAAGCACTCACTTGTGCTTGGGGAACATTTTGCTAGAATGTAATGTTATTTGCACTAAAAAATGCTAGTGCAACCTATCATTGAACACTGAATACAATATTTCATGACATGATGCACAAAAATATGGAGGATTATGTGGACAAAACATTGGAAAAATTAGTTCAGAGAAGAACTCATATAGAAAATTTGGAAAATATCTTTGATAGAATGGAACAATTCAGATTAATACTCAATCTAAAGAAATGTGCCTTTGGAGTGACCTCCAAGAAACTCGTAGGTTTTATTGTCTTAGATAAAGGCATTGAAGTTGATCTAGAAAAGGTGAAGGCAATCATGGAAATGCAACCTCCTAAGAATATCAGTCAAATAAGGACTTTACAAGGGAAGCTTCAATCAATCAGACGATTCATTTCTCAGCTAGTCGATAAAGCACAACCATTTACAAAAATATTACATAAAGGAGTCACTTTCGAGTGGGACGAGACATGTGAAAAGAACTTCAATTAGATCAAATAATAGTTTGCATATCCACCAATATTGATGGATCCCATTCATGGGAAACCCCTATTGTAATACATATTTGCAACAACAACATCACTAGGAGCTTTACTAGCACAACATGACAAAATAGGGAAAGAAAGAGAAATCTATTATATCAATAGGACACTTGTGTCTTATGAACTCAACTATACCATCATTGAGAAAGCTTTCTTAGTAGTAGTATTCACATCTCAAAAACATAGACATTACATTTTATCTCATTCAATGAAGTTGGTAGCAAAGATTGACCAATTGAAATATTTGTTGAACAAAGAAACATTAACGGGAAGATTGGAAAAGGGGGTGATGATATTAAGTGAATTCAACATCAAATATGTGGACATAAAATCTATTAAGGGATAGGTAATAGATGATTAATTGGCTGAATCACCACTTCAAGATGATAAAACACTGAATATAGAGTTTTTGGATGAAGCAATCATGCACTTGACAAAGCATCCATGGAAAATTTTCTTTGATGGATCATTCAACCAATAGGGGTTAGGACCTGGTATTATTTTCATAACACCTTAGGGATATACAATTCCTAAAGCATACAATTTGTTATTCCCTTCAATTTATAACATTGTTAAACATGAAGCTTTAGTGAATTCGCTAAAAATGGTGATTGAATGGAAGATTGTAGAGATACATATCTATGGTGATTCTTATCTGACTGTAAATAAAATAAATGATCAATATTAGACTAAATATGAAAACCTCATGCCTTACAAGAGGATGATTGATTATTTGAAGAAGTAATTTTTATTCATTACTTTCCAACAAATTCCTAGATCAAAGAATAAAGAGGCTGATGCCATGGATACTCTAGCCTCATTGTTCCATATACAAGAACAATAATTCTTCTACGAGTTCCTAGTGGAGGAATTACCTTATCCTACCTAAAATTTACCTGATTCCCAAGTAGTTTTCTCAATCATAGGTCATGATTCTAAATGATCTATATAGGTGTGGTCTAGATGGTACTTTACTTAGGTGTTTAGAATGGGAAGAGTCTAAGTGTGTGTTACAAGAAGTCCACAAAGGTATTTGTGGATCTCATTTGAATGGTCTTTTGTTAGCTAAGAAACTCTCGAGAGTTGGGTATTACTGGAATAACATGGAAAAATAATCAATTCAATATGCTAAGTCTTGTAAAAAGCTTTAGCTACATGGAAACCTAATTCATGCTCCAACAAGGAAGTTATTATTGTTCATTACACACTGGTTGTTTCAACAATGGCCCTTTGATCTCATAGGATAAATATATCCTTCATCATCCAATAGATGCAAGTTCATTATCACAGCCACAAAGTACTTTACAAAGTGTGTTGAAGCCATCCCTTTGATCAAGGCTACATGCAAGAAAGTGTCTATGTTCATCCTTAACTACATCATTTACAGATATGGAATTCCCTCTTTGATTGTGATAGACAATTGGGTCAATTTTAAAAAAAGGATATAGATGAGTTATGTGCTTAGTTTCACATCACACAACATTGTTCATCGATCTACTACCCACAACGGTTTGGACATGTTGAGGCTTCAAACAAAATAATTTGGAAAATCTTGTATAGAATAGTCAACAAATCAGGAAAGGATTGGCATCTATAGTCAAATCCAACACTATGGGTGTACAAAACCAACATCAAAACACCAACAAGGGAAACACCTTTTTTTCTTGTCTATGGATAAAAGGAAATCTTACCTATCAAAGTAGACATTTTGTCCCTAAGAGTATCATTGAGAGGTCTTGTAACAGATGATGAATATAAAATATCAAGAATTCAAGAGCTATAATTTTTAGATGAGCATAGACAAGAGGCATTTTATCACTTGCAAGTCTATCAGAAGAGGATGTCTAGAGGTTACAACAAGAAAGTACAACATCAAGAATTTTAGGTTGGAGATCTTGTATTGAGAGAGAATCATAAAAAACAACAGAATATAGAATAGAAGGGAAAATTTGAACCCAACTTTCTAGGACCCTTCATCATCACAAAGACATTTGGCTTTGGATCCTATCAATTCTCAACACCAGAAGGATATCTACTCCTTGATCCTATCAACACGATTCATCTGAAGAAATTTTGTACCTAACATCCCAGAGTTAGAAGTTTATACAACATATATTGTTTCTAAGAAAATCCAAAAACAATGGAAATTGATCCTGAAAAAATCCAAAAATAGTAGAAAAAGTTCTTGAGGAAACACAAAAACAATGTAAAAAAGATCTTGAAGAAAAGAAAAAATATGGTAAAATATCTTGAAAAAATGGGTATCTTGGTGAAAACCTAGGAAATAATCGCCTTGATACTATAAAAAACATCAAAAAATGTCCTGAAAAAATGATCATCCTGGTGAAAACCTGATAAATAGGCACCTTGGTGAATTGAAAAAAAAGTGAAAAATAAAAAATACAAAAAAAGAGAAAAAGTACAAAAAAATAAAAAAACAAGAAAAGTGCCTTGGTGAAAACCAGATAAACATGTGCCTCGATAGCAAAAATAAAAAATCCTGCCAATTGGAGAAAACTTGGTAAATAGATGCTACTTGTAATTGGTCATTGCATCTATCAATGCATCACTTGGCTATCTTGCCTTCTTTGACTTCTTCTTATATATAATTTAGGGTCTCTGATCTTGTACAAATTAGTTGGTTCAGAATCCTACCATCATGGCTTGGAATCGGTCTATGTCTTAGCCCCAAGATAGTCATACTTAATTGGGGGAAAGTTCCTAGCATTCCAATCCAACCATCATTATCTCGTTGGTTGTAGTTGTCAACATCATTTGGGTCAATTGTCTTTCCTAGAAGCTATGAAGTTTTCTTTGTCTACTGTCTATTATCATTGATTTTCACGTGTTATGCCTTATGAGAAACTCGATAAGGTCTATAGACTAGATAAGAAATGACATGGGACATTATGTTTTCTTTGATTTCTGCTTGTGGTTGATTATTTTGATGATACTTAAACATCAAATAAATTGGGTGTTTGTGATATGAGCCTCCATTTCATGTGGTACATTGCACATTCCTCGACTCTTTTAATTTGAATGCTAAGGTGAGATTGGAGCTATTTCCTTTTCTATTTTGAGTGATATCATATTACTATGCAATTTGAATGACTATACCTAAGGATATGAATGTAAGGGTCATTGTAGGTACATGCTAATCTATCCAAGGATATGAGATAAAGGGTCATTTCAAACATAACATCAATATTGCACAAGAATAGAAGGATATCTAGATTTATTTCTTGTATGTACATGCAAGAAACACTTAGGTCACCTCAGCTCTACATGCCCCGATGCTTGTGTAACCTTTCAAAATCAAAAGGAAGTAACACTTAGGTCATCCTGGCTCTTTATGCCTTGATGATTTTGTTCACTTTCGACATTTTATCTCACAAAGTTGTATTCATATTCTCATGGTTGCATTTAACCAGTGAGGGTTGCACTAACTTCAGTGTCCCAAAAATGCTCAATGATGATAAACAAAGCTAAAAAGATCCAAAGTGGCAAGTCAGGTGCACGTAGGTTTGCATTCATGTTAGCATTGCATTAATTTTGGCATAAAACAATAATGGATTAGCTTGAATTATCCTAATCATGGAATTTGAATCCACAATTGGCAAGTGGAATTGGATCTTCTCTATTGACATCTTTCTGTAATCTCACTAACATGATCGAGTACTCTGGATACTGACAAATACTTGCATGATAAGTCAAGTTACACACATACTACTATTGCATATTGCATCCACTATAAGCATTCATCATTATCATAAATATCATTACATCCATTATCATAATCATTGCATAAGATCATTGCACTCCATATCAAACATGAGAAAGGTACAAAATGATTGCACTATCATATCATAAAATGGAAGTAGATCCATCCACAACATAAAAATCCTAATCAAAGCATACATGTAACATAAAAAAATTAATCATCACATAAACACATGTGGGACTCAAAAGCTGTATCTCATATATATCATAAATCTGTCAATATCTGAGTACAATGAGATAAAAAAAAATCAATGTATCAAGGTGTATCAAAATGTATCAGGGTATATCAAACTATCATATACATCAATGAATGTGTCAGAACATCAATAGGTTAGTTGTACATCATCAAAATATTTGGGAGATCATATGCATCAAGACTCGATCCCACCTTTAGCATTTGGATGACGAGGAGGAGGTGGTACATCATCCCTAGTAGGGGTAGGTGCAAGAATAACACCCTTAGATTACACAACAAAAGAAGAATAAGGAGCTCTCTGAGTAGGATCAAGAAGAATACCAATATACAAAGCATAATAATATGTTTCCCTGTGAGCTTGGTGAATGACATCTCTCTGAACCCGATCCTTGTAAATAATCATCTCTCTCTAGATCCTATCTCTCTCTCTCTCTCTCAATAGTAATCTCAGGTACACATTGGTCTCTCTCAACTATAAGATCCTATATGCGCCAGTCATGCTCAACAAGTTGTGCCTCTAACATGAATATCTGTGTCTACAACTGTCTCCTCTCATGTCAAAATTGTGTGAGTGCATCATTGGAGCTACCCTATCCTCCCTGGGCTCCTTGTGCTGGTTGTCATTGTAGGGGAGGATCTGGTACCTCCCTCTCCTATTGTGCAACATCATGCTACTATCTCTACTCTAGACCCTTCCCTTATACCTCTCTCTATCTTTGTAAGTATTGTTGGGGCATCAAAGGTCCTAAATCAGCCCTAAGAGGAGCAACTCTGAAACACATTCTCCTCCCTCCATCGCCAACTCCTCACCATCACCTCCAGATTTATCATATCCTCCATCTCCACCACCACTATAATCACCTCATCCATCATCTCCCACAATTCCCAAACATCTATCCTCACCCCTACACTAACCTCCATCACTACCTCCTAATCTCCCTCCATCTCTCCTCCTATATCACCTCTGGCCACATCCTCCTCCCTGATATCCTCCAGCATCATCCCTTGGATCCTCTATCTAGGGTGCAACGTCTATTGGATCAGTAAAACATGGGAAAGGATGATCCTGCAAGTGTTTCCTATAGGCATCTGTGACTCCACCATCTTCTACACCTTGTAGATAGTCTCAAGAAACTTCTTGCAAACCTGTGAAATCATAAGCATCTAAAGAATAATCAATATGAGGTCCCCAACTGAGTTTCACCTCATCAATGAATTGAGCACAAGTGGTCATCTTGACTGCTATATCCTCAGGGCAACCATACTGTCACCAACCATGAGAAATGATAAAACACTATACTACGCTAACAAAATGACCAATCGGATATCTACTATAGAACATGTAGGACAACTCTATCTGAGCATCAGACTAGTCTACCTCATTATCTTTGTAAGGTCACTAGCTAATATCAGTAATATCATCAAAGACACAATGCCAGTAGTCAGTTTTCCCCAAGTGGGGCTGATGGAGATAACCTCTGTAACGTTCAATATAGGGATAACGCCTGCAATGAGCTCTCTTTGCAATTGGTCACATGATTGGGATATGTTCCCAGGCCCAAATTTGTAACAAAATAACATCAATTGACATGCTCTGGTTATACTTGTAAACCACCTCATGAAACTCCCTATATAAGTGTGCTAATAAACAAGAACCCCATGCAAAATGATGCAGATACCTAAGCATATCCTCCAAGATGTGGCCCCATCCACACAAAAATACCTGAGTGTTGCAATTGTCCATGATGATACCACCAATCAACAGGGATGGAAATGAGGGGTGAGGGGCATAATGGATCTCCATATGGTCCCATGTGACATATGTACTATCAATCTCATGGTCTACAAATACCTCCCTCAGTGTGGCAATACCAGGTGCATGTTCTTGATCATAATATACTTGAACTCCAACTACCAAAACCCTCAAAATTTGGTAGACATCCTTAGGTGTGACTATGATCTCTCTGATCAACATGTGGAACATGTTTTTCTCTCTATGTCATCTCTTAGCAAGGGAAATGAGCAATCCATGGTTTACTTGAATATCAAGTATATCTAGCAGTTGTCTCAAACCATAGGGACCGACTAGTGTTTTGTCCTCATCAAACAATTGGTCTATCATATCCATTGTATAAGATCTCTAACATCAGAAGAATACATGATCAAATCGAGTCTGCATAAAAAAAAAACAAGAAATACATCAATATTAGAGCAAAATGAACATCATCAATATAATTTAAAGCATCAAAATACAATACAACATCAACAATCAATCATCAAGATCAAATCGACAAGTAAAATGACCAAATCGATCAAAAGAAAACTACCAAACTCATGCATTGGTTTCCATACAAAAAAGTACAACTAATATGAAGAAATTACTTCTTCGTACGAGAGAAAACATGCAAGAATACAAAACTTTTGTAGGATATAAAACAAAACAAAGTTTCATATGGATGAATGGGCATCTTTAGTAAAGTTTTATGCAAAATAAAATTAAGGGGATATGAAATAATAAATGCCTTCATGTAAAAAATCCCATCCAACTAGAGTTTCATTCAAAACAAATAATGTCGCATACGAAACTATAGCGGGGGATGCAAAAAACTGAAAAACTAAAATAAAAATGTGCAAAAATTGATGAAATTTGGAAAATAAAATCTTGGGAAAGATCACTTATTGGTGTGATGTACCGTTGAGGCTTCCTATGGTGGCAAGACATCTTGAATAAGTGCTTCTGAATCAGAATTGACATGGTTTTTCTTAGAGGTCAGAAGGAACTCCAAAAGTCAAAAGTGAAAATGAATAGTAAAAAGTGTTAGAATAACAATATCTTAATCAACTGAGGGGGGGGGGGGGGGGGGTGAATCAGGTGATGCCAATATTAAATTCTTTAAAATTTAACTTCAAAATTATTGTTGAACACAAAATATTGAACATAAAAGTAAATGCTGCAATAACACACATACACATGATCACCAAGATTTGTTCTCAAGGAAAACCCTGTTAAGGGAAAAATCTCAGTGGGGATGGTACCCACAAATATCTGCACTATGAGTATAATAACCCTGTTAAGAGTTCTGACCCTATTAGGAGCCAAGTATTACAATAGACAGGTCCTGGTTAAAGGACATACCTTGTTAGGTGTCTTTTATAATGCCATCCTTGTTAAGGAATTGACCCTGCTAAGAGTCCAACCCTGCTAGAGGCAATAACCTTGTTAGGGGTGTACAATTTATCAACCCGATCAAGAGATTTGAGAGTTAAAGCCACCCTCAGGTTCTCCAAACCTCACAACTTCAAGACTGAGATAATTCAGTTCTGAAACTGCTTCCAGTACTCAACCACTACCAAGCAAGCTCCACCTTGTACCCAAGTGCACAACTACTGTTATCCAAACAATAACCAATGCAAAACTAAGCTCACATTCACCTCTACACTTCGCATGTGCAGCCACACCTTATTTTCCAAGGATTTCAATCCTTATATACAAGTCACAACAATTAAATATGGGTCGGTCTATATAGGATAAATCTTATTTATAAAATACAGTTGGACCCATGCGAAGATGCACATGACACATCTTATAATTTTATAACATAACAATTACATCAATTTATCATTTAGATCCATAAATCAAGCTCGTTCATCACATTACTTGAAACATGTTCCAAGTCGGCTTCCAAGCAAGTCTTTGCCAATACACACGTCATAGCTGAAGTCACCTATATGATCACAACACTATATGATCGCAATAAGATCTCAAGCTAGTGTCCAATATGAACCTATGTTTGCACATCATAACTTAAACAACCATGAGTGCTATCCACAAAGTTCTGCAATCAACTCTGTGAGAATCACAGTTTTTGTCTCCTGAAAACTAGTCATTAGTAAATCAGTAATAACTCTATCGGATCAACTCATATGAGTGTGTGATCACATTCAGTGACCCAAGACATCATGAAGAGTCTTCAACTAAGTTCACATGTGCTAATTATTTGTATTGAGTCCATACAATTCTCTGCAACTTGTCTGCGAGATTCTAAACAATCAGTCATTAACATACGTTGACATCAATGACAAACTCTATCATGAATGCAACACACAATCATTGTAACATGCCTCCAATATTAATAGGGTACTCCCCCATAGGAATACCATTATCATCCATGCTAAAAATATCCCCCTTTGGCATTGATGACAACATAGATGAAAAACATCTAAGTTCTATAAGTGCCAGATATGCCTCTTCTGCATATGTTACTCCCATGCATCAACATCTTTTCAAATCCTCTTCATTAATCAGTGTGGATCTTTCTAAACATTTCTCCCCCAAGGGATGATCCTCTCACACATATTTTTCATGTATTATTCTCTCCCCCATTGACATCAATGTCAAAGATGTCATTATGCCTCCAAGAGTCATGAGTCTTTCAGCTCAAATATACATACTCCCCAATACGAGAAGCATAAAAAATTTAGTCCAGATTATGAAATAGTGCTATGATATTTGTGGACTAATGAAATTTATGCATTAATTTATTCAAGAGTAGGTTGGGGCATAACCCCTAGCATACCTCTCAGATACTCAAATGTATCCTTTGGCAGAGGTTTTGTAAAAATGTCTTCTATTTTCTCCTTTGTATTCACATATTCTAACTTCACTTCTTTCTCTGCTACCTTATCTCTCAAGAAATGACACTTTATTGCTATATGTTTTGTCTTTGAATGCATAACAGGGTTCTCTGACATATTTATCGTGCTAGTATTGTCATAATGGACAATAATCGAATCTTCAAGACATACTCCAATGTCCTTCAACATTTGCTTCTTCCACATGATCTATGTACAATTGATTTCTATTGTAAAATACTTTGATTCTATTGTAGGCTGAGCATTGCAGTCCTACTTCTTGCTAAACCAATAACTCAACCTTTTGCCAAGGAAGAATGCTCCTCCACTTGTACTCTTTCTATCATCTACATTCCCTACCCAATCAACATCAGTGAAAGCATGAAATGTAAAGTCCTGTGATCTATCATACCATAGACCAAACTCAACTATGCCCTTTAGATATCTAAATATCCTTTTTACTACCATATAGTGAGATTCTTTAGGATCTTCTTGAAATCTTACAACAATTTTAGCTGCATTAGCAATATCAGGTCTAGTATGTGTTAGATGTTGAAGACCTCCAATCATTGATCTATACTTTGTATGTGGTACAATCTTTGATTCATCCTCCAAAGATAACTTAGTCCTAGTTATTGTAGGGGTTCCAATAGGTTTACCATCATCCATGCCAAACTTTTTCAATAGTTCTTTAAGATATTTTGTCTGAGATATGAATATCCCTTCTTTACTTTGATTGATCTGCAGTCCAAGGAAGAATTTCATCTCCCCAATCATGGACATTTCAAATTCACTTTTCATTTCATCTGCAAACTTATTGCTCATTTCATCATTTCCTCCAAAGATAATATCATCAACAAAAACTTCAACAATCAAGATACCTTCTGTATCGTCGAAAAATGGAAGCACTTACATTTAGGACTGGTTTAGCCCTCCGAGTAAGTGGTTTGGGGTCATGTCAAATGCCTTGAATGGGTCTTTGACTTGTATCTGGTTTTTCCCCTGTCCTACCCTATTTTCCACTTCTTTCCTACCTATTTCTGGTATCTTGCTTTGATATTTTGAGGTTCTTGACCTCAAGGTCAAGGTCAAACTTCTGGGTCAAGGTCGACCTCGACCCTGACCTAGAGTCTAAATTTCAAATTCCAAAGATTTTCGGATGTCGGGGTTTGAAAAGAATTCTTTCTCGCTTTCGGGTCGGCTGCTTCGGGCTTCGAAATGGTGACTCTTAAAAGACATTTAATATAGGTACACTTCTAAGGGTATGAGCCTAATGGGAATTTATTTCTCATACGTCGGCCTCTCTAGAAGTTGGTGTCCTAGACTAGTATGTAAGGAAACCTTCTCCTCTCATTTAAAAAAAAAAAGAAAAAAAGGAGGAGAAGAGAAGGAAAGAAAAGGGAGGATCATCTATGCATAATTTATCAAAGTGAGCATTCAAGAATTCAAGTATTCAAGCATTCATAATTTAATTCATCAAGGAGATCCATTGGTAGCTATTGAAGGATTCAAGCTCTATGGAGCCCTCTTATTGAAGATTTCTCTATCCATATCCATTCAAGCTTCTTCCTATTCCAAGATCCATTCAAAATTGGTGTTGAAGATCTAAAGGAAATTGATTTGAGACATCCTACACCCTACAATTCTACATCCATTTGGAGCATCCTTACTTGTGGATTCAAGGATTCAAATCCTCCACAAGGGTTTCAACATAAGCAAGGTGAATTGTTCTATTTACTTTGTTTATTAATGCAATTTCAATTCTATTTCAAGGTTAATTCCAAAACTGGGGTTTGACCAAGGCAAACCCCTCATCCCAAACAAAAAACCATTTTTCTTGCAGGTGTAGGTGCAGAACAATGAATTACAAAGCATATTTGGATACCCTTTTCGAAAAAATTTCAGGATCCGTGAACAGAATTTCCGTCGGAGCAGTGCAGGTCAAGGTCGACATAAAGGGGCACAATTGCACCCTTGTATTTGGGTCAAGGTCAACCTGGCTCAAAAAAGAAAAAGATTTTTGGGTTTTCTCCATCTCTGTATTTCTATTCTAGATCCGGTTGTAGAATTTTCAGAAACTCAGTATAGACACCAGAAAACAACAATTTCCAGATCTGCTATACTTTGAGGTTAGTATTTGTCTTCAATTCATTTCAATTAAGATTTTAATACTCTCTTCCAAAACAGAATGTAAGGTTTTCCTCTTTCTTCTTATTACTAATCGATTGATTCATTTATGCATTGACCATTTTCTTGTGGTTAATTAATTTGGATCTTTCCTTTGGGAATTAGGAGTTAAGAAGAGAATCATACCTTCCCCAATTCTTCTATATGTAAAGGATATTATTTACATGTTGGTGAACACATCAACAATAACCAATCAATCACCAATCACCAATCTTTTTTTTGTTCTTTACACCTTCTTCATTGATTCTTAAGTATAAATTGTTGTCAACATTACCTTTCTTGAATCTCAAATGAATTAGATACTTATCCAATCTTGCATACCAAGCTCTTGGTGCTTGTTTCAATCCATACAGAGCCTTCTTCAATCTGCAAACTAGATCTTCATTTCCTGATAAAGGAAATGCATCAGGTTTCTCAATGTATACTTCTTCTTCCAAGTCTCCATTAAGAAAAGTTAATTTCACATCCATCTGATATACCTTGAAATCCTTGTAAGAAGCATAAGCTAAGAATAATCTTACTGCTTCAATCCTAGCAATAGGTGCAAAGGTTTTTTCAAAATCAATTCCTTCTTGTTGTGAATACCCTTTACATACTAGTCTGGCTTTGTTTCTGACAACAATTCCTTCTTCATTCATCTTGTTTATGAATACCCACTTAGTACCTATCACATTTTTGTCTTTAGGCCTTGGAACCAATTCCCAAGTGTTGTTCTTCTGAATTTTCTCTAGTTCTTCCTTCAGGGATTTGATCCATGATTATCTCTACATGCCTCATTTGTGGACTATGGTTCTACTTGTGAGATCAAGGAAATGGAATTTGTAGTTTGTGACCTCTCTTCTCTGTTCTGTAATCTTGTTCTAGTTCCCTTTTTTCTATCACCAATGATTTGATCCTTAGGATGATTTCTCTAAACATATTTTGGTGTGGTTTGTTCCCTCAACTCCACACTTATACCATTGTCAATTATCAAAACACCTTGAGATGCTTCATTCCTTTCATTCTCATTACCATTATCTGTTGTCTGCATATTGTCTTGATTTGTATTTATATTATCGAATGAAATCTCATAGGGTTTAAAGTCACAATATCTCTCTCTAACTTGAAACTTTTCATCTACTCTCACATTAGCACTTTCAATCAGTTTCCTAGTTCTCAAATTGTAACATCTATAAGCTTTAATTCTAGTAGAGTAGCCAAGGAATATACCTACATCACTTCTAGCATCAAATTTTCCTACACATTCATCTCTCTTAATTTAGCATTTACTTCCAAGAATTCTGAAATAACTAATAGTAGGTGTCTTACCATACCATAGCTCAAATGGTGTCTTGCATGCACCTTCTTTGATTTGTACTCTATTCATTGTGTATACTTCTATATTGACTACTTCTCTCCAATGCATATGTGGAACTTTTCCTTCTATCAACATGGTTCTTGCTACATCAAGAACTATTCTATTTCTTCTTTCAACAACTCCATTTTGTTGTGGTGTCCTAGATGTAGAAGTTTGCCTCATAATACCATGCTTTTCACAAAAGGTATTGAATTCATGTGAAGTGAATTCTCCACCTCTGTATGATCTAAACACTTTATTTTCAAGCCCGTCTCATTCTCAACTTTTTCCTTATAAAACTTGAAAGTCTCAAATGCTTCTGATTTTTCTCTAAGAAATCCAACCCACATCATTCTAGAGTAATCATTAGTGAATATAATAAAGTACATGTCTCCAAAGTATGACCCGGTCTGAGTAGGTCCATAAAGGTATGTATGAATCAACTCCAAATTTCCATTTGCTGAGTATCCTTTGCTTGCAAAGCTGCTTCTTGTCTGCTTTCCCAAAACACATTCTCTACATGTAGTGTTAGTAGGTTTCACAATCTTAGGTATATCTCTGATAGCATTATTGTTAGATGCTTTTACCATGTTATCAAAATTGATATGACAAAACCTTCTATTCCATAGCCAACTATCATCAATCCTTGCAACAAAACAACTGACCTCAGTAGAGTTCAACTAAAATATATTACCTATGGTCTTAGTACCAGATGTGATCAATTCTCCATTAGCTCCTCTAATAGAGCAATGACCATCCTTGAATTCCAAATGATAACCCTTATCCACAAGTTAGCCAACACTTAACAAGTTACGTTTTAAGCCACCCACAAATAGTACATCATCAATATTAGTCTTTCCATCTAAAGTAATTTATCCTTTACCAACAATCATTCGTGGAGTATTATCACTAAACCTTACAACTCCACCATCAAACTTCTTTAGCTAAATGAATCTATCCTTGTCACCAATCATATGATGTGAATATGCACTATCAATTATCCAATTAGTTTTCCTATCAACATGAGAAACTAATGATTTTTCTTCATAGGTAGGATCCTCTTCATTAATAGCAACAAAACCCAGACATCATTGAATTCATCATCTAAATCTTTAGATCCATCACTAAGATAATAGAATTCATTATCATTCTTGTATTTCCCATATTTAGGCCTATGCTTAGGTATTCTACTTGGACATCTAGATGCAAAATGACCAACCTTATTGCAGTTAAAGCATTTCAAAGGTAATTTTCCTTCAAACTTACCTTTGCCATTCATTTCTCTCTTGGCGATCAGGGCCATGATCTTCTCATCCACTTTATTTTATAGCCTTTTAATCTCCTCCCATTTCTTAGCATATTCTCCAAGATCTTTGTTGTGCTTTTTCACTCTGCTAGATGTAGCTTCAATAGATCAATTTCTCTGAACAATTTCCTTAAATGTTGTCTCCACATTAGGTAGTGTATATTTTAGCTTAGTGGTCTCAAATGTAGTTAGCTTAGCCACTAACATTTCTTTGGTGAAATATTTGTATTGTGGTATAGTCTCCTCCAAAGCAAGAACTTTGGGTTTGTAGGCAGGAGTCACAGATCTCAAAATCTCTGCTATGACTTCATCTTTTGTATAAGTACTTCCATTGTTTCTGATTCCAATCACACATTCAGATACTCTTTGAACATACATCCTTCATTTGTATTGTCTCCATATTTGTCCTCCAATTCTACAAATTTTCTCTCTTAGTGTATTCATCTCCTTCATAGATTGCAACTAGTCTTTTCTAGATCTCACTTGCCTTTGTTAGATCTCTGAACTCTATGAATTCACCATTAGATAATGCATTGACCAAAGCTTCCTTTACAACAACATTGCACATAAACCTTTTCCTTTCTTCTTCAGTAGTAGTAAGTATTTCAAGGCCTTCCCCCTTTATGATAGGCACATATTTCAAAGTAATAAGCCAATATTTCAATCCCATACACATCAGATGATTCTTCATCTTCTCCTTCCATGTGTAAAATTTTTTTATATCAAACTTAGGACTCTCCTTTATGAGTAAGCCTATCCTGATCTTTACCTCAAGTTGTTAAGCTTCATGACTTAGGACCAAAAGATTTGATACCAATTTTTAGAATAACAATGTCTTAATGAACTGAGAGGGGGGGGGGGGGGTGAATCAGTCCATGCCAATATTTAATTATTTAAACTTTAACTTCAAACTTATTATTGAACACAAAATTTTGAACATAAAAGTAAATGCTGCAATAAAACACATACACATGAACACCAAGATTTGTTCTTAAGGAAAACCCTATTAAGGTAAAAATCCCATTGGGGATGGTACCCACAAATATCTGCACTATGAGTATAATAACCCTGTTAAGAGTCCTGACCCTGTTAGGAGCTGAGTATTACAATAGGCAGGTCCTGGTTAAAGGATATACCCTGTTAGGAGTCTTTTACAATGTGATCCCGCTTAAGGAATTGACCCTGCTAAGAGTCCAGCCCTGCTAGAGGTAATAACCCTATTAGGGGTGTACAATATATCAACCTAATCAATAAATTTGAGAGTTAAATCCACCCTCAAGTTCTCCAAACCTCAACTTCAAGACTGAGATAATTCTATTTTGAAACTGCCTCCAGTACTCAACCACTACCAAACAAGATCCACCTTGTGCCCAAGTGCACAACTATTGTTCTCCAAATAGTAACCAATGTAACATTAAGCTCACTTTCACCTCTGCACTTCACATGTGCAACCACACCTTATTTTCCAAGGATTTCAATCCTTATATACAAGTCACGACAATTAAATCTAGGTCAACCTATATAAGATAAATCCTATTGACAAAATACAAATGGAATCATGCGAAGATGCACATGAAACATCTTACAATGTTATAACATAAAAATTACATCGATTATCATTTAAATCTGTAAATCAAGCTCGCTCATCACATTACTTGAAACTTGTTCCAAGTCGGCTTCCAAATAGGTCTTTGCCAATACACATGCCATATCTGACATCACCTGTACGATAAAAAAATCTATATGATCATAATAATCTATCAAGTTAGTGTCCAACAAGAACCTATGTTCACACATCATAACTTAAACAACTATGAGTGCTATCCACAAAGTTCTGCAATCAACTCTACGAGTATCACAGTTTCTGTCTCCTGAAAACTAGTCACGAGTAAATTAGTCATGACTCTGTCAGATCAACTCATACAAGTGTGCGATCACATCTAGTGACCCAAGACATCATGAAGAGTCTTCAGCTAAGTTTTCACATGCTAATTCTCTGTATGGAGTCTGTACAATTCTCTGCAACATGTCTGCAAGCTTCTAAACAATCAGTCATTAACATATGTTGACATCAATGAAAAAATCTATCATGAATGCAATAAACAATCATTGTAAGATGCCTCCAACATTACTAGGGTACTCCCCCATAGGAATACCATCATCATTGATGCTAGCAAAAAGGTAGTTTTCAACCTATTTATACCTTTGGACCTAAGTGTGACATAATTTTCAAACTCAACAAACTGACCCGAAATCAACACCACATGCTTAGTCAACGGTCAGAAATCCATTTTCAAGATTGAATTTAAAATTGAGGGAACATTTTTCAAAGTCAACCTTCAGTCAAACCCTAGTCAAAGTGTAGTTGACAATGTGTTGAATAAGTCAAAACAATACAGAATCAACTGAGAATCTTTCAGCTACAATTTCATAGCATTTCTAATCAGTCAAACTTGATCAAACCAAGTCAATTGCAAACATATCTTGGTCAAACTGGTTCAAACCTAGTCAACTAGCTCGAATAAAATCCTATCAGATCGAGGAATATTTTATCAAATCTTCTTTATCAGTAAATCAATCGAATGAAGATATCAAATCAATCATGATCGTATCTCTAGGGGCATCTCAACTTCATCAGAATCCATATCAAGTTGAGTATCTCCGATCTATCTTCTGAACGGGTATTTTCATCGTACTACATCAAATTACTCAGTCATGCATCAAATATTTTTTAACATCATTGGATTAATAGGGGCGTATTAGTTTCATTGCACCACATCAAATTGATAGTGTATTCATCATAAGATAATTGACTTCATCACGACCCTTATCAAGTTAATTGTCTCAATCAATCTTTTGACGATAGTCAATTTCATCACATCACATCAAATTGGTTATCTATTCAAATCAACCTTATGGTTTCAAAATATTTCTAACAATGATTGATTTCATCGCTTCACATCAAAATGGTTGTCAACATTGACATCATCATTAGATAGATTGTCAGTTTCATCGCTTCACATAAAACTGATCATTCTGGTCTTAATCGATCTTTAATCACATCAAGTTTAGAAACATCAACCAGGGGCAGTTTCGTCAAAATCCATATTAAATTGTTCATTGTGTCAGAATAAGATATTCTTTGAATCAACACACTGATCATGCATCGATTCAAAGAGGGGCAAATGTAATCACCCTAAAATGGCCTAGTTAAACCATTAGCCCCTAATCTCAGTTAACCCTAATCGAAGAGTCAAGTCTCAATCAAAATCATCAAATCAATTAAACCCTAGATGAAATTATATAATTGGGTTGATCCACCTAGTTGCTTAATTCATCTCTAATCAGACATTAAAGGCTGATAATCAAAATATCAAATCATTTAATTAATTTTTCCTAGCATAATTAATTAAATCAAAGCTAAAAAATCCTTTGCTAGGATTATTAATTAAATGAATTAATCAAATTGTCCTAATTTTCATGTCACCACAAAATGAAAAATGAGCTAATTCATCCAATCAAATATCAATCCCATGGATCAAGTAAGAATTAATCTCCACCACTCAAGGTGAACCAATCTTGGCCATCGAATTCCTAGGAAATTCTATAAAAAGAACATCTATCTACACATTAATCCATCTAGAATTCACATAAGGAGATTTTGCCAAAATTGTTCTAGGTCACTCACAGTCATTTTGAGATCTTTTATGAGCATTTAGATCTTAAGTTCATATCATTTTAGCATTTCATCAACATGTACATCTTAAATTGATGTTAAATTAGTGTTGAATCTTACATTTCTTAGCTTATTTGCATATCATTAGTTTTATTTGTTTTCTTATGAATTTCATGGACTAACCAATGGATTTAATGGTTGACGAAGTGTGGTGTAGCATGTTAATAGGTACACCATTTACATCACACATCTTCAAGTCCAAAGAAGGGTTATTTGAATGGTTGTTGATGCCATTTGGGCTAATAAATACCCCTGTCACTTACATGAGAATGATGAATGATATGCTGAGACCTTTCATTGATTCTTTTGTAGTGGTATACTTAGATGACATAATCATCTTTACTAAGACATGTGATGAACATTTACAACATGTTGAGTAGGTAATATTAATTGTACAACAAGATAAAATCTATGCTAATCAGAGAAAGTGCTCTTTTGGATTGGAGAGCATCCAATATTTGGGCTATATTGTGGACAAGAAGAGCATCCATGTTGATCCTGAAAAAAACTAGGTCATCAAGGATTGGCCTTCTCCTAAGGATATCATAGAGCTTCATAGCTTCTTCGGGTTGAAATTTTTTTATCAAAGGTTTGTACTTGGATTATCTCATTTGACTTGGCCTATGAATCAAGTACTTTGGGGTGGATCTAAGGAAAAAAATTGGAGAAAGGTGCAACATAAAGCCTTTGAGAAATTAAGGAACATTTTGTGTTTGACACTAGTATTGGCACTTCCAGATCTACAACCTTTTGTGATTAAAACAAATGCATCCCATCATGCCTTGGGGGTTTTCCTCATGGAACATGACCATCTAGTGGCTTATCACCTTGGAAAAGTTTCAAACATAGTTTGGTGTCCTACATATGATAAATACATGTATGTAATTGTACAAGCTTGCAAACAATGGAAGCATTTTATTCTAAGAAAAGAGACAATTATTCATGCAGACCATAAACCCCTACAATTTCTGTAGACACAAGATGAATTATAGAATGATATACATCAAAGGTGGTCTACATACTTGTAGTAGTTACACATAAATATTCATTATAAGAAGGAAAAAAATAATAAGGTTTCAAATGGCATGAGTAGACCTCAAATTGATACATGGCTTATAGTGTTGGATTCTCGTGGGCATAAAGCAACTCATTGGTCTGATATGTATGCTAGAGATGTTGATTTCTTTGAATCCTACACTCAATTCAAATAGGGTAAAGAAAGAGAAAATAAGAGAAAACAAAAATGACAGGGAGATAAATTAAAGTAACATGAAAATACATTTTGGCATTGGAAAAACTTTTTTTGTTCTTCAGAAGTATTTCTACTAGCCCAAAATACAACATGATGTCATTTCTTATATCTAGTCATGTGTAGCATGTGCCATTGTAAAACCCATGAATAGAAAAAGGGGATTGTATCTACTGCTTCCTATTCCAGATAGATTGTGGCAATCTATCTCCATGGACCTTATGTCGGGTGTTAGAAATAAATGTTTATTATCTTGTTTTCATTGACGTCAAACATTGCATTCCATATGTTCTAGAGGAGCTTGAGTTGATGTCCTTCCCTCAAGCTTCTTGGTCTGAATATGTGAAAATCTCTTGATGGAGCCTGTATGCCAAAACTTTAGTATTTTGGTAATCAGATAAGCTCTCAGTCTTTTATGGTCTCATAATAGTGGAAGATGTGTATGTATCCTATATGGTCTTAGAATAGTGGAAGATAGGTATGTATCCTATATAGTCTCAGAACAGTGGAAGACATGAATGCATCCTATAATCTTAGGAAGATAGTGTTCTATAATGATTCTATATTATATTCTTATTCGTAGAAGTCTTCTTGATCTGGATGACTCTTGTAGTGTTGCATTTTAGTTAGTAATTTTTAGTTGCAGTTATTTGTCTTTCCAGAGCTATTCTCTTCTGAAAATTAGATTTTAAGTTGTGTTGTAGTTCATTCAAATGATTTCAAGACTTGGCCTTGGTTGTGGCATTCTTTGGTGATCAGGAGTGTATTCCTGGTGGTCTAGAGACCATGTTATCCTAATTTGTTCTTTCCAATTATTGTTTTGATCCAGGAATTTGTTGTGGAAACTTTTAATGTGGCATGTTGACATGGCTTCTGATGTGGTGTTTAGATCTCTTCATAGCGTGTGGAGATCTAGTTATTATTGGTAGTTTTCCTCTAAATGTTTAATTTTTCCTTGGTTGATGTTCCTCTCATTGAGGATTTGGAACACATGTAGCATGTTTTTGGTCCATCTTTCTCCTGGGATGGACCATGCTTTTAGTTTTAGATCTGGGTGATATGTTTAATGATTTTTGAAATATCAAATTTGGGTATGGGTCTTATACTTAATGCTTATATCTTATTTAGATGGGTTCATGATATATGAGATGTATGTATATAATGTTTTTCACTTATTCGATGGGTCCTTGGTTCAGATGCTTTTTATAATGATCCTATTTTTTCCTTGGCCAATATGGAACTCATTTGTAGTATCCTTTTTGGTTTGATTAACCTTATTGTAATATCTAATTAATGACTTATCCAGTATATAAGGGTTGTTGATTACTTGGAAAAGTGAATGAAAGGTGTGAAGAAAGTATAGTGTGCAAACTAGTTCAGCAATCAATAGAGAAAAGTGCAGTGACAATGCCAGAGAAGAAAAGGCAATAATTAGTTTGCTACTAGTGTGGACAATGTTAAGAAGATTAGTTGTATGAGTAGGAGAAAATTTTCATAACTACTTTAAAGAAGGATACATACTTTAATACAATGAGTCTTGGGTACTTTAGTTTGTTATTGTATCTTTCTACTTTGGCAATGATCCTCTATATGTAATTCTAGAGCAATGAGCTCTTGTTTGTATTGTAAGTCAGTGAGCCTTCTTCATTATTCACATTCATTGTAGTATTGGTAGTGAGCCTCTGATTAGTTTTTTCAGAGTAGTGAGCACCTAATATTTTATAATCAGATCATATACGTAGTGATTCATCTTTGTGGGAAATTTCTCACAATGGATTTTGCTACTTTAGGTTTTCCACATATAAATCTTGGTGTTCTTGTTTTACTAGTTATGTTCTACCTTCCATATTGTTTCTTGTGGTGGTTGCTAAATTTACGTTGTTAATATTTTTAGTTTTATGTTGATTCATCCCCCTCTTAGCATCCAAAGTATGTTCATCAATTGTTATCATAACCAAGTTCCTCTGGATTGAAGCTTAACCACTTAAGGGAGATTTGGAATGGTGTAGAATTTACACTTTTAGGCATCAGTATTTGATGCCATGAATTTTCCCCATTGAAAGGATACGATGAAAGCATATATTGAAACATTAAAGAATGGTATTTGTGAGTTGATTCAATTTAGTTTTTATCCTCCTTTTGGAAGACCTTTGAATAATAAAGTAGAGAAACAAAAGGAAGCAAATGTGAAGGTAAGGGCAATTGGTTTCAGTAGTTTATGTGACACAACTTTTGGAAAAGTGAAGGGATGAAAGGTGCAAAAGAAATATGGGACAAGCTGGTATTGGTGTATGATGGAGATTTGAGAAAAAAAAAGCAAGGTTAATGAATCTCAAATAGAAGTATGAAGTCTTGAGAAAAATAGAAGATGAGAGTGTTGAAATCAACATCTATAGGGCCCTTGATGTTGCATATGGAATTAGAGCTATCGAATGACATCTAGAAGATACTGATGTTATTCTCAAAATCTTATTAAACCTACCAAAAAATTTCATACCAATGGCTTGTTCAATAAGGAACCGAAATGATTTGAGTCAATATTCTATTGATAATATCTTTGGGTCATTTTCTGCATTTGAGCTTGCAGAAGTTGAAATAGAAAAATAGGGAAATCCCTTTCAGAGTTGTTGAGGCAAAGACATACAAAATATTAGAGGATGTAGAAGCCTATCTTTCAAGAAGATTCAAGTGAAGTACTAGAAGATATAAAGGTAAGTTACCTATTAAATGTTTCAATTGTGGAAGGGTAGGACATTTTTCTAGTGATTGCAAGTATACAAATTATAATAGTGATTCAGAAGATGAATATATAAAAGGAAATCAAAAGAAATGAGAATTCATAAAGAAATTTAATTTTAAAGGTAGAGGTAAAAATAACTTGTGTTTCATGGAAGAATATTTTTATGAAGAAGATACTAATGAAACAATTGAGGAATCATTGTTTTAAGCTATCTCACAAAGAAGGGAACAAGTTGCGTTGCATGCTAAAGTTGTTACAGATGCATGGATCATACATTTTGGTTTCTCAAATCATATGACAAGAGATAAAATAAGATTTATCAAATTTGAAGATTATGATAGTGGAGAAATTAGATTCACCAGAGAAGAAAGTGCACAAATCAAGGGCATTGGAAACATTTCAATTTATGGAAAACATATAACTAATGATGTTTACTATGTTGAAGGTTTGAAACATTGAGTGTTAGTTAGATGTAAAACAAAGGTTATGAAGCCATGTTTAAAAGAAATGGTTGCACTATTAGAAACAAACAAACTGCCAAAAGAGTTGCAAAAGGTTTTAGGATTGCTAGTAATATCTACTATATTGAAGACAAGTGTGAAAATCTATGTTTTTGAGCTCAATATAATGGTATATGGAGAGATGATGTAGAAATGGAATTTGACCAAGACTACGTAGGACATGATCTATCAAGAGAAAGTGGAGAAATAAAGGTTGAATATTAAGATTTGAAGCAATACAAATGAATTATGGTAGAATAGAAACAAGAAGAAATCAACAAGGGCATGTTAGACTAGAAGTAGAGAGAAGATGAAAATGATGTTGATTGGATTATAGTAGATCAAAATCTTGAAGATGAAAATGAGAACATGATTGATTAGAAACATGAAAATGAAAATAAAAATATGGCTGATCAAAAGTGTGAGAAAGACATCAAGGAACTAGAAGAAGACAAAAAGAGCATGGTAAATTAGAAACATATGGAAGATGATAAAAAGAATATAGAAGATTAGAAATAGGATAATTGAAGGCAATTAGAAAATAAGGAATCAGAAGATCAGAAGCAAAATAACACAAAATCCAAGGGATCAAAAGCAAAAGAAGATCAAGGAAAATCCAGTACAAACTATACCATCTTAAAATGGACGCACTCGTTATTTAAGACCTTTTAGCTCCCATCCCTTTACCAACTTTATGGACCATGGATGGATTTGTGCATGACCCCTTCTTCTCCTGTTATGTCCCATTTTTACCCTTTTCAACTATGTAGTCTCTGAGACCCTAGGGTTAGCTACTTGTGGGACAACCCTGGAACAGATCGACTAGGTTGACCTATTCTAGAATAGGTTGACCTTTCCTCGGGGATTTTAAATCCTGGGGCCGGTGTTGTCTTGGGGAATAAGTTTCCAAATAGGGTGCCCCCATTGGATTTCTTTGTTTTCCAGCCTGGAAACTAGTATAAAAGGAAGCCTAGGCACCTCATTTTGGGAGAGGGACTTTTCACAATAGCAATCACACGTGCAAGCTCAAGCATTCAAGAAAGAAAATTTTCATCAAGAATTCAAGGATCCTTTGTGAGCATTCCCTCTTCAAGATCTAGCACTTTTTTGGCCATCAAGGGAGGAGATTTACATTGAGGTATTCATCATCTTCTTTATTGGTGCACATTTACATCCATGGCTCCATGATGTGGTTTTGGTAGATCTATTGCATTTGTGGAGATTTCCTACATTTGTTATTGCAAATTCAACATCTACAACATACAAGCCCTACAAAATCTTTATTGACAAGGGTTTCTATAAGCAAGGTGAATACTTACATTTGTCTTGTTTCCTTTATATATATTTATATTTCAATTTCAAGGTTGATTCCTCAATCTAGGGCTTGACCAAGGCAAGCCCTCATCCACCCAAACCCAAAAATAAGCTTTTCTATGTGCAGGAACAAGATATCAGAATTCCAACCATAGATCTAGAAACTACTTGCCAAGACATTTCCGAAGAAGTTGGGTCAACTTTTCTATGGTATCCTGGGAATATGGTGACTTGGTCAACCTATTCCAGAACATAGTGACCTGGTCGACTTGCTCCTAGAGGTTTGGGAAAAACAACATTTTCTGGGTTTTCTATCGTGATCATGAATCTGCAGTCAGAAGTTCTATCATAGGTTCAGATCTGTAGTTTTCAGAGAAAAAAAGCACATTCCTCTACACATTCCAAAGTGACTACTTTATCATTCATTTCATTTATTAATCTATACCTATTTTCACATCTTAATTGGGCTAATTGCTTATATTTAGCATCTAGATCTATCTTATTTTCCTCATTAAATCAATTGGTTCAATTGCACTTTTACATTTACACATCTTTAATCAAATCCTACATTGCATGAAAGAGGACTTTCTTGCGTAATTCCTTAATATAATTTGGGTCTAGCATTTGCATCCCTTATCTCCTTGGGTTTTTCTAATCTAACTTGGGTTATATTGAGAGTTATGTTTGGAAGCCTCTCTTTCTCTTGTATTTTAAATGTTAGCGTGGAAGTGGTTAGTTAATGAATTCATCTCACATAGTTTATATTGTTAAACTCATTGGCACCCATTTTCCCCCCTAAATATTTTGGTGAACCCAACGTGTTACAACTTCCTTTTGATCTTGGTGTTAGATTTCCCTTTGCATTATCTTGTGTGTTCACCTTCACTAAATATTTTGGTGAGCCCAACACATTCCCTCTTTCCTTATTTTTGGAGTTAGATTTAGCTATACTTGTGTGGTTAGATCTTTATTGTTATGGTCTTTATTAAATTGATAATTTTGTTAGATCTCATTAGAGTTTCCTTTTGTGATCTCCTCTTTTATGAGCTTTATTACACTAAGTCCAACCTCTAGCATTCCTGTTAGGAGAATTCATAGACTCATGGGCTCTTTTGATCATGATTCCTCTTTTCTTCCTAGGACCCATGATGACACTAATATTTTCCCTCAAGATCCTAATCTTGTAGTGGAGCATAAATCTTCTCACTCATCCCATGATGAAGATAAATTCTTAAGAGTTCCTCCTTCCCAAGTTGATAATCTCTCTCATGAGTTTGATCAATTGGAAAATTGGCTTGTGCAAGAGAACATAAATCCTGATAGTGTTGTCACTATTGAGGCTATTAAGAAGCTTATCACTCATGATGATAATAACATCTCCATTTTTCTTGATATATCACACCTTATCAATAATCATGCTAAGCCTTTGGCAGAATGTTCTTAAGAGTTAGGATATATTCCTCCTTCCACAACTGTTGAACCTTCTATTCCTATTTCTACCACTATTCATAGCATTCCTACCTTTGCACCACCTCTTATGACAACTTCTACATAAGTCTCTAATCCTTTAAGTGTTGGTCTTACTAACCCTTCACTTCCTTCAAGTGTTCCTCCTACTTCTATACCTTCTTCATTACCTTCATACAATGTCGTTCCTTTCACATATTCCCATCCTCTTCTCATTCCTTCTAATCCTCCACAAACATCCTTGCATTTTCCTTCCGCTTCCTACAACTTTCCTAGCACATCCAATATGTCTCTACCTACTATTACATCTTCTAATACTACCATTAGTAGCTTGGTTCAAACCGTCACCACTTTGCAACAACAAGTGACTCAATTCACTCAATCTAAGTACAAAATCCCTACATGTGACATTTCTAATCCCCTTTCCTTAGATATCCTTCATGTTGTTATCCCACAACATATTGAGATACCTCATCTTGAGACTTATAATGGCAAGGGTGATATTGTGATCCATGTTAGGACTTTCCAAACTATATGTAGTGATTTTTCTCACGAGTATAGGCAAGTGGCTAAGTTGTTCACATGTACTTTTAGGGATAAAGATTTTCAATTGTGTTTCTCTTTACATCCTTATTCTATTAATTCCTTTCAAATGTTCGCTGATACTTTCATTCAACAATTTCAAAACAATATTGGTCCTAAGATTTCTTTGACTGATTTAATGCATTGTAAGAAAAGTGTTAAATAAAAAGTTAGTGACTTTATTGGTAGATTCAAACACTTGTATGCTCAAATTTCTTATCCTATGCCTGATCATGATATTCAACGTATTTTTATTTCTAATTTGCCAAAAGAATTTAGAGATAAGATTCTCCTTACTGAGTATACTTCCTTTTCACATCTTTGCACAGTGCTTCACCATTATCAGTTACAAGTGAGCTAGCTTGAGAGATCTACTCCAATGGCTCTTGTTGTTGTTGATAAGAGTGAAAACACCATTCATCAAAACAAGTTCTCTAAACCTAAAAATTACATCAAGATTCACAAGTTCACCAACATAGTTGATGATCATGTGGCTACTGCATCCAAAGGTACAACTACTTTTTCCTTTGTGTATCATCCTAATTCTAAGTACATTTCTTTATCTAAACCTTTACATGTGGTGATGACGAAGTTGATTAATGCTAACATTCTTAAACTTCCTCCTATCTGTCCTATTGACACTAGGATTTACCAATGCCTAAGTCATTTGATGTCTTTTGATCAAAACAAAATGTTTTTTATAAATATCATCGTCAACCAGGTCATGATACTCAAAGGTGTTATGATTTAAAGAATGATATTCAAGATCTCATTGATTCCAACACTATATCTATTGATGCTGAGGTTAATAGTACAAACAAATCCATAGCACCTCCTAATTAGAATTTTTAAATTTACACCTCTTGGTGCCCAAAAATGATGGATTCTCTTTTGGCCAACTGACAAGTACAATCGTAATGCACCACTTATACCTCTACAATTTTGGCTTAATCAAGCCAAGGCTGGTAGGCCTAGATTCTCTTTTGGACTATCAAATTATCTGTGTTGCTCAACTGCATACACAAAACAAAGTTCCTCCAAAGGTAGTGAATGATCCTTTGAGGAAATCACAAATCTCCTAATAATCTCTACTCTATAAAACTTGACTAAAATGGATTATACTAAGGACTGAAAAGTAATGCTTTTGAAATAATGATTTAAAGATCTACAAACTATAAATGAACTAATATAACAGTTTCCAATTAATGATTAGATTAGTGCCTTCTAAATATTTGGGCTATAGAGTCAGAAAACCTTCAATCCTACGTACGATTAGAGACAGTTTTAAGAGAACTTACTCCTATAAAGTAAGACTATCATTCCACAGACTTTCGCTTGATTCACAATTCAAATCAATTTACACAACTAATCTTATTGAGGTTAACTCAAATTAAGAGACCGATAAGAACAATGGTAGGTTCAAAGACCATACAATTGATACTTGAGTTGTATATATTAATTTTGCATTATGATACTCAGGGAATTCAACACGGTGAAACACTCTATTTAATAGAATATCCGAAAGACTAATTGAAAACATATAACTTATAACCACAAATAAAAAGAAGAGCACTTATCTTTATTAATGTTGAAAAAATAGTACATTAGAGTTCATATTGTAGTTGTGATCAAATTATATCCTATGAAAATCTATCTTGTATTATCTTCCCTCTTTACATTTTACATTATGTATATATACATGTTTGAGTGGCTTTCACACCTCTTTAGGGTGAAAAGACACACCCTTATTACAAATTATTTTGAAAAATGATAAACTAACTAAAAAATAACTACCTATCTCTCGGATTTGGGTCTGGTTGAAAAACTAAAACACCTTGTGGAAAGCTAAGATTTTTATTGGTGATAGGAAATTTGATTTCCTGAACTGGGTCTTTTTTAGATTTTTAAAATTCAACCATCTTTAGCCTATATCAGCATCATCTTTGTAGCAGGTCGAAATTCCAGCATTTTCTGAACGCTTTGATTACAAAATTTTGATTGTTCCTGTCACAGAGCTTCCTTTCTTAATCTCTCAACTTTGAATTGAAAATTAATGTAATTTTTTCATCCCATTTCATGTACTCCATCATTAATTATTTGGCATGGAAATTAAGAGGCCATTTTTTAGGGTTTTATCACTATATAGGACTCCAAATTTTGCCCAAAATTTAGAGCTCCAACAACACCAACCCCTTACCTTCACATTAAACAAATGTCATTAATCAACCTTCCTCTCCTATTACTAACATTAGTTATGATAACAAGGTAGAAGAAGCTAATCATGTGATTAATCATGTTGAGTTTCAACCTCAACCTTTGTTTTTACCTTCGCACGAGCCTAAATCTACACCTCCTATCACCTTTGATCATTCTGATATGTTTAAAGCACCTAATGGTCCTCTTTACATTATTGCTATGGTAGCCCATATCCCTTCTCATGGTGTTTTGATTGATCCCTCTTCCTCTGTGAATGTTATCACTGAAGAATATATTTCTAATAAAGGATTGCATAAGGATACCTACGATACATATAGTGTTTGGATTCAAACTTGTAATGGTTTTCTTTATCATCCTCAAGGTTCTATCAATCTTCCTGCGACCCTTTCTAGTAAGGTTGTTCATACTACCTTTGTTGTTATTCCTACTTCCGATCAATTTCAACTTAAGCTTGGTATTCCACGGCTCTCTTCCATGCAAGTTGTAGCCTCTCCTATTCATAAGTGCATAAAATTTCCTCATAAAGGAGAAGTTGTCACCATTAATAATTCTCTTTATAAACCTTCACGTCCTCGAGATTGTGTTGAGATAGATTTCTTTTGGCCATCTCTCCCTCAAAAACCACCTAACCATCCTGATCATCTTTATCGATCCTATCAACAATACAAGATAGAAAAGATTCTTGAGCTTAGCCTTCCTAAGGTTGATCATCTTTAAACGTTTCTTGTTAGAAACACGGAGAATGTGGCTACACATGTGACAACTTAACCCCTCTTTTAGAGAAAATTTAAAATAAAATAAAATTTCAACTCTAAATTTTTTCAACTAAAGGGTAATTCCACGAAAATCTAAAAATAACCTTTTGTAAAGCTTAGAGTCTAGAACCCATATTTTATATTTTGATTAGTTTTATCATAATTTTTGAATATTTTATTAAACATGACACTGATTAGAAATAAGAAGTATTAAAACATTCAATTTATTTGACCTACCCATCCTATGAAAACTAGGATGTCTTGGTGATGTTTGGCTTGAAAATGTTATTATAAAAAAAAATTCAATGATTTGTTTCCATGCACTAGATATTTAAGTTATCTATTTGGAAGGAAATAATTGTTTTCTCTCTTTTTTTGTGACATCTCATCAACTTGATTTTTTTTTTTGTGAAATTTTCAGCAATTCAAATTCTTCTCTTAAATTTATAAAAAGTATAGCAAATCAATTTTTAATTTTCTTTTAAATTAAACATAAACTTCATCAAGAGTTCTACATTTTATTAGTTTACATTGTTTTGAAATTCAAAACTTAAAAGCCACTTTTATGTGGTCAAAGTTGAAAATTTGTATTCATTTTGTCTATTTCCTCTATAAAAATTATAAATGTTTGTACATTTATCCCCAAATTCATCCTCAACAATCTCATTTGTCATTTTAATATTCCATCTAATATCATCACAGACAACCACAACTATTTAAAAAACTATGAGTTCAATCCCTCTACGAGAAATTCCATATCAAGCACACGTAGTCCATACCATATTACCTCCATGGGAATGATCAAGTCAAGGCGACCAACAAAACCATTAAAAAAATTCTCAAGGTAATCGTTAATGATGATGGTTGTGATTGGTATCTTTAACATAATCTCATTATTTGGGCCTACTCTATTAGTATTCACACTCACAGAGGGGTCACTCTATATTCCCTCGTTTATGGTGCCAAAGCACTTTCGCCAATAGAGGTTGAGCTATCCTCCGGGCATGTCTCTTTAGAAAACCTCATCCCAAAGGAGGACTATCATGTGACATGATTACACAAGCTAGAACTCCTTGAAGAACATCATCTCTTTTCTCTTAATCACGTTAATACATATTAGCATAGCTTGTGTCATGGCTATAATTGACACATCAAAATTAGAGAGTTTTAGGTTAGAGACCTTATTTTTAAGGAAAATTAGAAGATAACTACTAAGGAAAAAGAAAAGAAAGGGAAGTTTGAGTCAAATTGGTTGGGTCCTTATGTCATCACTACAAAATTTAGATCAAGCGCATACAGGCTATCTACTCTTGAAGGCCATGAACTAGATGTATCTACAAACATCATCCATTTCAAATGTTTCCATGCTTAAACCATCAGCACTAGTCTTCCTACAATCATATAAAAAAAATAGAAAACCAATAAAAAATTAAAAAAAATAGTAAAAGAAATAAATTTGTTCAATGGTTAAAACCACTCCTCGTAATGCCTTGGGCAAGTATCATAATGAAAACCTAGCTAATGTATGTCATGTATAGTGGGGAGCCGCTTGAGTCCACAAGTATGTGTCATTCCATATTATCCTAGTCATCAAATTCCACCCATACCATCATTCCCTTTATTTGGATGGCTCGCTCAATTTCTCTATCATTCATTTATTTCCATCCTTCCATTATATATCCCATCCCTTTCCACCATCCCATCCACATACACTACCTATTTGGGCCATCCTCCTTTGTTAGATTTCTCACCTACCCAAGCTTTATTTAATATTCATCTACCCACTTGATCCTCACTTACCTTCGTCTTTTTATTTACCTCCCTCCATCTATTCCATTCCATTTTTATCCTTATTAATTTTTCATTTAAATGAGGGCATCCCCTTGCCAACATTTCCCACATAATGGGACCAGGGCCCTTTCCTTGCTTATATAATAAAAAACATTTGTTATGGAATGGTTAACATGTATATATGCATTGGAGCATGATATTTCCACCTTTGTCTATTGTCACACTCCTCTCACTATGATTTGGTCCTTGTTCAAAATCCTTCCCATTCCAACCACCATTCTCCCATCCTTCCATCCCACTTATAATATTATACCCCTTGGCTTCAACATTTTATTAAATTCCTCCTTGTTCTTTCTACATGGATGATTGTCTACATAAGTTTGTGTTTGTTTGTTGTATATTAGTCTTAGTGCTCCAAACATCATGTCATCATAGTTGCATTTATCCTTCAAATGATGATGTGCCTTGATATGCATCAACACATTACTTGTAGCTTCTTTTCTTTTGCATGTGTTAGTCCATGTTTCTTATTGTCCTAGTGATCCATCCATCCATCACATAATTGCGATCACCCTAATCCTTTATATGGTGGTTTGCCTCAACAACATGGTCTGTGCTATTTGTAGCTTCTTTATTTTTGTCCTAGTCTATATGCACATGGTACATCATCAACCTACTCCATTAAATCATGGTGCATAATACTAGTGCTATAGAAAGTAACAAGTTACTCTTTGCACTAAAGTTACTTCAACAACATTCATCCTTCATCCATTTTTACCATCTTTTGTCTATCTATTTTTTCCTTTCCACCCAAACATGTGTCATTATAGTTGCATTACATACTTGTGAAATATCATCATCAAATATGTACAAGCATGCAATCTAGAATCTTATCATCTGATCATCCAAGCAACATCAATCAATATGTTTAATCCTCAACTCTTATCGATTCTATATCTATGTTATGTACATCATACCAATCTGATTTATCTCAAGTTCATCATGGAACAATTTTTCTCATCATTTTTCTTCTCAAAAGACCTCCTAGGCTCAATTTGGCCCAAAAGCTCTCATGAGGGAGCATTGCTTTCATTATCAACCTTGAGCAACCAAGGCACCATGCCATTGAAACTCTGTCCCATCTTAATTTTTATTCTTTTTTGACACAATGTCAGTAAATTTTAATATTGTACCAAAGGGGCAAAATATAAACACCTAAATATTTTCCTAGTATATCCTTATTCTAATCAAACTAAATAATACATCATCTAGTAAAATCCCTTTCACCTTATGTTCTTTGATGAATTAAATAACCGTGTTAATTAATTAATTAACCCCTTTTCTATCTCACATAAATAAACAATTTTATTATTTTTACACCTGTTTTTAAACACACATTGTAAAAATATTTTATAATATATATTTTTAATTGTGGCTATATTCTCCCCACCTAATTTTAAATAGTAAGGGGTCCTAAGTATGCTTGTCCCCCACATGCCTCATAGTTGCGATATTCTCTCTACCGACTTTCAAGAATAAAGAACACTTATGTACACTTGCTTCTTACATTCCTTGTCATTGCAACTACTTACTAATGTTAATAAATGCATCCTAGCTCTTCATATTCTAACAATCTCCATTATAACCTTCGATCTGTACTCAATCTTAGTGAAATCCTTCCAATCAATCTTCATTGTCGGTCTCTTGATCACATCTTTACCGTCCATTGCCTCTCCCAAAAGTCAAAGGCATGCTCTTATTCATTTCATCACATTCATGTGTTAGTTAACTATATGTTATCAAAATAGTATCCTTTTTACAAGAGCATCCATATTCTAACAAAACACTTGGAGAAAATTGAATTCACAATGAAATTTTATTATAATGTTACTTTCATTGTTTGTGTTAATGCTTTATTTTGGATTATTTTGTGAGCTATATTTGAAGTCTTCTTTTGATTGATTTGGGCATTTTTATAGTGCATGAGTTTCGTATTTGGTATTCATACTAATAGATAATAAATACAACTCAGTTTTTGCTTAAACTCATGATTTCCAATGGTAAACATAAGCTTAAAAAGGTTGGATAATTTATGGTGACACACAAGCTTTCATATATTTTCCAAAGGAGTTAGGTTTATGCTATGTAATGACAAGTTTGTGTCATCAATGAGAAAAAAAGGTTCAATACTAAATATAATCTTCAATACTAAATATAATCTTTGGACATTTTATTGTTATCATAAAATTAAAAAACTTGAGTTCTCATAAACAATGTTGTTGAGGTTGGAGTGAGTTCTCAGGTCCTAGGGAGGGAAGGGTCACTCTCCATAGCTAATTTGAGCTTTCTCTTGCCTTCTACATCTCCTTTGTTTCTTTGGCTGGCCTTGGTACCATTCATAGTTCTCTTTGGGGGGATTGGGAATTACTTTGTTTAAGCTTTGTTTGTTTATGATTCATATATCTTTTCCCATGCTAGCTTTAGCTGTCTATTATGTTTTAAAAGTTTTTGAATTTTTAATATCATGCTAAATTGTGGTGTTTGGTTAGGGCACTTAATACCCAAGAAAGTTGGTACCTCGAGAGAATAACTAAGAAATTGTATGGAAAATATTAATGCTATTGCAAGTAATAAATACTTTAAATAGGTGGTGTCCGTGGATAGTAGTGAGTGGATTCCAATGACAAAAAAGTTTGATGTGAGGGAGGATGGAGTGGTCTATGGAAGTGGAGAAACCAAAGGTGAGAATGGTACGTGCTCCTTTGACACTAATGCCTTGGTTGTTAATCTGAATGGTGACATGCTTAATGATTTTAATTAAAGAACAAAGATTGAAAAATGTTATAGTATTCTTTGTTGCTTTAGGTAATAATAAACTCCTTGCTCATAAGTTTCTTGATCATTGATGCAATGGGGTTTGGGGGAAAATGTTGGGGATTCACATCACTTTTCATGCATGATTTAGAAAGGACTTTTTGTCATGTTCTTCAAAACCCACACTACATGAAAGAGCATGCTTTGAAAAAACAATTCTAGAATGTGTGTAATGTTGTTATTAGGGCAATTAAATAGCCCTAATATTCTGAATGAAGACATTTTAGTTGTCTCTATTCTTAGATGGCTTGTTGTTAAAGATGTTTTGACTTAATTGTGGGATTTTTTGCCCCAACTCTTGCTCTCATGGGTAAAGTGCTCCAAATTGAGGAAACTAGAAGTACCCTGGTACATATGGATGCAAGGCTATTAGTTGCTCTCTCTTTTGGTTTGAATATGTCGGAGATAATTCGAATTGACCTTGGACACAATTTCTTGACTTGCAAAATTGAACTTTTGAGGGGCCTAAACTCATGCTTCCTCTACAAGTAAGGACACCAATATAAGAACCTCCCTAGCTTTACACTAAGGCCTTTAAGAAGCCCAATATCTAGCCCTAAAGGCAATAAAGGAACCCTTGTGGAAATCTTTGTTGTACCTATTTTGGAGTAGTTCCTCCAGTTAGCATTAATACAAAAGAAAATATAGGTGAAAAAACCCTAAATTTGATGTTCAAAGAAATGCAATTGTTACAAATATTCCAAAAGGTAAAATACTATCCCTAATACTTTGCCCACTACCAATATTGGACAAACAAAGAATGCCTAGACATTGGAATTGGACAATATTAGAGCTAAGATGAATGAAGCCAAAACACAAATCTTCAATATTTGCAAGACTAGGTAGAATCAAAGGAGGATTGAAAGTATTTACCTAATAAGGGCTTCATAGATAAAGAAGGTTCAAATACCCTCTTCACAACTCTCTAATCTCTAGTGAGAATGATATTATGAAAGGGGTTCAGATGAATGTATCCTCTATGAAAAAGAGATGAAAGAAGAAGAAGAGGAAACACCTTAGTAGAGGGGACAATGAACAAAAAAGTAAAAAATAGGACAAAGAAGATGTAATTCCCAAGTGCTATGACAAATTTAGGAACAATAAAGAAGGGGCACCTAACCTTAACAAGAATGAACTTGAATGATATTAGCTAGAACATCAAGGGTGTATAATCCCTTGATAGAAAATTCATCATCAAGAGAATGTGTAAACAATTTGTTAATATTGATGTCCTCATGCTTCATGAGGTGAAATTAATAGGCTTTACTCTTGACACCAGTCCAAACCTTATTTGGAAGGAGTCACTTCACTTCTTTACCAAGCATGAAAAAGACAAAGAATGTATTGGTATTTTGTTGAACTAGATGTGCACTCTATTAGGGACTTTGGATCTTCCTCTTGTAGCATAACTACTTGGATTATTCTAAAAATGGGGATAAAAGATTTGGGATCTATTCAATCTATGCCCCTTAACACTATGGTGAAAGAATTAAGTCATAGAAGTTGTTGAACAATCTACCCAATATTCCCTAGATTCTTAGAGGGGACTTTGATGTGAGTGTAAGAAGGACAAGGTTGGTGCCTTGACATGGATTGGAAGGCAATGATTTTGGTACAAATGAAAAACAAGCTAGACCTTTTTGATCCTTTGGAAGGACTCAACAAATAAAGTAAAGGTATCTAGTATACTTGGTGCAACTTCCAAAAAGGTCCTAAGAGGACGTATCGTAGGTTTGATAGGTCCTATACAAATATAGATTTATTCTCATATTATTTAGTGGTTGAAGAATATAGAGTGAAAGTTCACCCAAACTATCTATTTGATCACCATCTTGTTAAGGTGAATATCTTAAACAATAAAACCTTATAGAAGTAAGAAAAGCAACCTCTTGATGTTAAACACTTCACTGCCCAATATTGAAGATTGTAATGATGTGATTTTTACTCTAAGGTAGATCAATTGATTTCTCATAAAAAGTGTTCTCCTATTGAGAGATGGAATGAGAATGTTACTATTTGGTCTATTTTGTTTCAAACTATAGGGGAAAAGAGAGCACTAGATGGTAGGAGAGAAAAATTGGCTCTACAATATAAACTTTTCTCTCTTGAACTATCCTTGCAAGTGAAACTCTCTAATGAGGTGTTAATTGATGACATAGCTACCACCATGCATAGTCTCAGGGTGCTCCAAACCAAGAAAATCCAAGGAATAAGGATATGATCTAGAATGAACTGGGTATCTCATGCTGACAAAGGATCTAGATTTTTCTTTAATTACATCAAGAAAAGAAATATTAAGGAAAGAATTCAAGGGATTTAGAATGATGGTAAGGTTTTGAAAGATCCAGAGGAAATCGTTAATCAAAATTTTCTCTTCTACAAGTAACTTTTTTCATCTAGTGGTTAAGGATATGATTGCCTAGAGGTAAGGGAATGTTGTAGAAGAGTTATACCTAAAAAGATTACCAAAGATGTTGCAAATCAGCTAAACATGAACATATCTAAGGATGGAATTATACAAGCTATAATGACACTCAAGAATAAAGAGTCACTTGGGGCTAATGGTCATCATATAAAATTCTACAAGAAGAATTGCCAATGGATTAGTGAGGACCTATTGCAGGTATACAAGGATGTCATTGGTACTAGTTCCCTTAGTAGAAACATCAATAGGGGTATATTAAGACTATTACTAAAAGATGGTAACAAATCCTTAATGAAGAATTGGCACCCCATCACATTACTAAATGTTTCCCATAAGATTCTTGTCAAGGTGTTGGCATCTAGGTTAATTGATATCCACACATTAATTAGTAAGACTTAAACCAGATATATTATATGGAGACACATTCTCAAGAATTTGATTACAAGTTGGGAAGCAATAGAACAGGCTAAGGTATCTGACCAAGAAATGGTTATGTTGCTACTTGAATTTGAAAAGGCTTACGACAAGATGGAATGGTCCTTTGTGATCATGACTTTGGAGGCTTTTTTTGGTTTTCCTCCTAATCTTTGTCAAATGATGAAGACACTTTTCCATGATGCAATGACACACGTTGATGTTAATGGTGCCCTTTCTGAGACCTTCACTCTTTCGAGATTTATTAGATAGGGGTGACCCTTGGGCCCCACACTTTTTGTATTGATTGATGCCATACATTACCTCCTAAATAATCCTAGTCTGGGGCTTTTTGTCCAAGGTATTACCTTTCCAAATCAAGACAATATATTATATGTTCATTAATGTTTTTGATTAAAATCAGTAGCCTAACAAGTGGGTTGACCCTTACACAATCACAACCCGAAAGCATCAAAGAAAACAATAAGAAATTAGCAAGGGTGTTGGTTTTTACAAGTAGAGGCCATCTATGGCACACAAACATCACACTAATAGTAAAGGTGTTGGCCTTAATGCTAGTTCCTGAAACATCAAAATGTGTCATCTTTGGAGAAAAATATGAGTTTGAGGAACTATTTTTTTTGTGCTGCCAGACGACTGTCAGGGCAATATTGTCCTTAGGATCTCCACCACAAGGAGGAGCAACTAAAGAGATTATTTGGACAACTGTCAACAAAAGGGTTTGAGTGCTGAGAAATTTGTGTATTGTCAGCTAAAGATTTGAGGAAAGCAGGAGTAGCAGTCGAAGAAGGATCATCCTGAATAGAGGGGGTTGCATTAGTAGAAGTAGGAGTGATATTCGCATGTACAACTTGATTTACAACAAGAGCATCACCTAGATTTGTAGCATCCCCTAGATTTGCAACAAGAGCTTCATCCTCATCGCCAGTTTGCGACTCTCCATCAGAGGAAGATCAGAAGCCAGGATAGTCAAATGTTCATCGCTAGCATCTTTCCACCAAGTGGCAATGCCTTTACACTGCAAGAAAGAGAAATCAGTTACCAAGTGACCAGTAGAGAAACACCAGTGACATTGAAAGGGGATATGCCCTCATAATCAATCACTTGAGTCCATGGCCTAACCTCCACCATGAGAACCACATCTCCATGGAGAGGTGTGGAGATATCAGTGTCCACCAAAATACATGCAAAGGTAGAGAGACCCATAACAGTCATAGTCCCATCCACCTTTATAAAACAACCAATAGAGTTTCCAATGGCCTCAAAATAAGAGTTTTCCAAAAATTGGAGGGGAAGATAGGGGATTTGAACCCACACTGGACACATGCTAAGTGGTTCAGTGAGGGGGTTAAAGGAAATTGTGCAAGGTTTGGCTGAGAGAGAGAGAGTCCCCCAAATCCACAACTTGCTTAACACCAAATCTCATTCTTCAAAAAAAGTAAAAAGAGCAATAAATAAACCCCTTTGTACAAGGGAAGAGTTCAATATTACTAGGAACCAAAGGTCTCCACGAGTCTATCACCCAGTGATGAAGATCTAGAAGAGAGAGCTAGAAACCAACAAATTTGCAAACCAACCCGTGTTGTTGGTAGTAATCCACATTTTCCACCACCTTTGGACCACACACCACCACAAGAGATGTTTTGGCACAAGCAAGAGGTCAAGATTTCTCCTTTGAAGGTGTAGATTTGGTAATGTGAGTAAAACTTCATCCACCAACAATACTAAACACAGTACTAGGTCTCTAAGAGGGGTGTTTTGTAGACACTGTTCTAGTAGAAACCCTACCCCCAACATTGTCAGAAATATACCCCCCACCAAAGGTTGGGTAGCACTCAACACATCCAACCTAGAAACCCTCAAGACAGATGGAATGGAACCAACAACAAGATTGCTTCACAAAGTCTCAAGGCAGGGTAGTAGAAGTTGCTACATCACAACCACCAATCACCACACAAGCTCCCAACAAAGGCAGGGAGCCAAGGGGGGCTGTTGGAATAGGTGATCTAGATAGAGCTGTTGGAGATGCGTGAAAAATCTTCATCTAACAAACACAAAGTTCAAAAGACTATTTCCTCTAAAAATTTTGAACCTTGACTATAAGCTCTACAAGCACGAAGCCCCACTATTTCACCAAGGGTCAAAGTTAGCAACTCTCCATTGAGAACCACGGTAGAGAGCGACCTCGTGGGGACTTGAACCTTGGTTTTAGGAACTACGGTCAAGAAGCCCCACCATTTCACCAAAGGGTCAAGCCCTATATAAAATGACAGTCCTAAGATGTCAAAAATAGTCATTATGAGCAACAAATATAGATAATACTATTATACCCTAATAGCAAATACGAAGAACAAATGTGATGAAGTTGTGATGAATTATGGAAGGTATAAAACGATATATGTGATAGAAATGAAAAGAGAACTGTCATTACAATAGCAAATAATGATCAAAGCAAGTGTTTACCAATGCATGCATAGCTTGAGGTGAATATAAAACTAGTGAAATAACTATTACACATTAAAAAATATTGATCAAATGCATGAAAAATAGTGCCAATTGCTATGATTCCTTCAAAACAGTGAAAAAGACTATCATGCACAGAGCGTCTAAGAAGAAAACATTCACTATATATGAGAAACATTCATTGCTTTTAAAGTGGTTTTTTAATTCTTTCAATATCTATTCACTACTTGCAAGAATGATAAATAACTTTTCATTCAAATTTTTATGGCTTTTCTCAAAGGGCAGTAACAAGGTATTGGACAATAAAAACAATTATGTCAAAGAGAATATAAAGAAGTGAAATGTATTTAAAACCATGAAATATAGTACATGTTCCTACTATGGATAATGATAACAATGATGCAGTTAGTAAGGAGCAGCTCCATGAGATGAGGACAATCATTGTATAAAAGGGGCATTCTTATGCATACAATGACAATTAAACAATGGGTAAGGAGTCATGAACTTAGGGTCGTCCAAGGCTCCTAGTGGTGTTAGCTTTCAAGAGTAGAGATAAAGAGCCACTATTTGAAGTATGACATTGCTCCGAGAATAGTGATAAGGTCATATTGCATCATGGTAATGAGGACAATAACGACATGTGTAAAGACAACAAATTATGTGTTTAAAATAATGATTTTAAATAGTAAGTAACAATGTTAGTATGAAGAGCAATAAATATAGGAGTCAATTTTTAGTTGGTAAGAGGCTCCTAGTTTTCATTCAACTCTACATCAGTTCAAGGCTCCAAAAGGTGGAGTTTTAAGGGCAAGTACAACAATTCTATATCAGTTAGAGTTTCCATATGGGTCTATCGTCAACTAAGGCAAGTTTTTAGACCAAAATAGGCAACTTTCCCTCAATTTGAAGCCTTGTTTTGGGCACTTTTCAGAGATGCATGACAATGGAGAAAACTTCAACATTTTGAAGACATTTTATGCAAGTTTCCACCACTTCAAGCACATTTCAAGGAAATCATTCAATCCTTGTTTTAGTCACAACTCAGTTCCTTTTCCAATTTGAGAAAGACCTTGCAATAAGGCAAAAAATTGTAAATCATGCTCCCAATTTTTATTTTTATTTTCTCATGTGCAAAAAGAATATTTGTATTGAAACTCTTTCCATGAGATTTTCAAACTTGTAATAGCTAATAGCTCCTCTATTTTTTAATGAAACACAATATTTCCTTCTCATAAATCTTCTTGTTCTCAGTAGTTATTATTTGAATTTGATTCAATTTTTGTGGTTTTCTTGCAAACCCTCAGTTAATCTCATTCAAGACTTCATTTTGGTGCAGGGAAAATTCATGTTAATGCAAATTACAGGTTTATGTTATGGGTTTTCAATAGGTTAAAATTGTGAATTTGATTCCCCTTTATGCAAGCATTGAAACCTAAACTTCTTATGAAAACATTGTTGCATGGAATGTTATAACTGAGTTGTGAAAAGATATGGCTTTATTTGAGGAATATTGTGAGTTAAAACAACTGTTAGAGGTATTGAGATTTACAAGTTCAGCGAATCACCTTTAAAACTTTTAGCATTTCTTTTCAAAGCAATTTCTATCTCTTTCCTCAAAGCAAAGTTAGTTTAGGAGTTGATTAAAGAGAAACAACCCTATAATCTAGAGGTCTACTTTCACTATAGGGTACCCACAACCTACAAGTAATCCACATTTTCCACCATCTCTGGACCACACACCACCATATGGGATGTTTTGGCACATGCAAGAGGTCGCAATTTCTCCATTGAAGGTGCTGATTTGGTAGCACGAGTAAAACTTTGTCCACCAACAATAGTAAACCCAAGACTAGGTCTCTAAGAGGGGTGTCTTGCAGACACCGTTCTAGTAGAAACCCTTCCCCCAATATCGTCAAGAATATTACCCCCCACCAAAGGTTGGGTAGTACCTAATGCATCCAACTCAGAAACCCTCAAGGTGGATGGAATGGAACCAACAACACCACTTGTTTCTTTATGAAGTCTCAAGGTGAGTGCAATAGTAGTCATTACCTCACAACCACCAGTTGCTACACAAGCCCCTAGCAAAGGCAATGCACCAATGGGGCCGTTGGAACAAGCAAGCTAGATAGAGTTGTTGGAGCTACGCGAAAAATCTTCATTTGGCAAATGCGAAATTCAAAAGACTATTTCTTCTAAAAATTTTGAACCTTGGTTGTAAGTTCTACAAGCAAGAAGCCCCACTATTTCACCAAGGGTCAAAGTCCACAACTCTCCATTGACAACTACAATAGAGAGCAATCCCATGGGTACTTGAATCTTGGTTGTAGGCACTACAAGCCAAAAGCCCCACCATTTCACCAAAGGGTCAAGCTCTATTCCACGTCTCAAAAACACGTGGAATTGGATTAAAGATAAAATTGATACAAAAATTGCTAAGTGGAATAGCCATTACCTTTCCCTACCTTGAAGAGTGCAGGTCTATCAAAAAAATTATTTCCTCATATAACTTGTAATACTCCTAAGTACGACTATTCTATAGCTATCAAGTGAATGAGATTCATAAGAAAATCAAATCTTTTTTATGGTTTGATGGTAAAGAAAAGATGAAAAGATGCTCAATGAAGTGGGAATGGTGTTGTTTAAGCAAGATGCGAGGAGGTCTTCGTCTCAATGTCCTAAAAAATTCACCGTGTATCTCTAGCAATCAAATGGAAAGTCCTTTGTCAAGATTAATATTCAAATGACCTCATCTAAACATGCTAAAAATTGGAAAGGTTTGAATATATTTGACTCCCTTTTTAGTAAATTATCTGTTGTCCCCAATGGTTCGAGTGTATTCAAAAGCATTTAAAAGGCATGAGAATTGGTAAGAGAGAAAGTTACGGGTTGTGACTTCTATAGCCCTGATGATAATAATTTTCTGGACAATAGATCTATCTAGTGGAATATTATATCATAAAGATAAGCCTCTTACCTTATTGCAATGTTGCTCCTCAAATGTTTGGCGTAATAAAGACATTAAAAACTTTGTACATATTTTTGTCAATCTCTAGCCGAGATCTTGGTCTGATCTAAGCACTGAGTATGGACTCCCATTGTCCCATTGGAGGACATACCCATTTATCAAAGAAGCTTGTAAAATGTTGCCCTTTCCTGTCAGTTTTGCACCAGATACTGAGATGGTTAGCAGTGCTAGATGGTGTGATGGTACTTTGTTTTGTATAGTGACTCCAAAACTGATCTACAACTCTATGATGGAAAATGATGCCGTGACCAAACACCTTAACTTTGCCTGGAGTCTAAGCCTTAATCTTGCCAGTGGTCTAAATCTCTTGTTCACTTGTAGTTTAGTAAAAAAATCTTGCTTCAAATGGCCTTTGTTGTTTAAAAAGCTTCCACTATCTATATCTGATGTTAATCTTTGCCCACTGTGTAGAGTCCCCCAAAATGTTGAACATATCTTTTTCAATTGCTTCTTTGCTAAAGAGGTCTGGTCCATCTTTCTTTCTGGCTCAAATGCTTGGGCTCCAAATTAAAGTCTGTATTTTTGAAAGTTTGAAACCTTAGCTGGCTGCATTAAAGGTCTTGGTAAAGCCTATAGTTTACTTTGGCCTGTTCTTTCTATTGATATTCTTTGGGTTTAATGGAAGTCTAGGAATAATGAATGGTACCAAGGCCGGATAAGAAAACTTGCTTAGTATTCTACAAGGTTCATATTCAGTATTGTTGCTATGCACCTCACTATCAATTTTGAGATCTCCAGGGAAAGATTTGATGAACTAAGGGACCTTGGCCACACAGTTGTTAACAGATCTGAGATTAAATATGCAAGCTAGTGGTCTGAATCAAGGAAGGGCAATGAAGAATTGTTCCAGAAGCAGTTTACTATGAAGTACAAGGACACACTTTGGGAGGACTTGGGCTTCAGAGGTAAGATTAGAGTCTATGTTCCTGATGATGATGACTTCATACCAGAATTTGTGAGATTATACAAGGATATATCTACCAGTGAGCCACCTATTGGGTGGAATGATATGGACTCTTTTAGAGAAAGTTTTGTTTGAGACTATAGTTAAGGTTCTTACATTTTGATGCCGCCTTTACAGTTAGTGCAGTGCCAGGTCATTTCCACTGTTCGTGGTGCTTAACAGTCATTTTGCAGGTTACAATGTACAGAGACTGCTTTTCATCTTTTATTCTAGATAGTATATGTCTATATGATAGTAGCTTCAGCTTTTGATTCTTAGTTCCAGGCTGTTTTATGCGACTATCATCTGGAGTAGTTTGCAAGAATCTATAATGTTGAAGTTTGATAGATCATCTAGCTTGCAATGTAACTCTAATATGTGACAGCAGTCTTGATATTTTGACCTCTAAACTGTGATTGAATGTACTTATTCAGAACCTATTGGTAATATATTATCAATTCAAACAAAAAAATGCTGTTAATGTCTGTCTTGCCCTACACTGCAGATTAACATACTAATGAGAACGGAAAGTACTTGGGTTGTGCAAATTATGAGTTTCAACTACATGCTTAGGCATTTGTGTTTTATGTACTCCTCCTTGACTTGATTTCCATTTGAAAATTCGGATTACTGACTTCCTCTTTCAGGGAATTTTCAAAATGGGATCTTTTGATTGCATTTGTATATATATGAAATTAGATCTAGCCCTAGTTGTGATGTGCCCTCTCTAAAGAGGCATCAACTTTACTTTTATATACCAACAACACAAAAGCAAAGACAACATTAATGCATAAAGTCAAAACAAGATTTGAAGTTTTTAATTTTTTGTGATATGCAAAAGTAAACTGAAGGAATTCATAAGAACTAACATGCAATCATTATAGATATAGAGGCATCTACCACATTATGCTTTATTAACGAACAAAAACTATATCATGTTTCAATTACAAACCTTGCAAGAGGCTTCACATATGTTGTTTAGGGAGAGTATTCTGTTTCCTGAATTCTGATTAAAAATCACTTCTTTCCTAGCCGCATTTTCAAATGCAATCTGATTTTGTTCCCCTTGTTGTCAATTGACTCTATTCCAAATTTCCAAATTAGTTAAAAAATGCGTGGAAGAATACCTTCAAGATCAATTAAACAGAAATTGATTTTTTGAGCCGGGAACCACAAAAAAATATTTTAACAATTGCACAGGACTATTTAATATTGTGTACACTTTTATAACGTTAAAAATACAATTAATCATTTCCTGTTTAATGATAAGAAATTGGGATGTGGTCCAATCAATAAGTTAATAATGTTGACTAGCAGGCTTTACTGTTTGCTTTGTGGTATTCCACTGTGGACTTCATTTGCTTAATGCAGGTTCATTAAACCGTCTGTCAGGTTCTGATCTAATCTTAGGGTCAGGCACTTATCTCCAAACTGCCTATGATTCAGAAACCTGGGCATGCCCTATGTTTTAGTGCAGGGTGTGTATAATTGTATATGAAGCAAGTAACAGCAATCTGACAAAGGTGTGAGGTGCTCATTAGCTTCCCTGGTAAACCATACTGTATACTCTATCCTGAGAGAATAGCCTACTTCTCAATTAGCAAGCCTATTTACCATTTTAAGAAAATAAATTTCTTCAACCAATCAGCTCTCTATTAATAATCAAATCCAATTAAAGTACCATAATTGCTATACATTCTTAACGCTCTCTATATCAATTCTTTTTATGGAAACTTACAATTTGATAGATTTTTTCTATAGAAGGCAGAAATCTTCACTTGACTTTAAGATTTTTAAATTTTGACATCAATAATTTCAAATGTTCATACCATATTGCCGTATATCTTAAGTAGTAAGCACAATCCCACAAATTTGCACGCTTTAATCTTGATAATCATTTTTAGGATTTACTATGTGGCAAACTTATGTTCACCCAGGCTTTTGAGATCAAAGAAACCTCTTTTCTTGCTGCTCAAACCAAACAAATAATTATGTAACTAAGAAAGAAAGAATCTTTTATTGCAAGATGAACATTCATCATATCACATGACTTCAGTTTCCAACTGTGCAAATGTTTTTACAACTGTGAGGAAAAACAAAAAATCAAAAAGAAGGTATTTCTATCAAATATAACCTCATCTGAAGAATTGACCGCTTAGCAACATCCATAAACGATAAATGATGAGTACTTTAAAGCAGGTTTCTACAAATTCATATTGGCCTCATGTCTCCTTATTATTCATAATATTTTCTGTTATTTCAAATTCTCTGTCAACTTGATTCACATTATTCTCCGATTTCATTTCAGTCTGCCTTCGATTATCATTCATGATGGCCTCTAGATCCTCCATTCTCCTTTTTACTACTACTGTGGAGAGAACTGTAATGCATAAGATGAGAGAAAAAGTCATCAGCACGTTTATGAGCGAGAAGTACATTATAGGATGAAATGACAGAAGAAAAGTAATGTCTATTCTTATTACTGATTCAAATCACTCAAGGGTGAAGAAACAAATGGAGCAGCGATTTACATGGTGCCAAAGTAGTTCATCTATTTGTAAGGGAAGGTACTCCCTCAAGAGAAACATGGATGTCAGAAAGGAAGAGGTTTAAGCATAGTACCATTTGCCAACATTTTTAGAAAGCAACATATTATAGTAGGACTTGTCGGGTAAAGAAGAACCACTTCAGTCAGTGAATGTGTCTAAGTGATTTGAATCCAAGGAATTCCTTCATTTTTATGTTCATTGCAAGGATGGATATAAAGGTGTAAGACAGGGTTCGAGGTTGCAAACACATAAAGTAGGTCAAAAAAGTATGTTTATTGATGTTGTCATGACCCTAAAAGCCTATAAGACATCGTAACATCTGCTTATTGACTGAGATTGTGGAATGAGGGGGTTTTTGTTCCCTCTTTTTGGAGTTTTCACACTTCAAATGTTTCTCATGGGTATGTATTTGGTTGCACTTTTATGTGTCTGTGTGCTCTTCGCAAGTTTTTACCATTGTTTTGTTGTTTCCTTTATGGCGCTTCCTGAAGGAACATAGTACTATGTTGGGCATCCATTGAAGGTGTTAGATGGTGTACTCCCCCTAAACCCTAGCATTCCTAGAGCGGGGATGTCCTTGGGACTTGGGGACGCCATTCCCAAGTCCCCAGCTACGCTGCCCAGCAGCCGTTGATCACCACCAGGATGCAGGGACATCCCAATGTCCTCGAGACGTCGAGGGGGATGCCTGCGTGTCCCTCAAGCATCCCAAGTCTGGGCGTCCCTCATCAACAAACGCTTTTTGCCACGAATTAAAAAAAACCATATTTTTTAATTAGAGGCCTCCCTTCACTACATTTTTTACTTGTTTTGATATCATGCTACTCATTATAATCATCTTTATGATATTTTTGATATAATAGAAATCTTCCATTTGCCAATTCGACAATTTAAAATTTTATTTAGTATTGAGTATTCTAATTTGTAATTAGTAATTCAATATTCAAAACTTCAATGTTCAACTATTTACTATTTAGTATTTGGCATTTGCAATTTTTCTATATGCGTTCTAAGTACCATATGTATAGTATATAGTATATAAAGCGCACACCCCACCCCCCCCCCCCCCCGGCGCCCCCAAATTGAGGCCCTCTGTCCCAAAGTCCTAGAAACCCGTCCCCTCGTCCCTGATGGTGGTGTAACTATGGTTTTTGTCGAGTTGACATTAAGATGATCTATAAGTAGTGATCGCTAGGAGACCATCTTCAGTGTTTTACATATCAATACCTAGATTGCATTATAACACACCTAGGAGATGACAATTTCAAAGGTATAAATCATGTCGCTTGGGGTTTGGTAGAGGCATCATGTCTCTTAAGGTTTGGTAGAAGAGCTCTCTGTTGTAGAGGCATCAACATATCAAACCTGGGGCTCTTTCCTCTAGGCTAAGAATAATAAAGAGACTCAATGTTGAGGGACTTCTCCAAAGTGAAAGAAAGTTATTTTTTTCTTACATATTTTTTAAATTGAAAGGGAGATAGAAAACTAAAGGATTCTATGCTTCTTTGGTTAAAAGGGTAATTGATAAAAAGTATTTATATAAACTCTTTTGAAATAGGAGGAATAATTAGATTAATTTAGATAGTTATTAAAAGACAACCTTTATGAGAGGGTGTGATTGTTTGGAAACCACTCCTTAAGACTTATATAAAACATTACATGAGACTTGGAAAGAGGTATGGAGATTACCGAAGGAGAAATGGGCTATAGAGTGTGTCCATCTTGGAGTACGCAATATACTCAAGAGTGTCCTAGGCAGGGCTGTGATGCATGAGCTAAGGCCCAGTGATGTTCTTAAAGGAAAACTTAGACAAATCAAATGATGTTAACTCAGCATATGTTGAGGATAAGAATCCACTAGTTGATGCTTTTGTTGAAATTATTGTTCTTAAGGGAAAACTTAGACAAATCAAAAGATGTTAACTCAAGCTAGCGATACTTGAGGGAAAACTTAGACAAATCAAATGAGCTAGTGATGTTCTTAAGTGAAAACTTAGACAAAGCAAATGATGTTAACTTAGCCTATGTTGAGGACTGTTGAGGAAAGGATCCACCAGTTGATGCTTTTGTTGAAATTATTGTTTTGAAGATACTAGGGATGGATACTTAATTTTGAGCCTTTAAGATTGGAGGTTTGAGGATTTTCATCATATTGAGTCAGCTTTTTGATTAGAGAATTGTAAGAGAAGCATATGTTTTTTGTTTTTCTTTTTGATGTTGAAAGAATTGAATAATGCATATATTTTGAAGTTAGTTTTTCAAACACAAGAAGGGATCTCCTAAACTCAATATGGATTGTTGCGTAAATAGTTTGAAAGTATGTGGATCTTGTGAACTATACCTTTCAAAGGGTCATGAGACAACATGATGGAGCACTATGGATGTAGCTCAACATGGATTGCTGTCTAATAATTTGGGAGATTCATGATTTAAGAAAGAGGTGGTAATTTGGGAACTTTGGAATTTAGCTTGTGAGCTACACCCTTTTGAGGGTAGTGAGAAAGCTTGATAGAGTTCTACCTGGTTTAGGAATTGTTTTTTCAAAGAATAACTTCTAAAGAATATGTACGTTTGTTTTGATCAACATGTTTTGTTGTGTGAAATGTAAACCTTAAGTGGGAGTGTTGCAATATTAAGCTTATACATATTGTAATCAAGTCACCTTTATAACTTGTAATTTATTATTCTTATAAAAAACAATTAATTGCATTCCCATAAAATGGTAGTTTGGGAAGTTATATTTAAAAAGCTTTAAAAAAAACCATATTGTAGTACATTCCCCAATTAATTCAATGATATGATTATTATATGTATTTCTTTTTTTTGTGCAAATATAAATGTCATTTTTCATTAAGCTCTCATTGAAACCCTTGAAGATGATTCTTTAAATTTACCTTTTATATTGGTTATTAACTTAATACCCAAATTGCGCACCATTTCATTTTGACCTAATGACCAAGCCTCTTAACAAGTCGGTCCACCTAGAACTGGAGTATACAAAAGTAAAGATTCCTTGTAGAGGACATTTTCAGTGAATACTGCAAAGGGGGGGTAGTGTTTGCAATACATGCTTTATAGATTTCATTGCAACGGTGCAACCTACATGTGGTCTAGAATAAGAATAAATTCTAGATTATTTGATATATACCAAATAAGATATTCAGTGGCAATTTGGATTAGCTTATTGAGGCAGCATATAGACATATTTGGTGGACTCCATGTTGTGTGCATGCCATGAACAATGCACTCAAGGACATTGGAAAATTGACTGGATTAAGGGAGTGGTTAGCAATTCTAGAGATGTGAAAATGTATATCTGCAACCACCACACTTCACATGCACTCTTCAGGAGCTTTGCAAAGAAAGTGTTCTTGAAACCAGTTGAGACCAGATATGCATCTTATTTCATTCTTTTGGAGAGAATGCTTGAGTTGCAAGAGCCACTGCAACTCATGATTATGACGAATGACTGGAATCAGTGGGATGGGTCTAGGAAGAGCAGGGGAGGAGGGTGAAGGAGATAGTGAAGAGTGATGCATTTTGGAGTGACGCAAAATACATAGTCTCTATCATCACTCCAATCTTCCAGGTCATCATATATGGGGATGGGGATGCACCTAACCTTGGAGAGGTGTATGAATGCATTGATTCTATGCTTGGCTAGATGAGGGCAATTGTGCGAGAGGACCCCACTTTAGCATTCTACAATGAGCGCATTCAGCCTATTATTCAGCGTAGATGGGACAGCCTAAACACTCCCTTGCATGTGGCTGCTTATGCATTGAATCCGAAGTGGTACATGCCTAGGTCTTGTAGAGTTACACTGATTCAGGATGATGAGGTGAAGGAAGGGTTCTTCAGGTGCATTGATAGTATGTATGACTTTGAGACTACTTGGAAGGTTCACATTGAGTGGACCAAATTTGCTACTCTTAGGGGTTATAAGGCTGCCGCAAAGGCGAACATAAGAACTCTGGCACAAGCGAATCAGATTTTGTGGTGGACTTGTCAAGGACTGAAATCAACGACTACGTTATCCCAGGTTTATAGTTCTTCAGCTTCTAAGAGGAACTAGTCTACTTATGGCTTCATCCACTCTCTTAAGAGGAACAAACTTACCTCTTAGAGAGCAGAGAAGCTAGTGGCTATACATAGTGGCTTGTGTATCACTGACCGCACGACACGTTTGTACAGGGAGAGCCCAATAGCATGATGGGATGTAGAGCCAAAGGAGCCATCACAGATTGATGAGGATGAGGGTGCTTCAGATGTAGGGCTGGTTGGTGTTCCCTTCGCGGATCTTGACCTTGGAGAGTCTAGTAGTTCCAGTGATGAGGAGTTTGCCGACCTCCCGAGGGATGATTAGAGGCCGCCTTCACTACCTTTTGTCATTTTGATTTTGTACTTGTTTTGATATCATGCTACTCAGTGTAATCATCTTTATGATCAGATACTTTTGATATCTATTATCATATGATTTAATAGAACTCTTCCATTTGCTGATTTGACAATTTGAAAGTTTATTGTTCAATGTTCAATGCAATGCTCAAGTATTTAGTAATTTACTATTTTACATCTTTATGTCTTATACATCTTTTCATAACTAGCATTTTAAGTACCATATGTATAGTGTATCATTGTATAGTGTATACACCCCCTGCTGCCATCCCCCCGCCGTCCCGAAATTGAGGCCCCTTCGTCCCCTCGTCCTGGAAACCTAATCCCTCGTCCCCAACGGTGGTGCAACTATGCTTTATAGGAATCAAAGTCAACATTTGGTTCCACTTCAACTTCATTTGAACCAACAACTGTGCTACTCGCTATGTCCATGTCATGTGGAAAAACTGCCTTTTGTTCATCTACAAAGACTTGGGCAAGTTGTGCAACCGTGGCATCTAAATTAGAACACTCAAGGACTAGATCCCAATTCCTTGTCACATCCTCACAGTAGTTTGTTTTCTTATGTGACAATAGGCCAAATGATGGTAGAGATGAATGAATCATCATCAAATGACCAAATGCATGCTTTATGGTCAAAATTAGGGTTTTAGATGCTTTTTAGATTTAGAAAAAATAAAAAATGGCATGTGGGGCCAGTTTTTGGGTGTGTGCAGCTTTGGGTGCCCATGGATTCCTCCAGATTCTGCCCGGATTCCGTAGGATTTCGGTGTGGGAATCCAGAGCAGAACCCATAGGGAATCCAGATGCTCGGCCAGAATCTGGGAGGAATAGTATCGACATCAAGATCCGAGCCTATATGCAGGGATCCAGTAACTTAGGGTTTAGGGATCACAACCAACAAATGACTATCTTGCTTGTGGTGACACAGACTATACACTTGCATGGTGAATAAAGAGAAAAACCAGGTAATTTTTAGCGTGGTTTAGAGTTTTTTCCTGGCAAAAATTTTGCAAGGATTAATTGTGATTTTTTACAAGGAATAATCGCAATTTTTACTGATTATTTGGCAAAAAATCCTCAAAAAATCTTGAATAAAGTAGACCGAAAATTCCAATCTTTTGGGGAATTGATCAGCAGAATGCCGGATACATGATTAATTGAAAGCAATTAAATGCGGATTTCTGCTTCTATGATTTATAAACTATATTTGGTGAAGGCCTTTTTCCTGGCCAAGGAGAGTTGAACCCTTAGGACCGGGTCACAGCCAACAAGCATCCCTGAGAATTAAACCTGGGTTACCAAGGGTAAACTCTCACCAATTTACTACGAGACCTTAGCCCAGCCGACAGAATGGACTTATTTTCTATTTGCTCTCCTTATTTGCAGTTTTAATTGTGTGAAAATTGTTTTGTTATAGAGATGTCAACTAGTGCAAAGTGGCTCTCATAGTTGCAGACCTCGTAATGGCTTTTTGAGTTCAAAACACACAGCATTCACAAATTCTCATGTTTTCTCACCCGGTTCTCTTAGGGCATAAAGTCGGGTATTTTAGATCAAATGCTCTTTTCAGTATTGGGTTGAGTTGTCCTTGTAGCCGAATTGAATAACACAACATTTCTTCTATCAGACTAATCTTACTCTCATACGGGGAAAAATGTCAAGCAATATCAAACGGCCTCTCACAATTAAGAAAAAAAACAATGAAGAAACATAACTCTTCAACCCACAAGATGCAAAGAGAAAGTGCAATTGGGTGAATGTTCATTCAACATTTTAAGCTACTGAAAAGCGGAAAGAATAGAGTATACATGAAGAAATAATTACCTCCCAAAGTTCCAACTGCCCATACCCACAGGATCCTCACACCGGCGTTCTCCCCAAACATATTATTATCTCAACGATAGAATACCCAGATACCCTTCATTTATATTTTTCTATCTAGGCGCTTTACAACCCGAACCTTTTTACACAATATATATCACAAATAAAATATTATATACTTCATGCCCCACTTTAATTGTACCAAATAAGTCCAATGTGCTCGTGGGCTACATAATCGAAAAAACTCGTGGGTATATGGACAAGATACTCTCAAGCGCCAGGGCACTCTGGGGAGGGCAAGGCAATGGCATCCTTGTGTCCATTTAGGACTTCCGGTGTCTCCAACTGTATTAATGCACTGAACTCTTCGCAAACGATTCCACCTCGGAGTTCTTGTAATGGAGGACGTCCACGCTCTCAAAGGAGTTCCAGAGCCACGATAAGGTGCAGTGCGGAAATAAATGATTCCAATGTCGTATTTAAGACTTGCAGGAATTGCAAAAAGCAGTTTGATCCGTTGAAGAACCACCCTCGTGCATGTAGCTACCATACTGCACATTTTGGAGGTAATCCCTGTGGTACATAGTGCACAATCCGTGTTTTAAGAAACATGTCTATAATAATGTTGTATGTGTTTATTTGATTTTAATGAATATGGTATTCCTGGTATTGTTAAATGTTAGAAGTTGATTTGGCGGAGTAGATTTTCCCTGGTGACCACCTATCTTGAAAGTAATGTTTCATAGGCCATACCCATCTGGTAAAAAGCCTTTCTTGGTGCGTTCAAGCTTGTTGTAAGCGCTTCTTTAATTTTAATGAATATAGTAATCCTGGTATTAATATGTTAGAATTTGATTTGTGATGGAACGGATTTTCCTCATGGTGACTACCCATCTTGAAAATAATATTTGATTGGCCATAACCATCTGGTAAGAAACCTTTGTTGTTGTGTAAAAGCTCCGTTCGGTGCCTCAGTAGTTGACTATAGACATATCTTAATTGTTTAATTGTTGAAGAGGCGATTAGTGTGGTTGACTGCTCTACGGCTCCAGAGTTTGGCAGCTTTGTATTCTTGTGGACAGCTCAGATGCTCCGGCATGTGTGGCTGCAAAAAGGGATGAGGCCAGGTGCAATCCAGGGTAGCTTTTGGGTATTCCTCAGATGTTGAATCCTTGATGCGTATACATGCCAATAAATGCAGGGTAAGAATGTGAATAGAAGATTACACACTGATGAAGGAAAGTTTCAAGACCGAGATCCTAAAGAATGTTGATTTGTTGAAAAAGGAATCAGTTGAGCGAGATGACGAGATGTACAGGTGGAAAGCGAAAGCTCTGTATTCACCGTTCTTTCAGCGTTGAGCATATATTTGTCATTAGTGCTAAACCCATTATAAATTTTCTATTCAAATGCCCGCCCTCAATCGATCCTTTTGCTATAAGAACCTGAAACAATTCTCTGGTCATCAAGGGAATTCTGAGGAGAAGTAAACAAAAATCGAGCGATTAGCATCAACATAGATATTTCCAAAAGTTGGATGAATTTAGTCAGATCATAGAACTTGTACGTGAATATCTAAGACTATCTCCAGCTACATTCACGTCCCTACTATACCTTCTGGAGATAATTTTTCTACGGAACAAAAAAAAACATTAAATGTGTATATCAGCCTCTGCGAAGGGCACCATGTCAAACATATGCTCAAAAGATGAGGATATTTTAAAGATTTATTATGCATTTTGAAACCCTTTGCCCATTTGACTGTGCTTAGAATATTGGGCATCCATAACTTAAAACCCCCTCAGGACCAAAACCTGCATCTCGAAGGTAGAAAACATGGACCTATATTGTAAGGATCACTAAAGCATATCGGCATATTCAAGGAATAGCTTTATATTCCAAAAATAATCAAGGAAGAACATTTAACACAAAATAAAAGAAGTTCAAAATACAGAAAACCCTTGTGCATGCATCAAAGTTCTTGCACTGTTTTATCCCTGATGGCTAGCTTCTGGGATTATTATCTGAAAACTATTAATTCACGTGTTTTCTTTCTATCCCATTTCAAGATCATTGGCATGGTAAATCATCAGGCAACAGACTCATGACAATGTGACACCAGAGGCCATCATTTTTTTTTCACACATGTTTGCCATCATATCCAGAAGAAGGTCATAATTTTTTAAGATCTTTTGCTGTCCTTGGCAATGGGTATCGTCACCTATGTTTTCTTTACCTCAACAACTTGTAGTCGGCAAAGAAATATGTAATTACGAGGAAACTTAGGTACTGTTTAAAGCCCATCTATCAAATTTATTGCCCTGCCAGAAGCTAGTAATGTTCCTAAAGGCAAGTGTAATTAGGTGAAAGATAACTTATTGCCTTACCGGCAGGCTCATTGGCACGTTCCTTTAAATTGTACCATGACAAAAGAATATATTATCCATGGGCCATAGCATTAATACTTCAACACAGCTTGGATTTGCAGGGCACATTTTAGGCTTGCACTTGACATTGAGCATGGGGCAAAAATACTTCTATACGACTTGACAAATTAAAATACCTTGAATTTTGAACAGAAACTTTGAATTAAACTTTGGAGTAGCTACTAAAATTGAAGTCCTCAAATTAAAAAGTGTCAGGCACAGAAGGCTTTTGTTGCAGGGTCTATTATTTGTTCTAAGAGTTCATGATGTAGAGTTTTCAGTTCATTTTTTAAAATATATATTTTTAGATTTTTGTAAAAAAATGGGGATCCAATCATATGACTCAATGAACTGAAGGGCAAATATGGCAAGTATACAGGCAACTTGGCAAATATGAAAAGGCTAATAAATAACATCAATCTTCAACTTCACATTCACCTTCAAATGATTTTTTATGAATTGATAAGAAAAATGCATTCTCTATGCAGGCAACAAAAGTAGAGCTTCATTATGTGAAGGTTTTGTTTGTCTCAAATATCACACTCATCTTTGCAGACATCAAAAATACCATCTTTGGCCTCCATACAAGGGTGGCCATCAAATTTAATCTTAAGAGATAACAAGACTTTTACAAAGGCCGAATAAACTCCCTTGTCAGCCTGGTGGAGGAGGTGAAACTCACTGCTACCATCTTATCTCATGACACTGAGCTTGGCCTGACACACAGAATCTCAATACTAATTTTACCTGACATCAAGCCATTCAAGCTTTAAGGAAATCTGTCTTTTTGGCCAATGCATCTGGACTTAGTTTTTTCTCTTCTTATCAGTTTGCAAATCTGTTAAAGTGCTTTGGTTGTATTCGGAATGCTCATGGCTTCTGTTCAAATTTTACTGACTGAAACAGTGCAAGTCCTAAACTTGGTTGATGGAAGCTCTTCTGAGTTTAACCTTTATGTCTGGATGAGATATGTATAGTATACAAAAAGAGAGATATTTCTATGTGCTCAACAGTACTGAATCAATTTTTCTGCTGTATTTTTGACCGGTAGTTTCATGGGTGTTTAGCTCTATGGGTGTTTGCACATTTCAATAGTCTGTCCTGATTGGCCATCCAAGTGAAAGTTAAGTGTGTGTTTATCTCTTTAAGTTGGTAACTTTCCAAAGAAAGTGGTTTGGCCTTTTGGACAAGGAGCCATTTCCACAAATAAGTCATGCTATATTTGTATAGGCTTAACATACAAGAACTACACTAGTGGAAAGTGGGTACCATTCCATAAATCCCCGCTTGATCTTTTGGTGAAGGATTTCTGTCCATGAGTAAGAAGTTTCATGTTCACTGTTGTATATCATGTGTGTGCATGTCTGATAAGTCTATGCAAATTCCTATATAAATAAGAATTTATTTCGTATCATTACATTTGCTGAAATTAATTTATTCTTATTTTTCTAGGCACAAATTGATTTTAGTTTCTTCCCAGGGGAAACAAGGAGAAAGTTTGAAAGCGTGCATACGGGGGGGACCATGAATACACCAGATGGAGGCAAAATATCTCAATATTGGCATTGTTGTGGGTCTGAAGATCCTTTTGATGTCGGATGCGTTGCAGCACCTCATTCTTCATATGATGACTAAGATTTCATGTTATTTTAAATGGAAATGGTGATGTTACTTGATGCAGATTGAACCTCTGTTCTCTGCAAGCAATCTCAGTAGTGCTGTTCATTTTTATTCTTGGTACTTTCCATGATGTACTCTACCTCATACATTTTCTGAAAAAAAAAGAACAGTAAATACATATTTCTATTTATAAGCCCACCTGTATGCAAAACAGATTCACCGAGTCAGAATGTATATGTCCAGCCAAGAAAACACAAACAGCAGCATTAACTTATCTTTCTCAAACCAGAAAAACTGAATTACAGATTGGAACCAAAAATCCTCTCCAAACTGAAAGACCAGCAACCAAAATCATCTACGCAACACGAACACCAAAATTTCCTAAAAGGAGTCACCTAAGAAAACAAAACCCAAAATAGGGACTGCCTGAAACAGCAGTTACACCTCACAACCTCATGAACAGTTACAAAATGGCTGACAGATAGTGAGGATCTATATTTAAAACAACCGTTAAATTATTACTCAAGAATCATTGATTCTTTGGAATCCATTTCTTGGTCTAGCATTTCTAAAGCTTTTATTGTTTTCTTAGAAACTAATTTTCAAAAATTGACGGGAATACTAATTTGGAAAGGTTCTTATTAAGCCTACCCTGGTGATCGTTATATTGTAAATAAATCAAGCAAGGTTACAGGTGTATGTGGGAGTGTAGTAATTTGTTTTAAGAATGTTCTTTATTGTTTTACATAAAGTTTTGGCCGGGATTAAAGAATTGTGAGTACTTTTCCTTTTTGACCTTGTTATTAATCATCCAAATTTTGTACAAATGACTCATCCTGAAAACCTTGCTATGCATTTAAGGAAATGAAAATACATGTTGTGGCGTGGGAGCATGTGAGCAGACTGGCGAGCAGCACCGGCAAAAAAAAGAAAAAACTTTTAATTTGTTTCCTTCAGTTTTGTTATAGTTTGTTTTGGCAACTGCCTGTTCTGCTAGCTGTGACAAGCAAGTTAAAATATAACCTCAACTTTCTTTTGTTGGTCTGTTAAGTGAAAGCTTTGGTTTGGGGCATGAAAATCAATCAAATCATAAAGGACAAGATTTTGTTAAATGTTGTAGTACCAAGTGCCCAAGCATACATGCATGCAAATATGGAATCACAGTTAAGGCACATAAACTGTTTGACAGAATGCCTCAGCGATGTCTCGTGGAAATCCATGATTGCAGGATATGCACAGAATGGAATTGTTGAAAAGGCTTTAGAAACTTCCAAGCAAATCCAAATGGCAGGTGTAGTGCCAAATTCCACAATGTGTGTCAGCATTCAAGAAAAGAAACAGCAGGAATTTGAAGAGGCAGCGCCCAAGATGAAAGAGGGCTGTAGTGAAAAGATAAGCATATGGAAACGGCAGTTCCATAGGGGAGCAAGGGAGACTGCAAGGAGTAAAGGAGGAGAGGGCCATAAAAGAACAGAGACCCCTGCATGAAGAAGAGAGAAGCCTGCGCAGTGTGAAGAGAAGTCTTCATTACAGGCTTGCCACTTAACCACAGATTTCAGATTTAAAAATCAATAAAATTTACAACACAAAGGGAGGCACAGGAAATAGAGAGAGAATGCACATGGATTGAAGATTAAAAGAATGAGAATTGTAGGGTGCCTACGGAAGTATCTGCGAGAAGAAGAGTAGAGGAGGGCGAATATGTGGACTGATAAAAATAAAACGGATTGAATTTGCAGATTAAAGAATATTAAAATCTTGAGATTTGAGTTGAACAAGATAGAGAGAAGTGGGTATACAATTCGATGAGAGGTTTAGTGGCTGATTGAAGACAAAAGTGCAAGAAGAGAACAGAGCCTTCAGACAGGAAGCTGAGGAATAAATTGACTATGCAAATAAGAGAGAGGTTTGGAGAAGAGTGGGGTCTCTAAAGATAACATGGCAAGAAATCTACATTATGGAGAGGCAGATTTGAATTTATTAATTATAATTGTAAAAAGTTCATTTTTAATTGAGGAATTTGCTATGAGTAAGTTGGTGTATAATTTGTTGATATAAATAAGTGAGATTTATGTTTATTTGGGTGTTTAAAAAGCATTTTTGGAGGAATTTGTAGGCTGCCGGATTGGGCCCATCCCCAATCTCATCTTGCATCATGTTGTTAGGGGACATGCATTTTATTAAAAAATAACAACAAAGCAAAAGGGATTAAATTCATGGCAATGGCACCATGCGTGTTCCTTACATTAAAATCAAAACAAAATGGAATACTTTTGCAATGGCAATCTTCTATATCACAAAAACTTGTTAAGGTGTGAAGCACTTAGACACCAACACGAGATGCTGCTGAACTGTGGCTACCTTGGCTATCTAGATGTGTAAAGTAAATATTGATAATGAAGTATTTCAGTCTATTTCTTTGTCTGTGTCTTAAATGGTTACAACTAGATAAATAGGGCATGCTTATGGACATCTAGGACTCCCAGGACCACTACCATTTCATTCTGTTCAATGTGCAATTCATAGGTTTGTGTTGTGGAAGCTTGGAGTTCCACAGAGGAGCCCAATTCGGTCACTATTTCAAACACATTTTTTTATCATGCTTAGCATTGAGAGATAATTTATGCTTTCCTATCATTTCATTTAGAAAATTTTTCTCCCTGAACTTGGAAAATTTTGTTTTAGACTAAAGTAAATGAATTGCTTTCCGTTCCAAAATGAAAAACAAAGTTTTCCAATGTTATTTCAACCATAATTTGCAAACTTTGTGAGTACTCTCTGAGTTGCTAACGAGTTTTCACAAGTTTAACTTGTGTTTTTATAGGCACAAAAAATGTGGGTAAAAATGATAACATAGGTGAAACACTGGTAAAAATTTGCCTTTCTCACGTTGTTTGTGCTATAAAACCATGCATTTTCTCTTTCAAGATGCAAATTTTTAATTTAATACATTTTTTAATTGAATTTTACTAAAAGCAATATATTTATTTAAGAGATTTTAATTTGTAGTACTTTTTAAGTTGCTGAGTTTTTGTCGACTATTAGCTGAGTTTTTGCCGAGTTGAAAATTTTAGGCTTGCCAAGTACTCTCGAAGTCTGAGCTGCGAACTATGATTTCAACTGCCATTGTCCCTCCTCTGCTCCCATTTTAAGTGAAAATTCTATACAGAATTAGTTCCTTGTGATAAACAACTTGTTACCAAGTTAAATGTCAGTAAGCTTAAGATTGAAATTGATTTACACAGAAGACACACAATAGTGACTGATCTTTTAAAATACATATACAACTATTTTTGCCAATCTACGGTTCTCTTTAACATTCATATCCAAGCAAGCAAAGTGCAAACAACAATTGTGAATAGATGTGGCTGAGTCTGGGATTAAGGCTTCTAGATCTTGAACCATCAATTGGTTTGAGAAATAACATCTTTGCCTTACTGAGGTCCCACAATGATGAAAATGAGTCATGGAAATAACAATGAAAATTGTTATGCAGAGTCAAGCAACCTTTAACTCATCATTTGACATGGTAATGACATACAATATGCTGAATGGTAGCAAAGTAGACTCCATTGCTTTTTAACTGTTAGAATAGTTTATCTTTACTTGGCTTAGGTTTCTTTATTTGTATTTTGTTTGGGATATTCCTCTAGAATCCCTATATGTAATTTGTCCTCTTGTACATGTGTGAGGACAAGTCATTTCTTTTATTTTCCTTTGTTAAAGAATATTAGTTTATCTTCCTTATGAGGATGGTGACACATTGCACACACATATTGTGAATGGTGGCATTCATAGATATGGAAGTTACTTTGTAACTCCTCTCCTCATCTTTATTTAGAGATGATTCTCCTCTCATTCTTCACTTTTTGATAGCATTGTAACGAGTCTCTCTCTCTCCCTCTCTCTCTCTCACACACACACACACATAATACATAAGGGGTTTTTCTTTACTTTTCCCCTTTCAAAAGCTCGTGTCTCCGCTTCAATTTTTAGGTGATTGCTCTTAAGTTGCTTTCTACTTTAGCAACATTACTTCAATCAACATACTTGGATTTCTTTTTCATTTTCTTGCTCTTGTATTTTTTTTCATGGTATGAGAGCAAGTTACTAATTCTTGTTTAAGTTGAAGTCGGTGAAGGTTGCCATTGTTTTTTTTGAAGCTCGCCCTTCTTAGAGACACTCCTTGTGAGAAGAAGCAAAAGTTTATTCTCTAACTTGTTTTTGTAGGTTTTGGTTTTAAGTTTGATTTGTTTTTTTACAAGCTTGTTAATAAGTTTGCATGTAAGATTAATTCATTTAGTTTTAGTCTTTTTTTTTTTTCTTTTTTCTTTTATAGTTTTTTAAGGCTTGCCACCAAAACTATTTTAGTAACCTCTTTTAAATTTCAAGTTTAGATATATTTTCTAACTTGGTTTTCAATTTCAAGTTTAGATAAATTTCTAATAGATCTGCATTATTTTGTTTTGAAATATGTTTCGAATTGCTTAACCTCTCTCATGTCAAGCGCAAGATTATAACTTAATCTATAAGTGTTTTTTTAATATTCTTGGTATTTAATATCAAATTTTATTCATTGGTTTTTTAACAGTTTTTTAAAAATATATTCTAATCTTTGTACTTGCATTTACATTAGCTTTTTCTAAAATTTTGTGTATATTTATTCTCTCTGGTTGTTAAAATTAATTTTGTTTGTAGGATTTTAAGAATTCTAACATCTTTTATGTAGATTTTGTATTTTGTTTTGGAATTTAAATCACTTTTATCTGTTATATCAGATTCAAGTAAACTTTATTTTGATGCATTAAAACATGGGCTCTAAGATCTAGAATAAAATAAAATAAGATAAAATCCTTTGTATACAGATCTAAGATCTATTCCAATAACACTAATCAATCTGTTCAAGCAATTCTAATCTTTGTTTGTTTCAGTTATTTTAAGCTTATCTGTATTTCTTATCTCTGTTTTTCTTTACATTACCTATTGCTGTTTTTTAAACATATCATCTTCCATGCTGCATATCTAATTTTTTCTTTCAGAATCTACACTGAATTTCTCCACCAATTTTTTCCCCAAACCTCATTGTTACATCTCCACCCTACTTGCAACTCAACATTTCAAATTCCACATTATTTGTCATAGGGCGTTGTCTTTACATGTTAATCGACGTTTTATCTTTAAGATTCATATTGTTTTTCATTTCCTTTATAGTCTTTTTCCAAATTTCAAAGTTTTTAAAAAGTTTTTGACTAAAAGAAAACAAGTTTTGATGGGCCCCAAAACCCATTACAATCAGATTTTGAAGGGGATCTGAAACCCCATCAAAATGAATCACTGCAACAAATAAGACATTACATGACAACAACTCAAGACCAGCAAACAACAACATTACAACATAGAACTTTCAACTCTCAAGATGCCCTAAACACAACACAAGGCCTACACCTTAGAATATAGAAACAACCTCCCAATCAAGGAGATGCTTGGGGTTTTGAATGGTAACCCAAACCATAGCTTTGGGGTTTAGCATGGTTTCCAAAACCATAGTTACAACTAGCCTCTAAAAAACATCAGAAAATCAACTGAAACCATAGGGTTTAGAAAGGCTCCCACTACCATGATGAAATTAATTAAAATGGCTCTGAGGACCGCAAAAGATTGATCCTAGAAGAAACAACATCCAACTCGACTCAAGGACATCAAAATAGGCATGAGAGAGCTGTCCTTTGAATACAAATTCAATAAAGAGGGTTTCTGCATGGCACCCACAACCATCAAAATAGAACCAGCAACAACAGTTCCCAAGACGCTTCTTCTCAGCCATCACGCTCCTTCCCACCTCTGTAGGGAGAGAGGCCACCTCAATAGGAATAGCCAAGAAGAAACAAGCTTGAACGAAACCTATCCTCTTAAAGATACCCGCTTTCATATTGACAACTAAGAAAAGGCACATAGAGCAATCCACAACCTTTCCTAAGAAATATTTCTTTACCTCCATAGAAGAAACCTCCACCTCAATAGGAGTAATAGGAGAGGAAAGAAAAGACTCAAGGAACCACTCCCAGTCTCAACAGAACAAAGAAACTCCACCGCAATAGAAATGTTGTGGGGATACCTCCAAAGAAAAGAGAGAAAAGACCAACCAATTAGAAAAACAAGAGAGCTCCAGACTCCTAAAAGCACAAACCAATCCCCAAACCGTTTTCTCCACCAAAAACCAACCAAGGCCAATACGAGCCCTTGAAAATTAGCAGCTTCCACCTAGCCTTAAAACAAAGCAATCCCACAAAGAAACACAACATAAACTATGCAAAAAATTAAGCAAAGGGGGCAACACAAAACACCAAGAAATCATAGCTCTTCACTAGAGAAAAAGCGAGATAAACACAGGAGCAAAACCAATGAAGCCTCAACAATAAGCGGAAACCTCCAAGCCCACAAAGGGAAGCCATGAAAAAGCCAAAGATTACCTCCAACTACCAAGAAAGATGCCAACAGAAAACATGCTGACCACAACCCAGGCCAAAGTCTCTGAGAAAAACCAAGAAACAAAGGAGCCCACAGAGACCACCACCGAACTCACCACAAAAGAAAAGGGAGAGGCAAAATCCGCAATTGACCAACTACCTCCAAGCCATACCAAACAACCAATAGGCCCAATGCGCAACCTGCAGAGCACCAAGGACACAACAATCCCCCAACAAGGAAAGGGGACAACGAGAGGAGTAGAACTCAGAAAGTGCCTCCAAAGATAAGCGACCAAGAGGAACCAGCCCATGCAAGCTCTCAAACTCCCAGAATCGTGCGAAGGAGAAGAACAGTGAAAAAGCCACCAAGAGACCCCACACAGTCCAGGGAGAAACATCATCAGAAGGAGAAGGAAGCATGAAGCCCCAGGCCTAAAAGCGACACCGTAGACTCCCAAAGAAAAGAAACAACGTGGCTTGGAACAATAGAAAGTCCATGCCATGAACCGACAACAGAAGAGGGGAAAATAATACTGCCAGAAAGCCCATATCCTCTCTCCACAACCCACATAAACGACGACAGTAGGAACACTGAACCCAACGGGCATCCCATAGGTTCACACCCAAAACACTTCCCAAACATTGATCCACAGACCTAAGAGGAAGACACCATGGGAGAAGACCCGCGAGCCAGCCATAACCCAGAGCCAACCAAAACATTGAGCCTTAGTACAACAAGTTCAGACGAAGGATCGAACACAAATAGAAGACGAGAATAAAAGAAAGCCCATCTCCCAACACGAGCCACGATGATAATAAAGGAAATAACAATCCCCCAACAAGGAAAGGGGACAACGAGAGGAGAAGGACTTAGAAAGTGCCTCCAAAGATAAGCAACCAAGAGGAACCAGCCCATGCAAGATCTCAAACTCCCAAATCCGCGCGAAGGAGAAGAACAGTGAAAAAGCCACCATGAGACCCCATGCAGTCCAGGTAGAAATGCCATCGAAGGAGAAGGAAGCATGAAGCCCTAGGCCTAAAAGCAACACCACAGACTCCCAGAGCAAAGAAACAACATGTCTTGGAACAATAGAAAGCCCACACCACGAACTGACAACCGAAGAGGGGAAAATAATACAGTTAGAAAGCCCATATCCTCTCTCGACAACCCACAGAAACGACGACAATAGGAACACTGAACCCAACGGGCATTCCACAGGCCCACACTCAAAACACTTCCCAAACATTGATCCGCAGACCTAGGAGGAAGACGCCGGGGGAGAAGACCTACGAGCCCAGTCATAACCTAGAGCCAGCCATAACATTGAGCCTCGGTACAACAAGTTCAGACCAAGGATCAAACACAAACATAAGACGCGAGTAAAAGAAAGCCACCTCACACGCACCAACCACCCCCCAAAATAGAACCAACAAGAGAAGGTCATCGTCATCTTCATCCGATTCACCATCCTGTTCAAAGCACCCAGAAACCCTAGATGTTGCCGCTCTCCCACTACCTCTCACCATTTCAAACTCTCTTAGTAATAAGGTTTTTTTTTAAAGTTCTCTTAAATTAAAGGACACATTTTTTAATTGGAAGGAAAGTTGCACAATTTACTTGTTTGAAGATAAATTTTGAAAAAAATTCAAATTAAATTTTCCAAATTTATATTTTTTAGGTTTTTATTTAAATTTTATCTTTGTTTATAATAATTTTTTTATTTAATTTTTTTAAAGTTAGAATTTGATTATCTGGTTTTTAATGTAGTTTTTTTACTAAAATTTAATATATATTATTTTATTAAAGTTTTTTGTTAAAGTTTAATCAATTTGTATTAAGGTAATTTTTAAAATTTATTAAAGTTTTAAAAAAATAAAATTAAAGGGGTTTATCTTTTAATTTTCTTACACAACCAATTCAAGCTCTTCTAAGTAGGGAGAATATTTTTTCTCAGTATTCTCAATTTTTTTTTGTAATTATATCTATTTTGATTCTTGAAATGTTCAAAATGAGGAAGCACTTTGGCCATTGTACTAAAGCCTATGAAGCTTGGGAAATTTAAAAAACAATGTATGATAGTTCAAATGAGTCATGCAACATTCAACTTCAAGATCAACTCGAAGACCACAGGTATACGGATTTTAAAACCATGGATAATTTCCTATTAAAGTTTGACTCTTTAAATGGTCAATTAAAAGGTTTAGGACTGCAACTTGGATCTTCGTTTGAATCATATTATTCATAGAAAATATCTTTGTAGGCAATTTCAACAGTTTATTACTAATATTCATGCTCAACTTGTCATTCCTAGTTTAGCTACTTAATTAACTTATGATATTTTTCGTCATTTTTTTTTTCTTTTTCAACAAAATTATATATATATATATATATATATATATATATATATATATATATATATATATATATATATATATATATATTGGTTCAAAAAGGGCTCCCGGAGAAAAGAACCAGTGAAGAAAAACTCAGGTCATTGCCTGATACAAAAGAGGAATGCAGAAGAAAAGATACTGCATTCAGAGAGAGAATTAATCAGTATCAATGAATCATGTCGTTGTGAGCCCCAAATCTAGATCCCAAAAACCCTTACATCAATGCTCCAAGAGGAGAGAGTTGATAAAAAGACCCCAAAACCTTGACTAAAACCCAACCCATAGAACAATTACAGCCTAAGAAAGTTTACATGTTGAATACATTATGATTTCTCAAAAGCCCAGAGCTCATATGAAGATAAGAGTAAAGCCGATCATTAACTAGCCAGAGTAAACACCACAAAGCAGAGCCCAAATATATTTTTCATCATTTATTACGTCAAGAAAAAGCTAAATTAATTCAATTTGGTACTCTTAAAACTAGTGAACATATTTTAATTTCTAAAAATTAAAACCTTAATAATAATTTTAGATTCGGTAATTATAATCATAATTATAATAATCATTATTCTAATAACAAATTTATGTCTAAATCCTATAATAACAATTCTAATAATACTTAAAAAAATAATTCTTGTAAGATGCCCCATTGTATGTATTGTGGTAAGGATGGTCATGTGACTAATAATTGTTCTAAGAAACAAAATGGTAAAAATCCCATGAACCAAAATAACTAAAATAACCAACAACAAACCTAATTATAAGAAAGGTAATAATAATGGTAATTCATCTCGTCATGCATTTAGTTGTAGTTACAATGTTTCAAAGCCTCTTGAATGGATTATTGGTTTTGGTACATCTCAACATGTTACTTCTCATTAAGAAATTTTTTATTATATGCATCTTGATACTTTGAATATTCCTATTCAAATTGCTCACAATTACACTTGTAAAGTAGAAGCTATTGGCAATGTCAATGTTCCTGATGGTAAATTACATTATGTTTTTTATGTTCTCGAATTAAAATCAAATTTGCTTTTTGTTGCTAACTGCCAATATTATAAGATTGAATTTTATAAGGATATGTGTTATATCATTGATCCAAAACATAACAAAGTTATTGCTAATGCTAAAATGGACAATGATAACTTATTCAAATTTTACGAGTTTTCTCATTCAAAGTATTCCTTACTACCATTGATTTTAATGTTTGACCTGAAAGACTTGGCCACATAAATTCTAACAATATTACCTTGATGCAAAAGCAAATATGGTAGATGGATTGCCTAGTATTGTTCCTTATAAAATTATATTCACATGTTGCATGAGTGGTAAGATGCATATGGAGCCCTTTCCTCATGGTCAAGCTTAGAGGGAAAATCATAAGTTGCACCTTGTACATAGTGACCTTTTGGGAGCCATGGAGAATAACTCCATCCAAGGATCAAGGTATGCACTTACATTTGTTGATGATTTTTCAAGGAGAACATGGATATATTTTCTTCATAGTAAGGATCGAGTTTTGATGTTTTTACTAAATTTCATATGGTTGTTGAAAGACAATCTAGTTTTAAAATTAAAATACTTAGAATTGATAATGGTAAGGAATATGTTAATAATGCATTTAATGGTTATTTGATGGTATTTAATATGAGCTTACCATTCCCTATTCACCTTTAAAAATGGTGTAGTGGAAAGGAAGCATAAAACTATTGTTGAAATGGCTAAATGTTTATTTTTATTTTTTGGTAGATTAATTGTTGGGTTGAGCTAGCACCCTTTGTGTCAAATTAAAATAATAATTACAATGCATCTAGAACAGTGAGACAAAGCTCACAAAGGAACCAAAGGTTGGCTTCCACAAAAACCCGAAGGGAGCACAAGACACTACTATGAATATTAAACAAAGACAAGTACTTAAAAATAAAGCAACAATAGACTCAATGAGATCATCCACTAGGCATAGAGATTCATTTTGCCTTCTTTTACTATCCCCTTCCTCCTAATTCTAGTGAGGATAGCATCCATAGTCAATTGAGAGCCATCATCAACTACTTCACGAACCTCAATACAAAGCTTCTCTACTTCATATTTACGCCCTTTCTTCTTCTTTGGTAAGTTTGATTTGGAAATGATAGAATCAACCTGAGAAATGGAACATTTTTTATAGGAATAATCACATCATCGAGAAAATTAAAAAAATCCTCATCAAGATCCTCCATAAAAGGGTAGGAACCCTCAATGTCACAATCACCATAAGAATCCTCGACACCTATTTGAAACAAATCAATTATCGATGCAAACCCACATTCCTCTATCTTAGAGGCTAGAAATGTTTCCTAATGATTAGTGTCCATAGGATTCAATTGAGAATCCACCACCTCCATATTAATCGTATGGCCAAGGACCTCAGGAGACAAAGGAGCATCATTAGAAATAGGGCCATCCAAATCTCCCACAAAAGGAGTAGGAGAACGATATTCCATGAAAACACCACAATTTTTCCAAATGAAATCAACATCAGGTGATCCCTCCTTGCAAACCCACCTCTTTAGATTTAGAGTTCGAGAGCCCTTAAAACATTTCTCATGACATCCAATAAGTTTATGCCCAATCTGATTGCACTAGAAGCAATGAAATGGGAGCTCTTTGTAATTTAGATATTGAAGCCACGTGACTTAAGAATAGGTGATGTGAATCATGTGAGGCAATGGTTTGGAAATGTCAAACATGACACAAAATCTATAAAACCTGTGTGAAGTAACAAAGGAAGCCTCCTCAAGTTTGATGAAAGTGCCCACTAGGTTCAACATAGATTCAATAAGTCCTACAGTTTTCATAACTGAAGGTAGGTTATAAAATCGAATCCAAATCATAATGTTTTTAATTTGAGTATTAGCAGAGTGAAAAAAATGGATAGCATGGTGCCACTAAAAAACCCAAACTTCTAAAAAACCAAGGCCCATAATTTTGAACAAAAGTGCACTCATTCAAATTTTAAAAAATAACAAGAAAGTAGCTATGATCAAGAAACTTCATTGAAGGGGGGTGGGCAATTGGTCCCAACATACTTTCTACTAGCCCAATAACTCCCCCACAAATGACCTCTTTCATAATTACCTAACAATTAATGCCCTCGATTCAAAGTCAATTGTCGTCTCTATTAAACAATCATTAGAGATATAAAATTCCACCAGTTTATAAGCCAAGGAAATCTTGGTATCGCCCAGATAAAGGGGTGGAAAGGACTCAAAAGAAGCTAGTGGAGGGGGAGGATTAGGGGCTAGTGCATAGTTTCCCTCCATAGCCACAGACAAACTTGTCTTCAAAGTAAAAAAACCCCAGTTCTACCCTAGGATTAGCATTCAGGATCAATTATTTGCAGAATGAATTGCAAGTGTGGAAATGATTAACCATATTCATACATAATTTGTAGTTTTTACAAGCTTGAACACTAGCTATAGAAGGAGATCTACGATCCAAATCAGATGACAAACCAACACCATTAGAGGGTCTATCCATACAACCACGGTCATGTTCCTATCTTTGCATCCCAGATTCATTTCCCATGTTCTTACTAGCATTATTTGCACTTTGCACTTTTGCTCCATCATTTACCTTCCCTTTTTCTTGTCGCGCTCCTTTGCTTCCTATTTGCAACCCTTGCCTTCACACCTACAATTTTGTGCGTAGATTCACACATTGCACTCACAAATAATTATGGCTAGATGTTTATTGCATGCTAAAAATATGGATTATAAATTTTGGGTTAAAGCTATGGCTTGTGCTACATATCTCATTAATAGGAATCCTACTAAAGCTCTAAAGGATATGACTCCTAAAGGGACTTGGTTCTGTAGGAAGCCCAATCTTAAGCATTTAAGGATTTTGTTAGAGTAATAAAGTGTTTAATGATTAATTAAATCATGTTTGATTTAATTACTAAGTCACTTATTACCTCTTTCTGCGTAAGCTAAAATTTAGGCATATAATAATTAATTGATTTATTAATTATTATCACGCAACTTAGGTTTGTTCACCCTTTTAGGGTTTTGATCTCCTTTTATAAGGATTGACCTCTCTTTTAAACATTATTGAGAAACATTCATTTTATTGAATTGCAACTTTCATTTTTGCACATCAAGAATGTCTCCTCTTTCATGGATCCATGTGTTTAGGCCTCTCTAGCTTCTTGCTTTTCTCTCTTTCTGTGACAGGTGTTTGCGTGCAGGTGTTCCTGAGATATGTGGGTTGTTTACTCATCAACTAGAATATGGTATCAGAGCTTCAAATCTATTTTCCCCTGTCCTCTTCCTGAGAGATTCGACCGTGTTCGTCAGATTTGCATTTCAGAGGGTATTTTTGTTGAATCTGGGGGACCTCTCTTTCTGGTCATATTGGCTTCAAACTAACCTCGCAGTTATGTTCAGAGCATCCAAGAACCCCTAGATCTATATAAAGTTTGTCCAATTTGGACAAAATTGGAATCTGTGGTAAAATATTTTTGCAATCAACCCCCGAATCCCGAGACGATCATTGATATTTTGGAGCATTTTTGGCTCAAACAGACCTCACGGTTGAGCTCACATTGGCCAAGAACCCCTAGATCCATCTAAGACATGTCTGATTCAGACGCTGTTGCATTTTGAGGCAATTTTTTTGCGTACTAAGGTCGTACAAACTTGGCACACATCTTGATGCAAGTACAATGATTTTGAATATATTTTTTTTGGGCAGTGACGACCATTTGGCCATCAAATTTAATCCCTTGGCAGATGCAGCTTTAGTCCTTGGTCATATAACGACCAGGGGCCCAATCTTTTTAGCCCCCATACGGAGTTTGGCCATGACGACCATACGACCGTCAATTTTAAGCCTATGTTTTGCTGACATCAACATGCATCAACACTCTTCTACACCATTTTTTGGGCCCTTCAGTATACTTGTTATTTTTTTCTCATAACTTGAGCATACAGTGTTGAAATCAGGCAAACGAGATATCGTCAGAAAGCTGGTTCCGAGATCTATCCAGGTCTGGAGGTTTGAATTTCTAATTTTTCTTTTTGATGGTGTTTTTTAATGTCAAATATAGATGTTCATTTTTGCACTCCAAGAGCTCTATCTTGCACATTCGGACTTTGTTTTGGGCAAATGATATATCGTTGAAATTTTTTTCTAAGAGTTTTCCAGTGCTGTGAGTCATTTTTTGAGATTCTGCTCCAGGTATATTTTATTCAGTTTCTTGCATTTTTGCAATTTGGTGGATATCTTGGATGTTTCAGGTCCTACAATCTTTTCCTTTTGAGGAATGGCTCATCTTAGGTTGTTCTTTTGTTTCAACAGCCTTCATTCTTCTTTGAGCAGTGTATACTTCACTTTTGTAGCATTCTTTTATGCACACGCACTAATATAAAGTGTCATTCTATTGCATGTATGGGATATTGCACATGTTTGTGCTCTATGTACTTGCACTCCATTATAAAGTGCCAAGGGGGTTTGATATTTGCCTTTGTTTTCCATCTACTTTTGTCATGTGAGTGTTCCTCCAATGACATTAGCCTCATGTATCTCTATATGTATTTGTACTCTCTTTGCACCTTCGATGTTTCATATTCATCTTCATCATGCAGTTCATATTGGATGATCTTTTCAGTATACTTGTTGTTGGTACTCTCAAATTTGGCACAAATTTGGAGTGACCAATTGAAATTTTTCTCTAAGGCAAGGTGAGTACCCTTGAAAACTTTTCGGAAAAGGCCTAATTGGTGAGCTTGTAAAAGACACCCTGATGATTTTCATGAGATACAGCTTGGGGAATAGGTTCAACACCTTTCATTTGACATATGCAGTGGTTTCCAACTCCTAAATTTTAAATCTAACATGTTTAGGGAGTAGCCATTTTGAGGTGTTCACTTAAATCTGCATTTTTGCCTGAGTGTCAAATCGTTGTAGCAGGCCTTGTTTGCATTTCAATATCTTGTGTCCTGTTAGGTTTCATGGCTCGCCACTTTGGGAATGTTTAACATGTATATCAGAGAGTTTATGTTTCAAAGCTCAAGCCATTTCGAGTCTGTTTGATAAGTTTTCGGATCCTCCAAAGTTGGCTTCCCAAAATTGTCATGATTTTCTATTCTGCCCAATTTTCTAAGTGGCCTTGTTTGACTGATTATAAATGTTGACCATTTGACCCAATTGAGAAAATTCCTTTTGTATTGTATTCCAGTGGTCAAATACTTCTTGTGTTTCAATTTTCAGGTCACGAGGCATTCATTTGGTTAGTTTGCTAAGCCCATTCCGTTTGTAGTTTCTATTAATGTGTTAAACTGTCAAATGCAAATTTTTGGATGCCCTACTTTGAGGTCCTGCTATTCATATCCGGTTGAATGCCCTGCATAATTGAGTTTTCCCCTGTATTGCAATCTTGAAAGTGTGCCTTCCCATGGATTTTTAGACTCACACCAATCCAGTTATCCATTTTGCCAGTGCATTTCCAAATCAGATTTATTAAAATTTCACTGAATAATGCAGGACCCAGAATTAAGTGACCCACTTTGAGCTTTCACTTTTTGTACCCGGCTAGAGTTTTTTGAAGAATTGAAGGTTGTTCTGCATTAAAAACATGGAAATGTGCTACCATGAAGATTTTCAGGCCATGATGAATTTGTTTGCCCAGTTTGCCAATATGATTCCGTTTGCAGTTTCTAACAATTTGATGTAGATCAGTTGCTTAAGTTTAGTCGAAGGCCATGTTTGTGATGTTATATCTTGAATAGCGTGATTGGTCATATCAAGAAAATGGTGCCCCTGTATTGTAAACCAGATTTACTTTAGGTTTGCAAAGTCTCAGATCATGAGGGTTTCATATGCACACTTCCCCGGATGCTTTTCATTGGTAGAAATTAGTTTTTCTCATATCTTCCTGTTCTATTTTTCTGAGTGGCTATTTTCAAGGGTCTGCCAAATGTGACTGGTTGAGTGTCATGAGTTGTCATCTTGGGTTCATGCTCTCCATATAGCATATTTCCAATATCCAAAAGCTCGAGTTTTTAGGAGGTCATTTGATTTGTTTTCAAAGTTAGAACCAAATGGATCTTATGGTTATTTGACAAGGTAATTTGCAAAATTGTTTTGAAAAGGTGATTTGGAGGATTAAAATCTTTGGACCTATTTGTTTTCATCAGGTGTCACTTTGAAAAATGGAAGAATGTGGACCATGGAATATGTGTGCCCAGTGCCATGTCTTTGTTACTTGATTTTGTTAGGTTTTAAGGCCGGTTCCGGAGCCAGCTTGTGTGATTTTGGCATTATGGATAGGAGGTGTTTTTAAGTGGCCATCTTTGACCATTAATATTTTTGGGTTCAAATCTTCTGGGAAGTTATCCTTTGACCGACATGCTGTAATATCAAGGGTGAATGTGTGTTCCCAGTGGCACGATTCGATGATGGCTTTTTGTCAGTTTTTGAAGCTAGATCCTGAGGCCAATTAATGTTATTCGACAATTTTTCCAGAATTATAGAAGTGAATAATGGATGTCTTTTAGTGCTTTTTTTTTTTTTTCTCACTGAGTGTTTCCACCTTGGCAAGGAGAGGATAAAGTTGTGGTGCTGGAGGAGTTGAACAAGTGGTATGATGTCTTGCATGTGAAGCTTAAATCTCAACAGTTGTTATCTCTAGCAAATCACCAAGCCACCTTTTGATTGAGACACAAATAAATTTACAAGATGGTGATAGAAGTAATTTTGTCGTCTCTCAAAAGACACGGATGACACCAGTAGTGGGCAAACAACATTAAAAGTTTCTTGGATTACAAAATTGGTATCATTTGAAAATACAATATGCCTTCTCAATTCATGAATACGACTTAATCATAAGGTGTTCGGGTATATTCTGCCTTGGACACAATTATCACAGAGCCAAAGTTAAGTTTAGTATCAATGGGTGAATAATATGGTTATTTAGGCTATTAGTCTTCTTGACACATTGGACAAGCATATAAACACCTATTGCTTATGTGTGAGAAATATTGACTAATGAGTTGAGGGACCTTTTTAGAAATTAATATGACAGTTAAAAGAGGCAGCCAATCAACAAATGTCCTGCATGAACACATGGAAACCCATGCAAAAGACAAGTAGGATGCCCAGGGAGCTCATGCGAGGGAAGGCCAAAAGGCTGGTTATAAGATGTATAGCCAATGGTTATGTGGTCTTTGTTACAAAGGCTACGCTAAAATAAGAGGTAGGAGTAGTGCATGCTTTCAAATGCATAGGTGTCAATGATAAACTACCTAAAGCCTGCTCAATTTATGGCAAAATGTATTGTTGAGAGGCCTTGCACATTTATTAACAAAGGGGGCAAGAAATGATGAGAAGAGCCAGCATCAACATGAGGAAAGAAGGCTGCTAGTATAGATGGCCAAGGGACCCGCGCGACTTGAGGTTGCCTTGCGCAAGAGATTGGTATGCTTTTAATTTATTATGTTGCGTAATGTGCAAAGAAACTGCCAGCACATAGAAGTAGTGTATGAGCAGCCAATCAATGAATTGTGCGTGGTTTTCTTCATGCTCTCCTTCCACGTAATGGACTATCAGCACACAATAGGATGTCCACGCAATAGAGGGGACTCACTAAATACAAAGGAGAGCACAAATCCATTGGATGCCCTATGCAAACAACAAAGAAGGGGTTGCTAGCATTTCGGGAACATGGACACCAGCGTATGACAACCAGAGACAATCCCTTACGCAAGTTTAAATGGAGTTTCCTGGAAATTCAAGTGAAGACAGTCAATTTAAAAAGGGAAAAACTAGTATAAATCTGCAAAAGGATTGTGCATTTGAACAGATGGAGGTCTTGCGCTAAAACTTGGGGCCTCACGTGTATACAGATTGGTGGCTCATGCACATGTGAGAAGGAGCTCGTATGTGGAGTATGTGAGCAATGTATAGAGGGCCTCATGCATTGAAGCAACTAGTTCACAGAGGGGGATCAGTGCGTAAGTCTAGGATGTCGTGCGTGGGCTGCTACTGATGTCAACAAATAAGACAAATGGAGGCTTAGCGCACAAAGATGTGTGTGAGTGAACACTAATCTACCAGCGCATGATCTTGGTCACCAAGTGAACATGGGTTGCGTGAATATGAAAGGGACTTGCATTTGAGGTCTGGACGGGTGCGTGAGCAGTATGGATCCACACATTGAGGAAAGAAAAAAGGTAGTATGCAAGAGGCCCACCATATTCTAGGGAGACTCATGCAATACCAACGTGAAGTGTATGGGGGCTGCCAAATAGCAAGCAGGCCTCATGCACCAATATGGGGACTGCCATTTGTATATTGGCTTTTCATTATTTACACCCTGTGTTGAGCAATAAAGAGGAAATGGAGCCTGAGAAATCTCAATGGAGAACCGGCGTGAGAGCCCAAGTGCCTGCTTTGCACACACAATAGAGGGTGCTACAACCTGCAAAAATGGAAAGGTTGTTAGTGAAATGAAGAAAGCAGTGCGGAAAATGAAATGTGGGTTTTGTCCCACATTCGACCTATTTGATGTTAAACAAATGTTTATAAGGACCACTGCTCAGGTTAAGTATAAATCAAATGAAAGAGGAGGTTGTGGCTATCTCCTAGCCTTGTGGGGATGCATTGGTTTGCGTGCCAATTGGTGCCACATACAAAGTTTTTGAAAAGGGTCTTTAAAACTCTCAAATTCCTTAGTCCCACATGCATGCCAAAATGGGCATTTGAAATGTTTATATTCAATAGCCCACACTTATGAAATAGATTGAAGATTGGTAGCTATGCTCACGTGAGCTAGGAGGTAGCCTCGGTTTCTGTGCCGGTGGGCCCAAAATAAAGAAATTTTGTAGATGACCAGCGAGATGACATGGACAAAAATGATACGTGGCAGCAGGTCGCTGAGTCTCATGACCAAACTGCCAGTCGACTAAAGATCTAGAGACCTGGAGATAACCACTGGTCGCGAGGTTGGGTGATGTTAACAGTTAACGATCGATCATCCAGAGACCTAGAGACAATGCAGTCACCTAGTCTAGTGAGGTCCAACAGTTAGCATGAAAAGTTCAGAGATCTAGAGACTAACCGTTGGTCGCAAGATCTCCCAATATAGGTGGTTAAGTGACAGATATCTGGAGATTATGAGAAGGCTTGTCGCCAGTTCGCCGGAAGAATTATCTAGATATTTGGAGACTTGGAGATTCAGAGACTGCATCTTAATTATGTATGTGTTTCTGGATTTGATTGTGTGTGATTTTTGGTATCAATGTTTCGGATCACACTCCGTGATCATGGATCACGGAGTGTGATCTGAAACGTTGATACCAAAAATCACACACAATCAAATCCAGAAACGCATACATAATTAAAATGGATTGTGGAAATCTGATATTATTGACTGCATCTTAGTCGCTAGAGGATCCAAAGACTTAGAGACTAAGGCTTGTTGTAGGGTCTCCCAATGTAACCATAGTTAAGAAAATAATTTGGAGATTAAGAGACTAGAGGCATTCTCCAAGTCTTTGAAGGCAAGCGTGGTTAAGAAATAACTCCAGAGATCCGGAGACTAATGTAGTCCCCAAATCTCTAGATAAGTAAGGTTAAATGTGAGTTTGCAGAGCTAGTCCAAGCATCTAATCAGAGCGCGACACTTGGTGAAATCTGGTGAGGTTTGAAGAAAACCCTGAAATAAAGGATTTAAAATATCATAAAGTTTAGATTTCGAAATATTTCAATAACAGAAACTTGCTCAGAGATTTATTTGCTGCAGATTCATTTTTTAACCAAACATAGCAATATAATATATTTTCGAAAACGACAGAAGATGATGGCTGCAATGGCGGTGGATAAGATCAGATTTGATTGAGCAGATGAGAGCAGTAATCACTTTTAATCTGAGATTAGATTTTGGGGAGAATATTTCAGACAAGACAAATTTGCAAGCGGGAATGTTTATAAAGGCTGTTGAAATCAGATTTGTAGGATGGAAGGATAAGATCATAGCTTTGGAAAGATAATAGAAATCAGATAAATTCATATTGGAAAGTGAATGTTTTCAGATGATGAGTGCTCGAGAAGATCAAATTTGATTTCAGAAAAGAGAGAAAGTGGATGAAATCATATTGCATAGCAGACAGGTGTTGATCAAGCATAGATTTTAGGTTTTCTTTTTTCTGCTATTTATCTTCTTCTCTTCTCAGTGTTAGGGGTTCTTGGTCTTGTCTGGTCTTCTGTCTGTTTTGGGGTTTCAGACTATGCTCTTCCCCTTCTCTCAGAGATTTTACAGCAGGTTTCCAAATGTTTTTGAATGTATTCCTGCATAGCAAATTTTCTCATCTTGTATGTGCTTTGAGTTTCTTGTTATTAATGCATTGAAGCAGGACCATTTTAATAAAATACAGTGTAGTTCCCATTCTCTATTGTTCTATCTCTTTATATTTTTGTTCTTGTTCTTGTATGTTTTATTTGTAAGGCATCTGAAAACATACCAGCTACAAGGTAGTTTGTTTGATTATTTGTGAGTTTCTCTCAAGGAGGGAATTAAATTTCATAAATAGTTTCAGAGAGAAGACATTATTGAAGGATTTGATTGAACAATATAGAAGTGAGAAGACAGTTTTTAAGGCATTGTGTCTGGATTGCATGCAGTCTGTAAGGCATTCTATAGTGTTTTACTTGATTTGTGACCTGTTGATTATATCTTCCGACTCTATAGCCCAAGAATAGGCACTGGTTAGGGTTTGTTGTGCAGCCTTTATTAAATCATCAAGCAACAATTTATCATTACCAGTATTTTCCATTTTTAAGTTCATTACCTACTATGAAAGGATTGTATCCCAGGCAATATAGTTCACTTTGTTGATTCCTTGAAGAGAGAATCCAGAGGTTAACCTTCCTTGAGTTGTACTCATAAAAAGAAGAGGGATTTATATCCTTATTACCACTATTGCATGCTATTTCATTTACAGTTTCTATTGTTATACTCTGTATCAAGAGATGCGCAGCTGTCTACAGAGTGATCTTTTGTTGAAGTAATTTAAAGCCTAATTAGCATAGCAGTGAAGACCTAATCCACAATCTGAAATTTTACTTAAAATATAGTAAATCAACTGAATAGGCAATACCCGCCTGAGTCCTATGGAGCTTGAAGCAGAAGGAGGATCTTATCCAATCCTCATCAATTAGACTCTTTCTTGCAAACTTGAGAGTGTTCATAAAACTGAGAATCAAGCCTTCATATTTCTTCAAGTTTGATCCCACAAGAAAAAGCTCTAACACCTGTCATTACTCCATTGTTAGCATTATGGCGGGGTTTCTATTGCTGGTTCTACTACTTCCTTCGTTTGATAGTGTGAGCTATGTATTCAATATTTGATTCTATGCACTAGGCGGATGCAGTGGTTGGGTACCTATGTATTCCAGTGAGATGAATCATTTACCATATGGACACTCTTCTCTTTCCTATTTTTGGATGCACTCTTCCAGCTTTGATTGATCAGCTCTTTAGACTTTGGTGTTTTTATGCCATCTGTATCTTTGAGTTTAGGTGTTTTCCTTTGTTTGCCTCCTGATTTGAGTAGTGCCATTTAAGGGAAATTGTGCAAATTACAGTATTCTGTATCTTCAACTTTAGTTGGTTGCCTTTGTTTGCCTCCTGATTCGAGTAGTATCATTTGAGGGTACTCATGCAGATTACAATCTTGTCTACCTGGTCATATTTCAGTGGAGGATCTTCAAATCATCAGTTACTTCTTGACAGAGTTTGCAACTTCTTGCTTCAGTGATGTTCTACATGTTCATCCTTGTTCCTATTTTCTGGAACATTCCCTAGTTTTGGAGGCTTCTTTAGTCCTTCAGACTATTCTTTGTCTCTTTTTGGAGTAGAGTTTTCCCATGTGGTTTTCTCTATTTCTCTGCTTTATAGAGACTCTCTTTTGTACTTAGGTACCTGATCAAGCCTTTTGTTGTTGGGACCCATTTTCTTTCAATAGTTCTTTCTAGGTTTTTAGATTCTCTTAAAGTTCATCTTAAGGGGGGAGGGGGAGGGGGTGTCAAAGTAATGAAGTGTTTACTGATTAATTAAATAATGTTTGATTTAATTATTAAGTCACTTATTACCTCTTTCTGCTTAAGCTGAACTTTAGGCATATAATAATCAATTGCTTTATTAATTATTATCATGCAACCTAGGTTTGTTCACACTTTTAGGGTTTTGATCTCCTTTTATAAAGATTGATCTTTGTTGTAAACATTATTGAGAAACATTCATTTTATTAAATTGCAACTTTCATTTTTGCATATCAAGAATGTCTCATCTTTCATGGATCCATGCGTTCAGGCCTCTCTAGCTTCTTGCTTCTCTCTCTTTCTATGACAGATGTTTGCATGTAGGTGTTTTTGGGAGTTGTGGGTTGTTTACTCATCAAATCCAATAGATTTTTGGTTCAATTTTTTATGTTCATAAACCTAAATAAAATATTCACAAATTAGATTCTAAATCTTTGCCTTATATATTTGTTGGTTATGATGAAGATTCTAAAGCTTAAAGAGTTTACAATCCTAAATACTAACAAGGTAAAAGTTGTTAGAGATGTTTTTATTGCAAAAAATGGAGTACATGATTGTTTCAAAGTTCATGATAGTGAAGCTCCTCAGAGTAAAGTTGTGGTTATGGAGGAAACCTTTCATTCTATTAACCCTCCCAATGCTTCTATTAATCATAATGATTGTGATAATGATAATGATGATGATAATTCTACTCCTAATGATTTTTCTTCTAGTGACAATTTTATTACTTCTAAAAGGAAGCCTAAATGGTTTAAAACTTTGATTCAATAAAGTGATGATTATTTAGCTAGAATGGATAAACTAAAGGCTATCAGAATAAATTATTGTAATTATACTTTGATGTCTACTGTTATGTGTTGAGCCCATAATTTGTCTCCCACCAACTAGAGGGGAAATTCCAGAAGTATTGTAGTGGTGGGAAAGGGTGCACTCTACAACATGGTCTTTGAGATTTTAGAAGCTGACTCTTCATGGTTGGTGTTAGGAGAAAAGGAGGAGAAACTACCTTCTATCAAAACAACCTAAGCTAAGGGGAGGTGAAACGTCGAATAAAAGCTTTGTTGGATGGGCTCAGAATTTGTCAAGTGGTATTTTTAGGGGCTTGACCTTCTCTGGTCAAAGCTCTATTCCATCATTCAATCTCAACATGGTGTACCACATTCCCTTCATTGTTAGCAAGAGAACAAGAAGCCAAAGTACTAGACACAGGGCTCACACATTCATATCCTATTATGGAAGGCATCTGAAAGGGTCTGAATTAAGAAAAATTACTCCTAAAGTAAGTGGAGATATTCCTAGCCAAGGACATGGTGTTTGACACTATCTCAAAGCAGACAGAAATAGTCCGAATAAGGGTCGTAAGAAAAGACCTCACTTCCTAAGACTTGCATCCCGGGAGAGAAAGTTTTAGGTGATGTAATCCATCCTCTATTTTAAACTAAGATAACAATAGATAATTGCATCTACATAAACAAAATAGAACACACCTATAAGATTTCAACACATGACACATTGAATAATAAAAAGGAAAATGCACCGAGTACATAGTCTCCATGATTTATTAAGAACAAAAATGCCACGGTGAGAGCGAATGCCCTAGAAAGAATATGCTACAGTATACACCCCTGGACTAAAAGCCATAGGGTCTCGTTCTTATAAAAATAGAACTATGTAAATAGTATAGTATATTTCCTCACCTATTGAACCTAAGTCCAATATTTCCAACTTCCTTCAAATTACAAGTCGCCGGGGTTTTATAGAACAACCCTCGGTCGAGATGGTCTCAGAATGATTACAGTTTGTTACAATCAACCGACATGCTAGAGAATTTGACATGGATCACTCAAATCCCTATGCTACAGGCCAATGTTTGAATTTGATTGGTTCTTCACAGTGTGGCTGCCAGCTGGTGCAACTAAAAAACATCATGGTAACTTGATTGGAATTTCCACGAATGGATAAATTGATCCAAATGTTGTTAAGTGAATAGTTGTCTAGAAAATTAGTTAGTCATGGAACTTCATCCAAGAAGAGTATTCCTTGAAATACATTGGTAGGCCTTGTTGAAGCAAAGATGTCCCAAGGGACACGTGGTAGCTAGTCGAAGCTTGAGGGAAGTGCATTCTTTGTGGAGCGGTTAGAAACTATGATGGGTTGACATGTGTCAACCAGCGTCAGGGTTGTTGAAGTTGTGACTACTCTCATGCGGCCAAAGACTAAAGATGGTCTGTGAACTGCAAGAATGATGTAGATGGAGTCTACATTTTGGTGACTTTTAGGGGATCTCGGTCTGCTGAGGATAAACCATTGAAATTCTGGTTACACAAGGCCAAAACCTTATCCATTGGACTGGAAATAAACTCAGCTTGAATTTATTGGATCGGTTATCTCCATGATTTATTTGAATCATGATCTCGAGGCGATGAAATCTGCATGAAAAATGAACATTAGATATTTCGCTCGGAAGGAAGCAAAAACATTTAACAAGGGAAAGGTCAAACCAGTGGACTCAAATAGTGATGCCCACTGCAAGAGGAAGCAGAGAGAAAACACAAGATAAAAGCCCAAACAACGTTAGCTAGAAGATGCCAAGATAATATTTATAAACAAAGATCCAAGATGGCTAACTAATAATTCTCAGAAGAAAGGGGAACACCAAGAACTGGAAGCAAGTAAAGACATTTGATTTTGACTTCGTAATAAAACTTTATATTTGATACCCATGGTGACAACATTGTTTCAACACACATTTATATTAATAGTCATAAAGAGAAAGTAGATCATATAGGGATTCATGTGTTTGTACGAAGGTTAATCCTTCCCTTTACCAAGAGGATGGAACAGTTTCCAATCGTTCGCTAGACTACATAGATGAGGTATTGTCCCATAGATGATTGGATAGAGCATCTCTATCAGTCAGGGGTCCATAGCCCCGATGAGGTTATCACATTGACAATCATTAACATTTGTAATGCCCCACCAGGGAACCAAGAAGATATTAACCTAAAACATGTTACGAAGTTGGCAGAATAATTTTTTTCTTAAATGTTTACAAACAATAATGAATAGACAAGAAAAATTAAAACATAAAGTCCATAAGTACATAAACATAAACATAATATCCATAGTAGATTACACATCTCAAGGGCTCCTTGACGTAGAAACTACGAAAATACAAATATATTTATCCCCTAACTCAACTACATATTACATCATAATTACATACGAATAATAAAGTATACGTAATCATCAACATCCACTACACAAGTCGCAGTGTATGTAGTTACAATAAAATAAAAAGTACAAATAGAGAAGTAAAAGATCAAGAATAAGTCTCCAAGAAGATAGGAAAGGAAGTAACTACAACTAGGATAATCCAACACTGGTACAAGGACGTCAGAGTCTCAAATGGTAAAAGAATCACTACCTCCCGACCTCGTGGAAACCTATGGTTCCACTCCCACCGTGCTGAGGAGATAACATCAAATACCACTCAGATAACAATACCAATCAAATTAGGTAACTAAGCAAGGATCCTAGAAGCTCCTGTCTCAAGGGTACAACTCATAAGTTAAAGGTACTCATACTGACCCAGAGGAAACCAACACATGTAGGAAACCTAAAATGAAATAAGGGAAGTGTCATCACATATGTCAACACCTTGGAACGATCTCACGAGACTCTGACTTTCAAGTGTGATCATATGCGGAACTTGAAATCCTCTCATGAAGACAAGGATATCCGATCATGCTAGACTCACCATCCTACTAGATGGGAAAGCATCTTCTCCCACTCCCATCCTTAGCCTATACTAGCACTCAAGGCATGAGCGAGGAACCATTATCTTATTAATTAATTTTAAACCCATTTAGTTTTATATTATCACTTGATTAAGTAACCTACTAAAGATACCCAGGTAGCCACTTCTGGGCTCCGACACCTCCAAAGTAAGCCACTTCCCCTTTAACACCTAGATAACCTACCCTAGGTTTATAGTTTCAAAATCATGACTCAAGGTCAACATAATCCATAATTTCCAAAATTGGTTCCAAAGAAGTAACAGGAACACACAATACAAATTCAATCATAAAAATCAACTTCATAAGGTTGGGTCTCACTATGATAAAATGCCATAAAAGTATGCAAGACAAACAAGAAAATACAATAACTCCTAATCCTGCCTCTGGTAACAATCCTATTAGGCTGATGTAACTATTTCCCCTTTAATCCCAAAACACAGAAGGAATGAAATAGACAAACAACATAATTTAATAAAATAAACTAATTTGTAAAATTCCATCATGAAATTAATCTATCAATAATCACTAATAAACTATAATTATATTTAATCAATTAAATTTTAATCGTAACATATCAATTTATTTCTTTAATAGAATAAATTGATTTTAGGAATTAAAATTACTAACACACTCTAATTTCATAGTCTTATTTAGAAATAAACTAAATTGCCCAATTATAATAATCAAATACGTCTTCAAAATAACATGCCATAATAGACAACAAAATAAATCACTTTAAATAAACAACCCATTTAATCATAATTATTATTAAAAGAAAATTATGCCTATTTAAATATTCACATGCCAAATGTATATAAAATTACATTTAAAGAAAACAAATCTAATATTATTAATTTTTATTATTTTATTCTATATATTTTTTACATTTTATATATTTTTTTATATTTAATATTTACAAAGTTTATTAATTTAAAAAAAAACAAATACCATGCAAAAGGGGTGGGGGGACCCACTGACCCCACCCCATGGCTCCCGACATGACAACCTAGGCCTGTCGTGCAACAATTCGAAGGACTGCTAATGATAGCCTTTGGGCTACCATGCAGTAGTCCAAAAGATTGTTGACAACAACCTTTGGGCTACCGTGCAACAGTCCTAAGGATTGTCGACGACAACTCTTAGAGTTGTCGTGTGGCAAGGGGGGGACTAAGGATGGCCCCACCACCTCCTCCCAAATTAAATTTATTTATTATTATTTTTAAATTTTTTTAAAAAGGCTAGCAAATTACCGTGCCAAAATAGAGAGCAAGCATTTTGTTTTTAAATTTGAAAAAAAAACAAGAGATGGGTTATTGCATATATTATATGTTTTAAACATAGAGACTAATATTTTTCATTCGAATAAGAACCAGGTATAAACAATTTTTTTTTGTTTTTTAAACAAGTAAATTGAAAGCCTCAGATGCACAATGTATTCTAGGTATTTTCTAAATTGCTTTCTAGGGTTTTATTTGAAACTTTCTTTCCAGCCTTATACCAAATATGACTTTTTTCCTAAAAGCTTTATTGTAAAAATTGAGCCTAGGGTTTCCAAGTAAGATTTTCTCTCACAAAGTTTTAATAATCAAAATTTTAATTTCTAACAATTCATAATTCGAAACCCTAATTGAATTCATGAAAAAAATGAATCAAGAATTGCATGCACACACACCCATTTTTCCAGAATTCTAACATGGAAAGAGTCATAAACAAATAAATTATCCGAATCTGACAGGCACAAAGAAGACATTCATTTCAGAAATACATAAATACAATTACAAGGGTTTCTAAGCCCTACCTCAAACACCAAATAGATAAATTCGATGAAGACCAGAAACGAAGACAATCCAAGCTCTCACAAAAATTTCCTCCAAATTGAATCCTTTACCAAAATTCTCCAACCCGTGTGTTGAGAATAATGGTCAAACTTTCACAATATAGGAAATTGAATTCCACATGCAAAGTTTGGAACTCAACTCCACTCACAACCTTGTTTCCATTAATTCCCTAATTCCTCCAATTATAGTTTTGAACTCAAGTCTATTTTCT